>CM067475.1:28862213-28941286 GCA_034552555.1 Semaprochilodus insignis
TTAGAAAATGCAATTTTAGGGACTGTAGGAGGTTATCATTTTTATTAGCAGTAGGAGGCACGAACTGCGAATATCTGCCGAATATTCGATATCAACCTAACTTTACCGAGCTGTATCCACCTAACTTAAAGGACTCCCCTCTCTGTTTAAACAGCAGCAGCAGTTCTGTAGAGGCGCTAACTGTAGGTTAGTGTAATCATGAAGCATGAGTTAAATGTGGAGCCATAGTGACTGTATTCCCGTCCTCTGCTCTTTTCAAAATCTACCGTTATCTTGACGTTAGTTAGTCTTCAACTAGCCAAACGACACAGTCTCGTACCTTTCTGTGTGTTCTGTAGTGACGGATGAAGTTGGTCGTGTCACTGATGTTTGATCTGCAGATCCTCCATATCGTTGTTATCTTTTTGCTACTTTCATCCACAACATAATCCTCTAATCCAAACCTCACTATTTCCGGCATAGCCGCTTCATGATACTGGGTACTTCCTACGTTGATCTCTGCTGGTCTCCTGCGCTCTGATAGGTTGCTGCGCATTGCAACAGAAAGCACTCTATCATGCTTAATCAAAAACACCCTAAACAATCCCTAATTTCTTAAACTGAATGCAAATATTTAATACAAATCAAGTAATTTCGAGTCAAGTCTCAAGTCCTGAATACCAAGTAAAAGTCAAGTCGAGTCTTTTATCAGTGTTGGTCAAGCAAGTCTCAAGTCCTCAAATTTGCGAGTCCCCCAACTCTGCCTTGTAGTAAAGAGTAGCTGTCATTACATGATGCTATCAGGGTTTAAAGCTAGGTCGAGGGGGTTAAGAAGAAGAATTAAGCATTTGAAAAAGAATTTGGAATCTACTGAGTCCTAAGAGAGTGATAATATTCTATAAAGGGCCTTTCAGCCGGTGACTCTATGGGTCTGTTGGCCTATGGGCTTCATATGCAGCTAAGCAGGGCTCACTCTAGGAAGTTCTTGGACGTGTGGCCATTCTTCAAGCCTCTGTTTTTAATCTCTACTTTTTAGTGTACATTTTAGGACTAAACTGTGAGGCATGGCATCTGAGGCATGGCGGAATAAGTCTCCATGTACTAGGATATATATTCTACTAACTTGCTTTATATGAAGTATGTTGGATTCCAGCTTCAGCTAATGCCTAGAAATCTATGGGAACCCTTGGGCTTGGCTGCCTTGAGAAGCTAAGCAATGTGAGGCTTAGCCAGTCCTTGCAGGAAACAGTAGCTGCCATTAGATGGTGCTATCAGGGTTTGAAGCTAGGTTGAGGGGAGTATGAGGAAGAATTAAGCATTTGAAAAAGAATTTGGAATCTACTGAATCTTTATAGAATGATAAGATTCTATAAAGGGCCTGCAGTGTAAGCTTGCTTCAGCCAATGAGACTATTCCTGTGAGGCCCTATAGGTATCATAGGCATATGATACTAAGCAGGGCTGGCCCTGGTCAGCCCTCGGATGGGGGACCATTGTTTGAACCTCTCCTCTGAATCTCTAGTTTACATTGTAGTGCTAAACTGTTGATCTGAGGCATGGCGGTAGAAGTCTCCATGTACTAGGATATATATTCTACTATTAAGCACATACTATTTTGTAAAAAAAAAAATCCTAATTCAATACATCACGGTTTCAGAAACTGCACAAGATTAACATGATATTGGAAATATGGGTATGTTCCCTAAGAATGACCCTGACCTGTCAGTTGTTTAGTAGAAGTAAGTTGAAATGTATAGCAGTTACCTTGCTAGCTAATGTGCTGACCTTGTTATACTGAATATAAGAACACATTCAGGAAGTTTGTTATTGGGTTTAGAGGCAAAAACCTAAGTGTACTCATAAAGCATAAATCTTCCCTTTTGTTTTGAATAGGGGAATCTATTGTTATTTTAAAGATTAGTTTTGTATTTAAAGTCAAATTAATTTATTAATAGAATATTATACATCCATAGACTTATTCAGGACCATCTCAAATTGTGGGTATTCCAAATTAGCTTACATCATGGTTTGTTGTTAAAATACATATTTTTGTTTTCTAGTGGTTTGAAAAACAGAAGAATAACTTCATTGGGACATATAAAATGCAGATGAATCTGGACCAGACTGGGATAAACATGTCATCAAGAGTTCCTAAATCATTCAGTAGGTCTTTTAAAAGTTTTAAAAGTTTTTAATTAAAACTTGGGTTGGCTTCACACTTTAAACTTTCCCACATATTTTGCAAAACATTACTGCTTTTTGTTAAGATCAATAAATATATTACATTAATAAGATACCATTTAAATCATCATTTCTTTTGACTTCTGAGGATGTTCTTAGTAATTTTGTTTTCACATACAGAATAGCCAATTTTTGGAGGAGGAAATGACTTTGAAAATTCACAGAATTTCTTGGCCAGGGATTCACAGAAACAACCTCAACCTGAGAATACTTGTGTTACCCCCTCTCCCCATCACCTCAGAGCATAACATTTATCATTTAAATGTAACATTTCCTGCTGCCTTTTTGCTTTTTTTTTTTTTTTTTTGGCATATTCATACATATATTGGTAATTTTCCCATTCTTTCAACTGCTTAAATGTGAGATCAGTTGTCATTTTGTATTTCCTTTGTCTGAAGCAGTATATTAAGCAGTTTTCATTCTTTGCTTAAGCCCATGTTCCTGTACCACAGTGTGAAACTTCATGCCCTTCCACAGGTTCCTAATGGAATTCAGTCAGCAGTAATGCCCAAACAGCCCTCTACTGCAAGCCAGATGTGAAAACCTTTTTGGAAAAGGGAGGTTCTGGAACAGGCCGCATTTTATGCTATGGTAAGTATTAGTTATATGAATCTATATATCTTATTCTTTTTTGCACAGATGTTCTTGTAGCTCATCTGAGCACAAATGTGAAGAAAAAAATCAGTCAGCAATGTTTCTGGTTGTTATCTGACTTCAACAGTGTGTAGTTCAGTCTCAATCTACATTTTTGAATGCAGTGCTTATTGATAATGGTTTGTTAAAGGTATTCCTGAACCCATGAGGAGATATTATCACAGAAACATACTGGTTTTTAATGCAGGGTTTGAAGATCAGGGGCCTTCAGTTGTAGTTTTCGGCATTTTCCAGTACGCACAGAGATTTGTACATCTACTATTGCAGACTGTAGCCCACCTAATTTGCTGCATGCAGCAGCACTGGATAACAAAGAACAGGGTAACACAGTTACAGATGAAGTAAACCGAGAAACAGATGGACTACAGTCTGTAACTGTAGAACTACAGAGTGCTCCTATATGGTCAATGGAACTGATAAAATAGACAATGAGGGTCAATACAAGGAGGTGTACCTAATAAAGTGTCTGGGTTTGTGTACATAGGCAGTTGTCATTTTACTGTGTGACAATTTCATGATAAAGGGACCAATTACTTGACAGGACCTTTGCATTAGTGTACAGCAAAAGGTATGAACATTTAAGAATATTTTATTCCGTACTGTTTCAGAGATACATTGTTCTTTTTTTAGACACAGTCATGATGTTAATATACATTAATATTACCATTTAATAATGACAACATTAATATTTAATGTATTTCCGCATCTGTATTATTATCCTAAATATCATTAATTGTACTCATAATAATATATTACTGTCACACATATTGCAGAGATGAAAGTAGCTTTTTATGGTCGAAATTGTAATGTTTTTTTGGAGCTTAATAGACTTTAAAGTTAAATGTAAAACATTTTGTTATATGAATTATAACACAGTTATCAAGTACATCCAAAAAGGGGTAGCAGTACAGAGGATAAGAGGTCAGAGGAAAAGAGCCTTTTGGATTGCTGTCAGACTGACAGCAATTGAGCCGGAGCCGATCCAGAGCCGATCCGGAGGTGGGTGATGGATCCGGCCCGTATTTGGCCAGTGCTGTCCCGGATCTGTTCTGAGTCCGCAATTCAGATGCGTTCCGGATCTGGTCCTGTGTGCAAATGGACTCCGGACCAGATCCGTTTTGCGGATCCGCCCCGGATTTTGTGATGCATCCGTTCCGAATCCGGGCCCCATACGTTTTGCTGTCTGGGTTGTCTCCCCCTGCCGATGATTTTGTAAGTAGCGGCATCCAGGATCAGAATTAACCGAGGAGATTTAATAGTATTTGAAATTAATATTTAATATTTAATATTAATATTTAATTAACAGTTTAATGGTTTAATAGAATTATGCGTTTTAAACCATGTTGCTATTGTTTACATGTTTGTTTGTTTGTTTGTTTGTTTTGTAAGAAATATAATAGGGTTAGATCTCCGTGTCACTTCCAAGCTTTCCGTAAACCACAGCTAAAAAATAGCAATTATACAATGGCGATGTAATTTTATTGTATTGTATATGAGATAATGTAAAAATGTATTTAATTTTGATAAGAAAATTGCAATGCCCGACCCTCATTCTTTCAGGAAAGCACAGCGGAGCCAAAGAGCGGACATACTGTTAATAGCAGGCTGTTAATTATCTTATTATTAAAATATACAATTATTGTTAATAATTCCAGGGGCCGTGCCTATTCGTGTTGTACAGGAATTGCGTCACTGCGGGGCAGAACTGACGTGGCGCGAGCTGCGGAAGTGCTTGTTTGTGTTTTGGTTTGTGTCAGGGAAGTTGCGAGAGAAAAGGAAAGGAGGGGACGATCGGGATTTGGCAGAGTTAAACATCATCTGACCCCTCAAATCCAGGAGGAACATTTGCTCATCCCAACGCCCTTTTGCCTGAAATCACCTTACGCTTCCAGGTAAAATAAGTCGGCGTGTCTCTCTGCGCTAATCATTTGCCTGATTGCCGTATCGCAACGTCAGTTAGCATGTTAGCCAAACCGACAGTAAATAAGCGGCCTGCCGCCCTAATTCTGCATACAAATACTTCTTGTCTCTGCCCGCACTGCACTCCATATAGGTCTAATACTAATCGAAAATGTGATATTGTGAAAATAATGTCTGTACTGTGACTCCTAACTGTGTCTGAATGAAGCTGAACAGACTTGTATGAACTAGCATTAGAGCTGGGTCTTTTGCCAGCCTTAGTGTCATAAACAAATCGACACAACATGATGCTCAGGACAGAAATATCATTCATCTAAGACGTGGCGACTTGTATCGTCTGCATGTCTGTGTCGATTTACGCATCGAGTAAACAAGTAACCAGGGTGTTTTCTTAAAAAATGGCGGCCATTGAATGTAGCGTTTTTGGAAAAAGAGAGGAACTGAGAAAGTGGAGGAAATAATGGAAAGATGAAGCCGTCATGCAATACGGTTCCGGTCTCTGTCAGCCATACAAAAATGGATTTCTTACCTCTCAATGTTACCACTGTCAACAGAGAGCTTATGTGAACTTCCTTGATTCGTCCTCAACAACAGCGGTCTGCGACCAACGCAGTGTTTGTTTGGTCTGTCATCATTACGCTATGTGAAAAGAAATGTGATATTCATGCTGTGATGGCGAGCGTGCTGATGCAAACCAAAGGTATTTTATTATTTGACAAACGCAGGCGACAGATAACGTAATCGTTAGCTGGTACAACGCATTCCATGTGCATGAAACATAGTCATTTTCTCAGGCTGTGATTTTGGCATGACGGTCAAATAATCCCTTGTCTGAATGCGTTTAACGTAACCTAATGCTGCGTTTGCACGTGATTTCGAGTAGTGATCGGCAGTTCGGTAAACATGTCAGCTATTGCTGTTGCAATATCACAATATCAGTGTACCCAAGTGTGCACATTGCCACATAAACCTGAATTTCATTATTTCACTCTCCCTGAACAGAACTAACACACTGATCTTCAACATGTTTGTGTATATGTTAGATCACTTTATAGCATATAGACACTGATGTCTAAGCTAGATGTATATCAATCACCTATTGAGCTTTAAGTTGGTGGCATATGTATACGCATATGTATTATACGCATATATAAAATGGAGATGTCTTATTGGAGATGATATTGAACTCATATTAGTACGTGAAGATAATAAATCCAGTTCAGTCTTGTAACAAATCTTGACTGATATATACACACAGTCTTAGACTGTGCAATGCAATGCTGTGAGCTGTGTATTATTTCCTGTAGGGCAGTAGAGTGTTTGAGCATGGTGGCCTACTTTTAGATGCTCATCTCATGTGAACTACTCGATTAAATATAGTTGATTTTAAAGCTGAGTTTTCAAAGGAAAAAAAATGTCAGATCCATATTGGTATTGGAAAAGAAACTAAGATATTGTACTATCTCTAGTGTATATAGTGCTGCACAAAATCAGATACTGTCCTTCATTTATTTAATTTCCAGTCACAATAGTACAAGTTATTACATTTTCTCTGTCAAGGAAAAGACATTTACACAGATGCCTCAACAAGTAAATATCATGTCAAAGCTGTAAGTATTTATTGTGAGCACCTTTTTCTTCATTACAGCTTTTGGGAGATTTTCTTTCAGTTTATCAAGAAATGTGCAGAACTATTTTACCACACCCCCAAATTTTTATTTTGGAATATTTGTCCTTTTTTTGTCCATTTCCTTATTCAGTAAGGTGTCTCAGCAGATACAAGTCTTTTCAGACCCATAGTGCTAAGTGGACATAAGGTATGGACAGAACCACCTGTGGATTTTGTAAAATATCTTTTTTTAATTTATCAAGATGAAGTTGACACGATATGAAGTTGAGACAATATCACAGTAGATAGTAATATGCAGTAGTAATATGTAATAAGTAGTAATATGCACGAAAAAAGTATAATACATATAATACCTGTCAAAATGAACATAATTACAGAGAATATGACTGTAATGTTATTAGAGTCAGTGTCAGTAATGGTGATAATAGATGGAAAGAAATAATTATTATAGGATTTCTGAGAAAGTCAATATTGTAAGACCATACATCACAAGTTTTGCCAGTAGCTCCCTGAAGCCAGGTGCCTGATCTTTCATGTGCTGTATATTAATTATAAGAAGAGTGGCGTTTGACTTTTGCTGAGTACAGATAGAAGCGTGTGGAGTAGTGACATCAAGGCTTTTGCAGAAATGTTCAGACATCAGTCCTCTTGATACATGTGTACACACCTTAACGCACAAACTGTCAGTTTAAATAGCACACTACTTGGATGTCAAGCCATTATGTGTGTTGCCAGATTAGGTAAAAAACAGCAGTAGTTGTTCTGAGTATTTTGACAACTTCTCTTCAGTTATTTCTGAATCAGAATTTCCATTAAAGTCACATTTCTTACTTCTTTCCTCTAGGCAGTCAGTCATGTGTCCATCAAATGAATTGTTTGTGAACAATTGGAAAGGTGTTTTTCCCTCTAGGAAAATAAAACATTATACAATGAATTTAGGGTCCAATGCAAATTCCTCTCTTGAGAACAAACAGAAACCATTTCTGAATGGAAAGCGCTCAAACATCTCTGTACAGCAGAGAAATGTGACATCTCTGGTCATGGTGCAGACAGAAAAGTAATAATAAAGAATTTTAAAAAGAATAATAAAATAACCCAACTTTATTAGTAGGTTATGGCAGAAGTCAAGCAATCCAAGATAATTTGACATGCTTGAAATTAGTTTGTGTTAAGCACAACATTTTTCATTAATTGTTGCACCAAAGCTTATGTGACAATAGTTTCTTGCATAAAATGATGTCGTTACATATAGCATTTATTTATTGCTTGCTATTTGCACAGAACATCAACTTAGGTTAGACTATTTGATATAGGTGTTTGCTCAGCATGCACACACTCACATCTAGGCTGTGTCACTTAAAGCCAAATAGATTAGGCCTGTTGTTTCTATGGTATGGAATGCAAAAGCTGATCTAGGAAGCCTTGAAACTCCCTTGGCATATATGGTTATTCCAGACGAAGATCATTGCTTGCTTTGAGTCCACAGTCTATGCCAGAATTTCATCTTTTCAAACAGGTTGGGTTACAGAACATTTGATGACATAACAATGATTTTTTGATGAACAAAGAATATTGGGCCAGTGTTAGTTTGACAGGAATTTAAAGTTTATATTGTGAAAATTTACAGGAGCGCAGTTCCTGCTAAAACATACCATAATTGGAAGATACTGCACAGCAAAATGTTAACAGTAAACGTTTAAATTTGTGGATGGAGTGAATGTAGCTTCCACACAATATAATCATAGGCAAATGATTGAGACAATGTAATGAAACATTTTAAATACACTGTAAGTAAATAAACAGATTCTTAAAATATTTAATAAAGTAAAACGCCACCCAAAATAAAGCACATACATTTAATATAAACTGAAACAGGCTTTGATTCAAGCCATGGAGTGGTATGAGCACAGGTATTTAACTGGCATCAAAGCTTATCTAGTGTTTCTCTCATTATTAGGGATCCAAGCACATAGTTCAGGAACCCTGCTGTAATTGGGGTCCAAGCACATAGTCAATTAACCATTGCAGCAATGGCGTTTCTAACTTAACTTGCTATAACTCAACAGCAGTTAATCTGATCAACTCAAAATTGCCCAGACGTGTATATATTAAGTCTCTGATGAGATATCCTTAGGGGCTTTAGGGCCTTAAGGGGGGCTGCAGCACTCAAAAACCTGAAAAATCATAAAAAGTTTCATTGCCTTGATATTAAGTGTACAGATGAAATCTTGGTCTCATTTGATTCAGTTCTCTAACCTAAATAACTTTGTAATTACATGTTGTGTTAGAAACTGCACTCCTTGTTTGATATTTTGACTTTGATTCTTGCAAAGACTGCAGCCTATTATACAGAGGTCAAAAGGTCAATCTGAACAAAACTCAGCATACAGCTTTGTTTAAGGCTGATCATTAATCATAACATCTGGTGACCTTTTGACAAATTCTGACTAACTTTCACTCAGAATGTCAAAAAGGCCCTTATGGGTTCATTGAGGTAAACACTGAGATCCAAACAACTTTCCAAATTGCGTATCTGTGTACAAAACTTCACATGCATGTCCCTAAGGGGCCCTAGGTAAAATAGCAATGTTGCAAAGACAGCTTGGCCCCGCAAATCGCCACTTGGGGCTATATTTATTATTATTATTATGATTATTATTATTATTATTTCTCTGTCTTTAATGTTATTGGCTGTAATAGCCAGTGTAAGAAGAAAGATGGTTTGAGTTGTTTTGGGGGTGGTTTTGAAAAGCATAAAACCTTTGTTTTGACTACAGTGGACCTGAGCATTGCAACAAGAAATATGCAGACTCAAAAATACACATAAAGCAAGCATGATTTAGTGAAGTAGTAGGCTAATGTTATTGAGCATATTATGTAGAAGAATATACATATGCCACTTTTTTGTTTTGTTTTTCCCATACCTGCCTTGGCACAGGTTTTGAGAGATTCTATTGTCACTGTCTAGAAAGTCGTTCTTAATGCTGCACATCAACAATTCAGCTGTATTTTACTTTAAAGTGGCAATTGAAATAAAATGTTAAATTTGTCACCAAAAATTATTTGCAATCAAGCATCAAGCAACATTGCCAGTTCCAAATCCTCTAGCATCCGGATTCAGAATCAAGTACGACTTAGCCACCCTGGTTAATAAGCTAGTTCAGCTAGTGTTAGCTCTCAAAGTTCCTTATTTAGTTGAAATATAACAAATATTATAATGTTTATTTTTGCTAAATGTCATTCTGTATGTCTTGGTTTGTAGAATCGAGGTTGATTATGTGGAATCATGTTTTGTAATCAAATCAGTTTTCATTGCTTAGAATTGGATTCCAAATTTTGTCACATGTTGTCTAGGTTTCAGCCATTCCATTATATTTGGAGCTAGACATTAAAGCAGCATACTGAAGTTTATCATCAAGTCTGCTAATTGCTGATCCCTAGAAAACACTATTGTGGTACTGTACACAACTGATCAGCTGTTCCAGAAAGCATTTTGTTGAGGTTACTAATAAATGTTAAGATTTACCATTAATAATTCTGATTTTTAGTGTGTCTGTGTATGTGTGCATGTGTGTGTTTGTGTTTGTGCACTATTTAAATACTTGAAAAGTGGAGTTGAAAAGAAGAGAGGAAAGCAAATTATATAATTATGACTTAATTTTAGCTAGATTTAAGAAACCAGTGGGTCATCATGGTGTGTACTGACCGCTATGTTTTGTTTTGTTTTGTTTTTTTAAAACTGGTCCCAGCGGCCTTCCTTACGCAGACAGTGTGCTTGGATGACACAACGGTGAAGTTTGAAATTTGGGACACTGCTGGACAGGAGCGTTACCACAGCCTGGCGCCTATGTATTACAGAGGCGCCCAAGCTGCTATTGTGGTCTACGACATCACCAATGAAGTGAGTCACTGGTGTGTTGATTCACTGTATGGATTTAACATTGGTTATTTGCATTACTGAACACTTGTGTTTTATTGTTAAATACTGACAAGATATTTGATGAATGGATTGCTTGCTATATATTTTTACTGATGGTTACAGTTGCAGGAGCTGTACCCTATAGTATCTGGTGATCTTCCGTCCTTCAATCTTGCTACTTGAAAAGGCCATTTAGTAGTCCCCCTTTTCAACTTGTCGCAGTCAGATCTAATCAAAAGAATTAATTGTACTACTTGATCTATAACCTTAGTTTCAGAAAATATTCATATAAAATTTCTGATAATTGACAAAGAAGCCTATAAGAATAGAGTGGCATGTAACTGTACTGGCCTTAAATAAATTCAGTAAACATGATGCTATATGTTTGGCAAGATAAGGTGGGAGAAAGCTTGCTTCTAACATTAGCTGTTTTAGTAACATTAGTTGTTTTAGTAGCTGGCTAACATAAAGCAGCACTGTCACACACAGCACAACAGATGTTATTGCAGTGAACTACAGTAGTCAAATCACACAAAAAGAACTGGGTACGGTTTAAACATGACTAAAAGGAGGATGTTGTATATCTGGTGTGGGAGAATCACACTGCAGTTAATGTTTCAAAGTCTTTTACACAGACAGCGTCCGATATATTGCAGTTCTTCCATCCCTAAAAGCTACCAAAACAGGGAAACAAGGAAATTCAGAAGTCTGCTTGCTGGTCTTTGAATACTATTCTGCTGTGATGTAGATGTAATAGGAGTAATAAGTACCAAGCCAGTTAATGTTTGCTGTTTGCACTGAAGCTGAAGTTGCTTTGAAACTAAACAGTTTAGCACCTATAAAATGATATTTGTACTTGTAGCACTGGTCACCAGACAGCTAAAAATATTTTTTTTAGCTGGTAAAAACAGCCAACTTGGGAGATTTGCTTTCTCCCACTCTCTGATGAGAGGTGAAATATTCTGCTTATTGGCTAATATTTGTCATGGTCTGACCGTAAATGATAAGTTTATAATAATAAGTAAGTTTGAGGCCACAATAAACTTTGACTCAGGAACAAAAAATAGCCTCTAAACCTGATGATGATTTTATATTTATTGTGATAGATGCTTTTTTCTGCTAATCTGGATTGCAAATGATTTTAACTGTGAAACAGATTAAACTGTGAAAGTTGTTCTTTTTTGACCAGGTGAAACATTACCAACAACGAGAAGCAAACTTAAAAAGCCGGCTTGTAGGATATGTAAATATGTTGAAACCCCAGTCATTTTTTTTCAATAATGGCACATTTTTTTAATAACTGTGAAGCTGGTGGAATTGCCTTTTTCGTTAGCACATTCCCTAGCTTCACTGTGAATCTGTGCTGAAAACAGGCCTTATTGCAGACTTGATGATAATATAATTTTACAATATGTTCAGTTTACAGAAAAATAACGTTAATATGAATGGTATTAAACAGGGCTTCTTCTTGTTAACTTGAGACATGATGTCTTTTCTTCATGTGTGGCAAAGTGTCAATCTTAAATGATGATAGAATAGCAGAGCAGGTTTCCAGTCCAGTTAAGTTTTTTAAGAATGCATATACATAATTTGAATGGTTAAGTAGTACATGGTAATGATTGTTACAAAATGACCATTTTTTTTATTTGGGTTTATAAGTGGTCTATAGAACACAAAAAAAATTGTTCATAAGCAAAAAGGGTTACGACTATGGTATTAAATAAGTTACTTATGTAATACTGCTAACTACTGTAGCTAATTTACTGCTAACCAGTTTTTTATGGTATTTAGGAGTCATTCGCAAGAGCAAAGAATTGGGTGAAGGAGCTCCAGAGGCAGGCCAGTCCAAACATTGTCATTGCTCTTTCTGGAAACAAGGCTGACCTTGCTAACAAAAGAGCAGTTGACGTCCAGGTGGGTTTCAGAGCAGTACAACAAAAAGAATGCACAAACCTCAATCTTAGGAACCTCAGGAATCTTCAATTCTCTGAATCTATATATAATAAGGGGGGGAAATACCTACAATCCCTGCAAATGCTCATTAACAAACTGGGCCCTATTTACCAGCAGTCTTAAAAAGAAATTTATTCCTAAATCCCATGTTTTCATGATAATTCTGACATTTACCAATGTTTTCTTATTTGGGAATAGTTCTTAGGTAAGAATCTGTACATACCTAAAAGCACAAATTAATTACTCAGAATGACAAACCTTAATCTGTCCTCACCCATACATCTCTAGGTCTTTCCATAATTCTCCTTTTATATCTAAGAATAATTGCAGTTCCTGTTTAAAATGTTTTTTTGAAACTGTTGCAGGCAGCCATTTCAGAATGTGCATATTTTTAGAATACACACTAAGATTGTTACGATAAAGCATTAAATGTCTTACAGTTTTAACAAAGATCAAATAATTTTTTCTGGAGTTTTGTTTTTTGCCTTTTGGGAATCTTTAATAATTTTGGTTTGTATGGTTTTGTTGTTGTTGTCATTTTAGCAGTTTAATTGTTTTAGCAACAAAAATTACACTAGGTCATTGAGAGAGATTTTCGATGGTTTCAAATGTTCATGTGTTTAGGAAGTCATTACCGCCACTGGACTCTAGAGACAGATGGATGTTTTTCTGTGTCATGTATATAGTGAATGCTCACTGTTGCTGTTATGGAAATATGTACTTTGACTGTGATTCATTTTAGGAATATTTCAATTGTTGATCATCTTAGATTGACTAATAGGAGTCAGAATTTATTATTTATTTATTATTACTTTAAATATTAAACAGCTGGTGGTTGTTTTATGGAATCCTACCCAAATAAGCATTTATAATAGGTTTTATCTCTAATTGCAGACATTGTTCATCTATGAACAAATTATATTAGTGATACTTAAAGAACTGCCAAGTTGGGGGGTAGCTGTCCACCTTGCAACTGCTTTTCGTTTTCTGCTTGTTGATTTATCAATACACATCCTGCAAGGTCTGCTGAATATGCTTAAATGATTTGAAAGATGGATTTGAATGAGAGGGTGATTGCATTTTTTACCCTTTAATCTAGACAGTACTGGATGGAACTCATAAGATTAAAGTGCATTTGGAACTCCCATCAAATAGCAAATAGACAAAGACTTGCATTGAAAATAACTGCAGAGTGCCATGCAGGACTAAAGAAAGTGTGGCCAGTTTGTTGACTCATTTGTCTGGGATTCGGTTTTCAGGATGCCCAGTCTTATGCGGATGACAACAGTTTGCTATTCATGGAGACATCAGCCAAAACCTCCATGAATGTTAATGAGATTTTCATGGCCATTGGTAGGTCTTTATTTGTACTACAATGTTACGGCTATTATTATAGCTTGTAAACAAGTCACAAGAACTGATTTTTTATTTATCTGCATTTGTGTAAAGTAGTCTTCCACAGTCAGTTTGGTTCACTAAATTTGATTTTCCATGTCTTTTCTCCCTTCATATTCCAGCTAAAAGGTTGCCTAAGAGTGAACCCCAGGCTTCTGGAGCCAACAGTGGGCGGAGTAGGGGCGTGGACCTTACCGAGATGGCCCCACCAGCCAAGGCCCCTTGCTGCAGCAACTAATGCAAACTCCCCACACACCAAACTCTGTTACTACAACAACTAATGCAGGGCCCTGCCCCTCCCCTGACCTGGTTATGACTGTAACTAATGCAATGCCCTGGTGTGTTCCCTTCCATAACTTGGTGGCCAGCATTAACAAAAGCTATGCCCTGACCTTTTTTCTGTGTACAGGGCTTTCATTCTGTTTTACGATGGTTATGGTTTAATTCCAAAAATTACTCTGCATTCACAAATGCTCATCAGAAAATTCTTCCTAATGCAGTTTGCTGGCCCTAGGCGGAGGGGCGGGGCTGCTGTAAGAATCCACCATTTGCTAAAGACTCTATAGCCTGAGTTTCTTAGACAAAATCTTTTCTTTTTTTCCCCCTTTTTTTCACCCTTTTTATTGTTTTGTTTTATAAAAATGTTCTTTGCAGAATAATGGATGCATGTTTCACTACAAGGCCTAAACGTAAATCAAAGTTTTAACCTTATCTAATGGCACAAGCAGTGAGAGAGGATGAGACAAATGACACATTATCCCCTCTTTTGCTTCTTTTGTTTTCATACCCTCCCCGGCACATTCTCTCTGTGGACCTGCTCTGCTTCTAGATGCCCTATTGGCACCGTGCAATAGCTGACTGCCCACTTCTTTCGACTGTATTGGCTGTAAAAAAAAAAACTCTCAACAAACTAACTACGCTTTTATTCATTATACACACACACANTCCCTTTCACAAACTTGAGCCTAATGCTAATATCTCTCTCTCTCTGTCTCTGTCTGTCTCTCTCTCTCTCTTTCTGATTTTAACTCACCCAGGTGTTTCTTACTCCATGCCTTGCACTAATTTTGTTCATGAATTTATCTGCTCTAAGTACAACCAGAGTGACACACACACACACACATATATATATATATATATATAATTTACTGTAAATAGGGTGTTGCAATGTAGTCTACTTTTCCATTTACTGTTGCAGAACTAATGCTTGATAGAGAGTCTAGGTAATCATAAAAAAAATTGTACAGTAACCAGAAACTGCTTTGATAGGGGTTTGGACTTATGTTTCTTTTTCACAAAATGGTTAAATTATAATCAGTTGTGGTCTTATAAATGTATGTAGTGTTATTAACAAAAAAGAAAATAAGAGAAACAAATATCCAGTTCTGTTTGTGGTGTTTCTTTCATTTTTGGCGGGGAAATATAGTCTAGACATACACACACACACACACACACACACACACACACACACACACACACACACACACACACACTATATTGCCAAAAGTATTCGCTCGTCTCCCTTCACACGTGTATTAACTTAAGTGACATCCCATTCTTAATCCATAGGGTTTAGGATTGTGTTTATGGGAATTTTTGACCATTCTTCCAGAAGCACATTTTTGAGATCAGATCACTGATGTTGGACGAGAAGACCTGGCTCGCAGTCTCTGCTCTAATTCATACCAAAGGTGTTCTATCAGGTTGAGGTCAGGACTCTGTGCAGGCCAGTCAAGTTCTTCCACAGCAAACTCGCTCATCCATGTCTTTATGGACCTTGCTTTGGGCACTGGTGCGTAGTCATGTTGGAAGATGGCTGCGCGCTGTTGTTCAGCAGCATCTCACTCTCCCAGTGAAAACCCAGACTTCCTGACCAACAGGCCGCAGGCTGTGAGGATCCACAACCTCACCTCCTCCACCACAATCCTCAGCACTGGCTCCCCTCTTGTTCACACTGCTCACATATGACTGCTCACCTATCCACCCAGGCTGTCATATTGTGAAGTTTGTGGATGACACGGCAGTGGTTGAATGCATCACAAACAGTGACGAGTCTGGCTACAGGCAGGAGGTAGAACACCTGGAGGGTTGGTGCAGAAAGAACAACCTCTGCATCAACGTAAAGAAGACGAAGGAGATGATTGTGGACTTCAGAAGGGGCAGACATGCCCACCTCCCCCTGCATGTGGGAGGGTCTGCGGTGGAAGTGGTCTCCAACTACAGGTACTTGGGTGTTCACCTGAGCAACAACCTCACCTGGAGCAACAACACTTCCAGTCTGGTCAGGAAGGCACATCAACGGCTTTACTTCCTCAGGCGGTTGAGGCGAGCTGGGCTCGGGAGCTCGGTCCTCACCTTCTTCTACAGATGTATGGTGGAGAGCGTCCTATGCTCCAGCATCAACGTGTGGCACGGAAGCTGCTCTGCTGCAGACAGGAAAGCTCTGCAGAGGGTGGTGAAGGCTGCACAGAGGTCTGTCGGAGTCAGCCTCCCAACCACCACCACGGACATCTACACCTCCAGATGCAGGAAGAGGGCCACCTGCATCATGAAGGACCCCACTCACCCAGCACACTCACTTTTTGTCTCGCTCCCCTCAGGCAGGAGGCTGCGGAGCATTAAGTGTAAAACGAACAGACTAAGGAACAGCTTCATTCCAGAAGCTGTAAGACTGTTAAATGCCAATTAGGCGAAACCACTGCACCGACACTTAGTCACTTTAAACACACTCTGCTGCTACCTTTTCAATTTCCTTGCTGATCTTTCTTTCTATATTTTTTTATATTTTTTCATATATTTATGTATATTTTATTTATTTAAGTACTGCTGCCTGGGTGTAACTGGGTCCTTGAGTACCACAATTTCATTCCACCCCATGTACCACATGTGATGCGAATGACAAAGTTTCCTTGATCCTTGATCCTATCCTTGAACAGGAAGGGGCCATCCCCAAACTGTATCCACAAAGTTGGGAGTATGAAATTGTCCAAAATCTCTTGGTATGCTGAAGCATTAAGAGTTCCTATCACTGGAACTCAGGGGCTGAGCCCAACTCCTGAAAAACAACCCCACACCATAAATCCTCCCTCCACCAAACTTTACACTTGGCACAATGTAGCCAGAGAAGTACTGTTCCCCTGGCAACCACCAAAACCAGACTCGTCCATTGGATTGCCAGACAGAGAAGCATGATTCGTTACTCCAGAGAACACGTCTCCACTGCTGTAAAGTCCAGTGGTGGCATGCTTTACATCACTGCATCGACACTTTGCATTGCGCTTGGTGATGTCAGGCTTGGATGCAGCTGCTCGGCCATGGAAACCCATGAAGCTCACTACGCACCGTTCCTGAGCTAATCTGAGGGCCACATGAAGTTTGGAGGTCTGTAGCGACTGACTCTGCAAAAAGTTGATGACCTCTGTACACTCAGCATCCGCTGACCCCGCTCTGTCATTTTGGCCTACCACTGTGGCTGAGTTGCTGTCGTTCCAAATCGCTTCCACTTTGTTATAATCCCACTGACAGTTGACTGTGGAATATTTAGTAGAGAGAAAATTTCACGACTGGATTTGTTGCACCGGTGGCATCCTATCACAGTACCACGCTGGAATTCGCTGAGCTCCTGGGAGCGACCCCATTCCTTCACTAATGTGAGTAGAAGCAGTCTGCATGCATAGGTGCTTGGTTTTATACGCCTGTGGCCATAAAAGTAATTGGAACACCTGAATTCAGTTATTTGGATGGGTGAGTGAATACTTTTGGCAATATAGTGTGTGTGTGTGTGTGTGTGTGTATGTGTGTGTGTGTATATACAGGGGTTGGACAATGAAACTGAAACACCTGGTTTTAGACCACAATCATTTATTAGTATGGTGTAGGGCCTCCTTTTGCGGCCAATACAGCGTCAGTTCGTCTTGGGAATGACATATACAAGTCCTGCACAGTGGTCAGAGGGATTTTAAGCCATTCTTCTTGCAGGATAGTGTCCAGGTCACTACGTGATGCTGGTGGAGGAAAACGTCCTTCTTGGTGGTATGCTGACATTACCCTGGATACCGTGGCTCTTGATACATCACAAAGACTTGCTGTCTTGGTCACAGATGCGCCAGCAAGACGTGCACCAACAATTTGTCCTCTTTTGAACTCTGGTATGTCACCCATAATGTTGTGTGCATTGCAATATTTTGAGCAAAACTGTGCTCTTACCTGCTAATTGAACCTTCACACTCTGCTCTTACTGGTGCAATGTGCAATTAATGAAGATTGGCCACCAGGCTGGTCCAATTTAGCCATGAAACCTCCCACACTAAAATGACAGGTGTTTCAGTTTCATTGTCCAACCCCTGTATATACACACTGCCTGGCCAAAAAAAAGGTCACCACCTGGATTTAACTAAGCAAATAGGTAAGAGCCTCCCATTGGATAATTACTGCATGGGTGATTATGTTTCAGCTGGCAACAAGTTATTTAACCCTAACTGATGCAGTAAGTAGCTTCTCATTTGTTAAACAACCATGCCAAAAGACACATCCTGTGGTCGTGGAAAGATGTTAATCTGTTTCAGAGGGGTCAAATTATTGGCATGCATCAAGCAGAGAAAACATCTAAGGAGATTGCTGAAACAACTAAAACTGTCCAACACATTATTAAAAAGTGGAAGGACAGTGGGGAAACATCATCTTCGTGGAAGGAATGTGGTCGGAAGAAAAATCTTGATTGATTGTGATCGGTGATCACTTAAACGTTTGGTGAAATCAAATCATAGAAAAACAACAGTAGAACTTAGGGATGTGTTTAATAGTGAAAGTAAGAGCATTTACTGTTCCAGAGTAATCGGCCCATCGGGGTAAGAAGAGAGGCGGCTGAAGTGATGCACCCATCATACCTAATGCCTACCATACAAGACTGTGGGGCCAGTGCTATGATCTGGGGTTGCTGCAGTTGGTCAGGTCTAGGTTCAGCAACGCTATGTACCCAAAGAATGACTACCTGAATATACTGAACAAACTTGTTACTCCATCAATGGATTTTTGTCTTCCCTGATGGCACGGGCATATTCCAAGATGACAATGCCAGGATTCATCGGGCTCAAATTGTGAAAGAGAGGTTCAGGGAGCATGAGACATAATTTTCACACATGGATTGGCCACCACAGAGTCCAGACCTGAACCCCATTGAGAATCTTTGGGATGTGCTGGAGAAGACTTTGCGCAGTGGTCCAAATCTCCCATATTCAATACAAGATCGTGGGGGAAAAATTAATGCAACTCTGCACAGAAATTAATGGTGTGGCATCGCAGAAGCATGTGGAAACGATGCCACAGCAAATGCGTGCAACGCTAAAGGCGGTCCAATGAAGTATTAGAGTGTGTGACAGTGTGTGTACATATGTGTGTGTGTGTGTGTGTGTGTGTGTGTGTGTGTGTGTACAACAAACAGGTTTGTTAATTGAGAAGGCATCACAACAATCACCTGACCAATTTATGGTAGAATGGTAGAATGGAGGTTTAAGGTTTGATTTTTGTTGGAACACTCAAGTTACCTTTGTCAGTGTTATTCGAAATAATTCCTAGTTGTGCACTT
Source organism: Semaprochilodus insignis (assembly GCA_034552555.1). NCBI lineage: Eukaryota > Metazoa > Chordata > Actinopteri > Characiformes > Prochilodontidae > Semaprochilodus > Semaprochilodus insignis. Next base: position 28,881,488 of record CM067475.1, read on the forward strand.
AAACTTTGTGCAGTGGTAAAAAGTGGTATGAGCTCTACTCAAGAAACTGACCCGAAACCCCGCACGAGCCACACATGATGTGCATCTGTTTTACCTAGGTCGCGAGTGGGCAGCACTAACTGGTCCAAGTGCTTTTTTTCCTTACTTTTGCCAGTGGATGAAGACAAGGAGCCATGTGTCTCTGATGGGATGAAGACGTGTTCTGCGTATGTGATTTGTTACAGTTGAACTTTACCATAGTCACATACAATTCAAATTTGATGTTTTCATTTTTGACTTCTTGGATAGGCCAATTTGACCTTGAACTTTCAGTCACGGCGCGAGTGCGTTTTTTTTCTTCGCGAAACGTAGTGGAATCATGTTCTTTTTGTTTCCCCTAGCGGACGCGCGGCGCACTTACAATGTCAAATGAAAAACAGGGATGAACGCCATGTCTGATCCTGCCGTAGAGGAGTAAAGAAACCGAGGCGTCGTCGAGGATTTCGGAGCGCAGAGAAGCACGTCGCCCCCTCCCCTTCTCCCACCCTCCCCACTACGGGGCCTGGAGTGCGAGATGGCGGAGAGCGCGGCCATCGCCCAGGGATCCCCGGCCGTGGGCGCTGCAGGCTTAGCTCCGGCGGCTCCAGGGGTCGCGGGAGCCGAGGGTTCCGGAGCGGCGGTCAGTTCCGCTCGTATCGCGGTGAAGAAGGCGCAGCTTCGCTCCTCTCCGCGCCTAAAGAAACTGGAAAAACTTGGAGTGTACTCGTCTTGTAAGGTAAAGCCGCGAACGCACATCGATGTGCCGAAGTGCGGGGTGAAACCTGAGTGCCATTTATGTGCGTCTGTCTGTTTGTTGTTGTTGCTGCATAGCTGATATGCTGAGCTCCTGGTCGCTGATTTCACTCTAAAATTAGCAAGCGCAGCACAAAAGCTGTCGCTTTAAACTGTCATTCTTTTGCAATCTGCACGAGCTAGTTTACCTCACAAGCACTGTTTCAGCTACGTGTGTTCACTTACGAGATAAAACGCGATGTTGTACACCAGCATTTCCGCGAACCAAACAGATACACTGCCGTTTGGCCAAAGTGGCCAAAAGGACGTAAACATAGGGCTATAGTTGGCGGGCTGTCGATTTCAGTACCTTAAAGGGTTTAACGATGTTTTAAACTGCGCGTGTGCGTTTTTAACTTAGAGACTTCATTTTTAGATCTGTGTGTGCTCACAATACAGCAAGCTGTGGAGGTAAGTTTATTATGAAAGGGGATACAGAGTGAATTTGTTCGTCGGGAGGATCGAGCGCCGTCTTTGTTTTGACAGAATGACAGCTGCCGGTGGGCGGAGCCTTCCAGCGCGCATCTCGAGCACGACCGCACGCTCTGATTAGTGTTTCGCAGCCGAGTTCACTTTTATTAAAGTTTAGTTTTATTGAAGTTTTTAAAAATGCTATAACAAACGACATTCGAGTTTAAAATTGGAGACGTTCACGTTCGTTTGTTCAATTCTCTTTCATACTTTCATACGGAATTGCAGCAGTTTGAGTGTACCACATGTAAAATATATGCAGATAGTGTCACTGAGATGCAAACAAAGTCGTTCAGAGTGGTTTAAATGGCTCAGAATAGATAAACTGTCTTACTTATTTAAAGTGTTGATGATAGGAACCAAGAATCCCACTGTATGCAACACTAAAATGACTAATGAACCTACACAGGTTTTAGGTGTTATGTTAGTAAAATAGCTGGTGGCCTGGATGTTTATATATATTTTGGAACTATTTCTCCTTTCAACGTTCTGGATGTGCCCCTCCGCCATTCATTTATTTTAAAACATGTTTTAGGGCTCACAACAACTGCAACACAATGTCTCGGGTGTCAGGCTGTGTATACCGTTGTGAAAAATTCTAACCCATCTCTAGAACTTCATCAAACCACTCTCAGTAACTGTGTTTACATCTTTAAAGAAATGAAAGCGGCTAGCAGTATGTAAATTCACTATAAAGTGGCGTTACCTCAGGGGACGGCTTGGCAACGCCCACGTATCTGGTGTACAAGGTGACTTGAATTATGGGTCGAATATAAGTCGAATGGAGCATGATAGTGCAAGTTGTGTGGGCATTTAATATTCGTCTATCCGTGTCACGTGTGTACCGGTAATACATAATAGAAAGCAGTGCCACCCACAGTGGACAGTGTAGTGGCCACTCACGAGTGGTTAATGATCGTGACCAGTGGCGTCTGGCTAGAATCATGGACTTCATGTTCCCCCAAATTGATGGAATATTCCAGCAGTGTAATGCATGTCCAGAATTGCCTTGAGGAGGAGTTCAGTCAAATGGCATGCATGTTCCCCCAGCATGAGCTCGATCAGGGGTCACAATGTCTGCAATGCTTACATACATGTTTTATGTATTATCCACAACAACCAGTAAATCTGTACAGGTCTTGTGAGCTTTTGTGTGTAATGCCGATGATTGTAGCATTTTCTTTAGAAATGATTTTGCCTTACATCACCCTGCATCTACTGCTCCATCATGAATGGATTTAAAAATTGAGGCAAAATCGTAAAACTGTGTCTCAGGAACTGAGCAACATATTCATAATCATTTCATGTGCCTAAAGTGTTTAATGACTTTCTGTGAGGGACCGTATAAAGGCATTAAACGTCTAAGATGTCTTGTTCATATCATTACCACTGTGAATAATTCTGACTTGAATAATGTGAATAATTCTCACGGTGAATATTTTTCTCTTGAATGGTGTGTGCTAATGAATCTCTTCTTTAAGACAGTATTTACAAGATAAATATTTAATTAGGCAAAAAAATATATATTTTCCCTTTGAATTAGCAGTTTGCATAAAGTTGGCTGAACTGACAGTGTTTGAATTTTAAAGACATAGATGTATTTTAAGAAAAATAAACAATGTGTGACATGTCAGCTGATCTCTCTCTCTCTCTCTTGCTCTCTCTCTCTCTCACCACAGGCTGAAGGAGCTTGTAAGTGTAATGGCTGGAAGAGCCAGAATCCACCTCCAACTCCACCACCTCCAACCCCTCCCAGGACAGAACAACTAATCACTGTTAATCTGCTTGAGCCTTGTAGGAGTTGCAGTCACCCGTTAGGTAAGATGTGCATGTCTTCAAGACTGTAAATAATGCTGTAGTACTGAATGTTTTCTTAGCGCAGATAACACAGACCACAGTTGTTCTTGAAGTGGATCCCTTTCCTCTCTTTTAATTGGCCAGGAGATCATGTAACACATCTGGAGAATGTATCAGAAGAGGAGATGAACAGGTTACTGGGTATTGTACTGGATGTAGAATACCTGTACACCTGCGTCCACAAAGAAGAGGATGCAGACACTAAGCAAGTCTACTTCTCCCTTTTTAAGGTAACTACATTTGCATCTCCTTTACCTCTTTCTACTTTAACATTCCCATTCATAACCTATAAATGTCTGCCTTTCAGTTACAAGTGCTAAAGTATATTGCCAATCAAATGTTTGGAGACACCTTTCGCCTTTAAAAATGTTGAATATCATTGCATGAGTATTGTGATTTTTGAATCCTGTATGAAAATGAATTTCCATACAATTCCATACCTGTGTGAAAAATGCATGTCCTAAAGCACCCGAACATTTCCCCTAATTAGTGAATTGGGGTACTTATGGTGCTGACATTCAATCGTGCACACAAAATGAGTCAATTCAGGTAGTTGAAGGTGCACTCATTTCTGACATAGGAATTTGCCCACAAACAGCTTATATAAGATACATAAAAAAGCAATGTCAATAAAATGTGACACTCTAGATCTAGTTGCTGGTTAGAGGGGAGTATAAAGCACCCCAGCTTTGGACTATGGAGCAGTGGAGCTGCATTTTATGTGATGACACACCATCCAATACCTTTAGGATGAGTTGGAGAGGTGTTTGTGATCGAGAACTAATCATCCAACATTAGTACATGACCTTACTAATGCTCTTGTGGCTGAATGCAATCAGATTCACAGAAATTATTGTACAACCTTCCCAGAAGAGCAGAGTTTGTTTATATTAATACATATTAATGCATATTAATACACCTTATTTCAAAAGAATTATTTGATAAGCAGATGGCTACAAACGTTTGGACATATAATTAAGCTGCAAAAATTTCATTCAATAATAAAACAACTGTTCGGTACACTTGATATATTTTGCAACATGCAGCTTTGTTCATCTTCTGTAGTATAAGCAGTGACAAAACTATTTTGCCTAAACAATAATCAGTACTGAAATCACACACAGGAAGAAGGAAATAAAACTACATATTGTTAAAAAAGCTATTATAAAACACAAATGTAACTATATTTGACTATACCATTCAGAGTGTTTACAAATAAAAATTACATAGACTTCACAGTGGTGACCAGATGTCCATAGTGGTAAATGTGTCTAAAAGTGCCCCTCAGAACAAGTTATTACACAAGTAATATTGAGATTTTCAGATATCTTTAAGTTTTGACCTAAAAGATATTTTGTTTAATACTTTAATAGTGGAGAGGTACATGCAGGGCAATGCAAATTTATTTCTATTTTACCGTTATCAACATTACCTATAAAAACGATTGATTCTTTAAATTATAAAGAAATTAATATTGTTCCATTTTATGCAAGTGCTTATTTGCTTTCTCACTAGAATTAGATACATGTTGGTGTGCTTCTGCCAAAGATGAGCCCTGACATGCATTTTCTATCATTTTAGTTGCTGCGAAAGTGCATCCTGCAAATGGGAAGGCCTGCGGTGGAGGCTTTGGAGAGTCCACCATTTGAGAAGCCCAGTATTGAGCAGGTAAATTGTAATTACCCTGCTCAGATGAGCTCCAGTGCAAGCAGAGAAATTAACTAGTTAAAGTTGCTTTTCACCTTAAGATCAAGTCTAAGATGGCTGCAATATGCTGTACAACACAGTATTACTGAGGGTCTCTCCAGTGATATTCCAAGATATGAGATAAATAAATAAATAAATAAATAAATAGCTGCTTTCTTGTTCACCTATTTAAAGAACAGGTTTGATGATTAAAGATCGATTTGTTTTTCTGAACAATCAGCTTATAACTGTCATTAGCAGTCATTTACTGAAACTGGTGTGTCTTTTGGATCAGAGTTGGAATTAAAAATGTTTAGTATTTTTGCCTTTGACACTTTTGTGATATGTATTACATATTTACAGGATTCACTAAAGGTCTGAATATAGTCTTTGAGTCACTTGAAAACACTCTGGAAAGCTTACTGGCTGCTTGTGTGTGTTCTAGGGGGTGAATAACTTTGTACAATATAAGTTCAGTCATCTCCCTTCTAAAGAGCGGCAGACCATCGTGGAGCTGGCCAAGATGTTTCTCAACCAGATCAACTATTGGCAACTGGAGACACCATCGCAGAGAAGGCAGCGGGTGCCTACTGATGATGTGGCTGGGTACAAAATCAGCTACACTAGGTAGACAAACAACTAATGACTAATGACATTTGCATGATGGAGCTGGGTGGACATATTTTTTATTACTAAAAATGTTGTGGTCAGAGTATTGATTTTAGTATTGAGATTACAAAAAAGATCTATTTTTTCATCTAGGTGTTCATTATTAGCATTGTAACACTGTATTACTAACAAGGAATAGCCCAGTGTATGCTATGTGAAATAGTTCTGTCTTTTTGAGTAATGACAGAAGAAGTGTTAAAAATTATGAGTAAACTGAAATATTGGTAAAATCTAAATCTATGCAAGTATGCTAAAATGATTGCATTTTATTTTATTAATTTTACTGCATTTGTAACCCTGCAGCAATGAATGTTATATTTCTCTGAAGTGCCAGTCCATTTATAAATAATATAAATAGGCAAATGCCAATTAAAAAGAAAGTAGTGATTTATATCTACATTCACCTGTATGATTTTATCTGAAATTGATGCACAGTGGAAATGTAAAAGTTTGGATGGTGTGTTCCCTGAGCCAAAGTAATACAGAACCATCCAAATTGTTGCCAGTAAAGTCCAAAAACAAGTGTCTGTCATGGTATGGGAGCTGTTCATGGGTAACCTACACATCTGTAAACACACCATTAATATGAACACATTCTGAGCAACAACGTTTTTCAGAGACATCCATACCTATTTCAGTATGATTGACAACAAGACACATTCTGCAATTTGAAACAGCATTGATGCGTAATCCCAGGCGATTACTAAGTGATGTTTAAAGGAAAGGTTATGTAACACATTAGTAAAGTGTCAAATATCTCCTAATCCATAGAGACATGGAGCCAAAGTTCTTTCTTTGTCTTAATCCTTGAAGAATTCTGCCTCACTGCATTTTATTAACTCCACTCACAACTAGTGTACTATAATTGGCAAAATGTGTGAATCTAATAAAGTTGAACTAGTCTCAGGTTATTCATGATACCCCAACAATATAGGTGTCAAAATGTTTGCCTGGAGGTAAAGAATCATATAAAAAAAATTAATTAACTATAACAGGCTAAATATCGTTTCTCAGCTACTCTACATCCGATTGAGATGAAACTGCATGCTGCATCTGAAGTGCTCTACATAGGACTTCTTAAGGCCATAATTAGCCATACCCAAATACCCAGAATGAAAGCTGCCTGAGCCTTTCTTATGAAACAAAGCTACTAATTCAATTTTCTTTATCTTGATTGATTTAGAAACAATCTGACAAAATGCAAAGGCTTGTGCTATAGCGCCACCATCAGGCCAATCTGTGTCATTTTTGGTGTGCGGTGAGATCTTTATACAAAATATCTTCCTTCCAAATCTGGTGTCTGGATGGCTTAAGATGGCTGTTCTAGAACAACTTTTAGGTCATAAATTAAGCGGAAGAATAATAAGAAAAATCTGAGCAAAAACAATAGGTTTCCAGCATCTTCGGTATTGGCATCAGCCCACAGTTTCTATATAGCAAATGAGGGATTTGTGTGTTTCTGTGTTATAGGTGGCTGTGCTACTGTAATGTTCCACAGTTCTGTGACAGCCTCCCACGCTACGAGGCCACACAGATATTCGGTCGGACTCTCCTGCGCTCTGTCTTCACAGTCATGAGGAAACAGCTGCTGGAGCAGGCCAGGCAGGAGAAGGACAAACTTCCTCCTGAGAAGCGAACACTCATCCTCACTCACTTTCCCAAGTGAGAAAATGGAGACACAACGTTGTAAAATATGTGCATGTACATAGTGCTGTGAATGTGTGATATGTGTGTTTTTTTGTTGCCTGTGTGCATTTAGGTTCCTGTCTATGTTGGAAGAGGAAGTGTACAGTCCCAATTCTCCTATCTGGAGTGAAGACTTCATGGTTGGATCGTCAGGCGGACAGATCCCTCGAGGTGCTTTTGGCGTGTGCACACATTTTGTAGGCACTTGTTTATTAATAGGGTAGTAATACACACAAGGGTATTAATAGGGAGTTTGTCCACCATTTATTGCAGTAAGAGTCTCTGTCCGTTTGGGAAGACTTAACACTAGAGGTTGGCACACTGTTGACCATAGGTGAGATGAGGTACTGATGGTAAAGTTTATTAGTTCTTAATCAGTACTCCATCACTGCAGAGAAAGCGGTTCCACTGCTCCACAGCCCAAAGCTGGGGGTTTCATATCCATCTAGCTGATGCCTGGCATTGGGCATGGCGACCTTGAATGACTTCAGAGCATCCCATTCTATTGGCATTGCTTTTCTTGGGATTTTATACAGGCTGTTTGTGCACAATTGAACACCTAAATCAGTATTGGATTGCTGAATTCACCCACTAGATGAGCTGTCTGAATGGTCTTGGACAGATAGTGTAAATGATTTACACGTGTTATATAGCAGTTGTGTGTTGAACAAACCTTTGCAAAAAGGCCTAACTTGGTTAAATTTGTTTGTATTTGCAGTCAAAACTTTATGGAATGACTGGGTAGACTCTTTTGACTGGTGTTGTTCCATCTGTGTCTCCCTGCCTCAGTTATCAGTGCACCTCAAGTGACCCGGCCGCTGTATTACACCAACAGTTCCTCCCCTGTAGAGCTGGCAAGGGGAGGGAGTGTGAGCCCAGCACGCAAAACGACATCTGCTCAAGAACTTAGCCTAAGTAGGTACAACCAAACCACCACTTAAAATGTTAGTTAGCAAACATAAAGAGACCTTGACAGTGTCACCAGCTGATATTGACAGCTGCAGTTTATATGATATAAAAACAAGACCACACAGGTACTATTCAAAAGATAGCATGTTGCAATCTGCATGTTTTTGTGTGCACTTGAAGGTGGAGAGAAGCGTAAGTCCTCTGAGCCTTTGTCTCATGAAGACACTAAGAAAGCAAGGGTCATTGGTGACATTCCTATGGAGCTGATTAATGATGTCATGTCCACTATTACAGACCCTACTGCCGTGCTTGGACCAGAGGTAAAGGGTTTACTTGATTGTGGGATTCTGTAAAAAAAAAAGTACATTTCCTAACTATAAGCATGGTCAAAAGTGGTCACTAAGCTGACACATTATAGTGCGTAGAAAATATGTACATAATGCTTAGGAGGATAGTGTGATCATACAATTATAGCTTGTATGCAGGTATAATTTTACCTTTTATATATACTTTATTTTACAAACAGAAATATATGGATTCAGCTTTGCTAAAATTGCTAATTCCTAATGAATTGTTAATTCATGCCAATTCCTTAATTCCATGTTTAATTTGAACTTGACTTGTCAATGTTCACACATAATGTATAACATGCTAAATTCTAATTGCTGCTATATATTTTTAAATTGACCTTTTGATCTATTCATAGTAGTGCAGAGTGAAGCCCAGCTGCTTTTGTGCTGTGTATAGCTACAAAAGTGTAGTTGGAAAGAACTTTTTTAACATTTGTGGCAGACTACGCCAGACAGCAAAGTAAAAATTTCAGCTTTTTTACTGGAAAAATTGAAAACCTTTCTTCAGAGTCAAATTTGAGAAAATAAGACAAATAAATTGCATCTATCTACATAAAATACCACAGTTCATTGTGCAGAATTGCTAGATCATTTGACAAAACTAATTTGAACATGTCCACAATACACATTCTGTGCAGTGTAGAAACAATGAAAAAGCATTCTTATATGAAACATGTAACAAAAACAACATTTCAGAAAAAAACAGGGAACTTTTGTATCTGATTTTTTTTATCTGAGGGCATGAATTCAAACACAGCTGTGTATTTTACGTGTTAGTTGTGTAAAAGACAAAACACAAGTTTCATCTGACTATATTATCGTTTCTTATAGACCAGTCTTCTCTCAGCCCATTCAGCACGAGACGAGGCTGCACGGTTAGAAGAGAGGCGAGGTGTGATCGAATTCCATGTTATTGGCAACTCGCTCAACCAGAGGCCTAACAAGAAGATCCTAATGTGGCTGGTGGGCCTTCAGAATGTCTTCTCCCATCAGCTGCCCCGCATGCCCAAAGAATACATCACACGCCTCGTCTTTGACCCGTACGTCTCCTACCTTTTGCCACTGAAGATCTTTGAACTCTGTCATCCCCTCTACACCTGCATTTGTGATTTTTTTTACAAGACATTCCATTCATTCACGCAAAGCCCCACTTTCCTATAGCAGCACTGGGGCATTTTTTTTTGCTAGTCATCTCAACAATCTGCAGCCACAAACTGTACTAACATAATGCATGTAATATTAATTAGCTTCAATTCATTTCATGTAGAAACATTTACTTTAAAAGGAGCCTTCCTGTCTGCTAGCATACCACTAATTTCTTCTAATTTCCTTTGCTAGGTTCTAAGCTAATGTTGAGGCATTTATTTTAGAACATTTTAAGCATGTAAGACATGGATGTAACATATTATTATCTATATATGTTGCAGTTTATGACAAATCCGTAAATACTTCAATGTTTTTATTACAGGGGGAGCCAGGGGCAGGTTAGGCAGTGTGGAGAGGTTGTTTATATGATACATCATATCAACATACGTTAAGGAATTTTCTTTATGCTAGGGAATGTACATGCCCCTCATGTAGGTTAGCTTCAGTAAGTTGGACTTAACAGAATCAGAATCTCTTTATTTCACCAAGTATGTTACACATACAAGGAATTTGTCTTGGTGAGAGCAACACGTATGACAAGTAACAAAAACACAGAACACAGATTATTTACAAAAATTACACTAAACAATAAATATCTGAATACCTGAATATCTACAGAAAGAGAACATCTGTACAGGTGTGCAAATAGGCAGGTAAGCAGTACATTAAACTGAGCATATATATATATATATATATATATATATATATATATATATATATATATGTACACATTTGGATTATATGTGTAAGGTTCCATACATGCTAGTTTTTACAGCACAAGTAAGTCGACCTTAATCCACAGTGTAGTAATAGTGATGCACTAAAATGAAATTTTGCGGTGAATTCAATTTAAGGGTGTGTTTTCTTGGCTGAGTCCACAGCAGTTAGCGATCAACCAGTTAAAAACAATCACAAGTTTTCTTTTAAGATGTGTGTAGAATGGTTTTGAGCTCTTTTTTTCATTTCCACACAATTTGTTACCATACATATGCAGGATAAGTGCCTTCTTTGCTGTTCAGGTTTGCAAACTGACAAAGCGTAGGACTAGGACCAGGACTCATCTGAAATATTTGTAAAGACCTTAAATAGTGTGTAAGTAAGCCATGCATTCTGTGAAAATGTAGTGCATGCACCTCTAGTGCAGACCTAGAACAGTATGCCTACATTTATACTGTTCTGTGAAACACTTCGTTACCAGCATCATGCAAGATGCATTGACTGGTATGGTAACTAGTTATAAATAGGAAAGGCTGGGTTGTAAGGTAGCTACAGATTTAGTTAATAAATATTAATCATCTGCTTCCTCTTCACATAGGAAGCACAAAACCCTGTCTCTAATTAAAGATGGCCGTGTGATTGGAGGGATCTGCTTCCGGATGTTTCCATCTCAGGGGTTCACTGAGATTGTTTTTTGCGCTGTAACCTCTAATGAGCAGGTGAAGGTAAGAATTAATCAGTTTATACCTTTGTTTAATCTGTAAGGGGAATTTCACAGTTGTTTCAAAACATGATTTAAACAATGTAAAATGCACAAATTGAATGATACAATATGTTTTGTTATTTTTGCATTGTAAATAAATACATACATTTTTGTTGATTTGTTTTTTTGGTAGTCCCAAATGTCTTTTTTTTTTTTTGGTTATATTTTTTCCCAGTGAAGTCCTGAACGCAGCACCAGACTGCCACTTAGTTGTGGTTTTCAGAAGTGGGTAGTAACTTATTAAAAATTATTAAAAATACATGTACAGTAGTATAATATAGATTGATATGTGCTCTGCTGAATATTTTCTAATCATAATTCTTTTACTCATGTATATTAGTGATTACATCTCTGACTTTCTCAGGGCTTTAGCATTTTTAATTTAGACCAACATAAAAGGGACATAAGCGTCAGGTCCTATTCTGATAGATGTTGGATGTTGAATTAAGAAGTTCCACTGCAATTTAGTAGTTACTCAGTACATACATATTTTTAACATTTTTATCCAAGTATCAATACTTGGTATGGTACCGGGCAATAGAGAAACTGTGACAAATTTAACAAAAGGCGAATACAGGATTGCGACCGCAATATTAACTGCAAAAGTAATTCTGAAACACTCAAAACACTCAAAATTACTTGACCTGAAAAATGAGTGAATTTATCGATATAAATTGCCTCTTATGAAAGTAGGTTAGAATTTGATCAGCACGGAAAAGACAGAAAGGCTTAGTTGGATTGTGGTTGAACGTACTTCTTTTCACACTTGCATTCCTTGTCACATGATCTTTTGAGGTTGCTGATAATGTAGGCTATAATTATAGCTGCAGCTTTTAGCATTTGAATATTGTACTCCAGCTACCATTCATTTTCCAGCTCTGCTTCACAATATATCACAATATGAGTGGACAGCTTTATGGTAAATCTTTTCCAGTAATGACATACTGTTTTAACAGTACACACTCTGGCCTCTCTCAGGGTTATGGAACTCATTTGATGAACCACCTGAAGGAATATCACATCAAACATGAGATCCTCAACTTTCTCACATATGCTGACGAATATGCTATTGGGTACTTCAAGAAGCAGGTTAGTGTGTCATTGGCTGTGCCAATTACAATTATTTATATAAATAAAAATTACATATGCATTGATGCCCCCAAAACTGGCACAAAATTCTTTAACTAGCAGAACTGATACCATTATGTTGTGTTACTTTTCTTCTCATTAGATAAGTCCTTTTTTTCATTGTTTTACCGCCATACAAAGGACAACGCATGCCAGTTTAACGCAATGGCAGAAACTTGAGATTTGGTATCAGTATTACTGAGGAAAATATAATATTGGTGTATCTCTACATAAAATGGAAACATTTATCACAGCAAGCAAGATTGTTCCTCCAAAACTCCTCTGTAGTAAAAGCATGAAAGTGGCATGCCACAAACATATGAATTGAAAGTACAAGTAAATATGCTAAATATGCTTATTAAAGGATCAATTATTGTTTAAATAAGACTTTCATAGATAGACTAAAACTCTGATAACCAATGTAAACAATGTATTTCTGAAAATAAGGCATTTTATGTATGTATTTATGCATGTATGTATTTATGTATTTATTTATTTATTTATTTAGATTTATTTACTAGGTGGAGCCCAACTGCTTGCCCTCTATGTGTTGCTGTGATGGAATCTGCATTGTCATTTCAATCTACCATTTAAAGGGCTTTTAAAGCAATATCTATAGCAAGCTACTCTACCATGTGTTCACCTGATTAAAATAATATACTTGAAAATAATAAATGCATTCTGATAAAGCCTATTTTGTCCTGTCATATAACTATAACAAACTGCAATGCTTTTTAAGTAAAAGGAAAATAATTTAATGTAAAGGCTTAAATTTAAGCAAATAAGGCAACTGGAATTAACTGCAATTAACTACAAAACATGATGTTATTAAAGGTAATTAATTATTTTAATTGTTTTACAGGTCTGCTTGTAGTACTTGAAAACTACAACCCCAATTGAAAAACAGTTGGGTCGCTGTGTAAAATGTAAATAAAAACAGAATGCAGAGATGGGAGCAAATGTTCTAAAACATCTATATACTTTTCAGCATTAATAGTGCATTTCTAGATGTGTAAGCTGCCCATGCCATAGGCACTAATCCAACCCAATACTATCAGAGATGCAGGCTTTTGAACTGTGTGCAGATAACAAGCTGGGTGGTCCCTCCCCTCTTGAGTCTGCAGGATTTGGTCTGTGGTTTTCAAAAAGAATTTCAAACTTTGATTCATCTGACCACAGAACAATTTTCCACTTTACCTCCATTTTAAATTAAATTTGGCCCAGACAGAGATTTCTGGATAGTGTTGACATATGGCTTCTTCTTTGCATGATGCAGCTTTAATGTGCATTTGTGGATAATTTCGGAAAGTGTTCCCTGTGCACAGGGATTTCTACAGATTTTTGATGATATTATGTACTGTAGATGATGGGATATCCAAAATCATTGGAATTTTACTTTGAGGAACATTTTTCTGAAATTGCTCCACAGTTTTAGATGCAGTTTTTTGCAATTTGGTGAACCTCTGCCCACCTTAGCTTCTGAGAAATTATTTTTATACCCAGTCATGTGACAAATCGTTCCTCAAGCTGTTTTTTTATTAGTACCACTTATTTTTCCAGCCTTTCGTTTCCCCGTCCCAGTTTTTTGTGTTATGCGTTTTTTTGATGCGTTACTGTCATCAAGTTCTAAATTAGTTAATAATTTTGATGAAATCTTATATAAGTTCTACATTTTGTTGTGAAAAATTATGGGTCTATGAGATTCGCAGATCATTACCTTCTGTTTTTATTTACATTTATTTACATTTAACACAGCGTCCCAACTTTTTTGCAATTGGGGTTGTACTTTGTCACAGTTCTCTGTGCTTCCTTACACTGTGAATGAAAAGTGGCAGAGTAATTTCTGAATTATATGCCTTAAAATGTAATATGTTTGTAAATTTAAGGGGCTAACATACTATAATAACAGGCCAGATCTATTTTTTCTGTTTCCACTGTGAAACATAAACCATCATGCCAAATATCGTAAGGTTGGTGTTTGCCTAGTCATGGCTAATGTTCATATATGCTTTCTGTTGTAGGGATTCTCTAAGGACATTAAGGTACCCAAGGGCAAGTATGTAGGCTATATTAAAGACTATGAGGGAGCCACCCTGATGGGCTGTGAACTCAATCCCAGCATCCCCTACACAGAGTTCTCTGTAATCATCAAGAAACAGAAAGAGGTATGTGCATACACTTGCTTGCATTTCTGAACTTCCAGAAAACATTGTCTAAAAGCTCTAGCTAGACGTGGTACAACAAAAGTTGGGTCTTTTGTTTTTTAAACATACACATTCTGTGTTTTTCATTTGTTTACTTTTTGGTTTCTTATTTTTGTGAGTAGGGTTGGAGTTAGTTGTGTTTTGGAATGGTATTAGAGAGATTTGCTTACTTTAACAGTATGAATAGTTTCTGGTAATGAGAGACACTAAATATTCAAATGTGCTGCAACACCCAAGTTAATCTAAAAGATGTGATTGCCAGCCTCTGCTTTGCAACCAATTACTAATTAAGTAAAATTAAATTCAACTTTGTCATTATACCAATACAAAGTGCAGAGTATAACGAAACACTATCAGGCTACTTCTCCAGGGCAGTAATAAAAATAGTAGTAATAGTGCAAAAGCCATAACTATGCATCAGAATGTTACTAAGTTAGCATACGCGGTTGAGTGAAATATAGCTTAATGTTAAGTGTACATATTGGGAAGTACAGTATGTTAAGGTAGCCAGGTGTGCAAATAAATATGTACAATTACATATGTGGTTGTAAACAGTAGATGAATATATAATGTTATTCATTTATTGTGTCTAAATCATTTTTAAACACATCATTGTGTATGCTTATGACTACTTTTCATATGAGTGCTATCTTTCTGGTATTAAATTTACCGTAATTTTTTATTATATATTTGTCTTAGATCATTAAGAAGCTGATAGAGAGAAAGCAGGCACAGATACGCAAGGTGTATCCTGGCCTCTCCTGTTTTAAGGAGGGTGTTCGTCAGATTCCAATTGAGAGCATTCCAGGCATACGTATGTCTACATTCTACTTTGTTGCTATGTACGCTGTATTCTATTCTCTGCTGTAATTAATTTCTCACTTTCTCTCTTTTTTAGGTGAGACAGGCTGGAAGCCTATGGGGAAAGGGTAATGTTTTTAGGCCAGTATCTACCTCTGATTTACGCTTGGTGGTTGCAAAAAATTGCTGAAATCAGTTTTTTTTTTGCTATAGCAAAGAAGTGAAAGATCCAGATCAACTGTATAGCACTTTAAAGACCATTTTGCAGCAAGTCAAGGTGATGCATTTCACTTTGTTTGACCATTTTAAAATGTTTTGAGTAAGAATTTCTCCAATCCAAGCTTATGCATGTGCGTATCTCTTTGCTCTCCAGTCTCACCAGAATGCTTGGCCTTTTATGGAGCCTGTAAAGAAGAATGAAGCACCTGGTTATTACCAAGTCATCCGCTTTCCTATGGGTATGCATAATTTTCAGCAGTCAGACTTTTACTGTCTCACACATGGATGCATTATTTACTAAATCAGTGCTTTGTAACCCTGCTTAAGTACAGAGATCGCACATCTCTATTCCAGCACACCTAAATCGAATCAACTTATTAACAAGCTCAACAAAAGATCAACAAAAGCACATGACTGAGACCACAAAAAGTAAGAGATGATATGAGGGAACAAACAGAACAGGGACACGACTGGGGAGAGCATGACAGTCACATATACATTACCATGCATTTTTGTCATCATTCCAACCACTTTGTGAGTATGTGAATGGAGTGATGTAGCAGACATTTCCACTCCCTGCTCAAAGTGTTCTGTAATTGCATTGCTCCAACTTCTGCTCCATATGATATATGAAACGATGGACCAATCACAGGCCAGAATACTCCTGAGGGTAAACAAATGCATGTGCGTAAAAATCATTATCATTCCAGCAGTGAAATTAATGACATGATTCCAGTTGTATATGACGGCTGCGATTGGTGAGGATTTCCAGTAGTCTGCTGAACAGTCCTGCAGCCCAAACGCTGTGTCTGTACAACTGTCGTTTACACACTGCATCGTTTATGTCAAGCAGAGATAGTCAGTGTGGTAGAAGGTGCTGGCTCGTTGGCTGAAGTGGTTTTGGAGCAGTTTTGAAGAGAGAGAGAATACGACACTCTGACTTTATGAAAACAGTTCTCTGGGCTTAAGTAAAACAGCTTCCCTTGCTGCTCCACTCTGCAGCATTAACATACTCTGGTTTTCCACTAAACCATACCTGGACTTGAGTATTACTGCTGATTTTGGTACCAGTTTGTGTTGCTGGGGTCGTCATGCATTCTGATTTGCAGAGTTGGGGGACTCGAGTCAAATGACTTGACTTGAGTCGCAAATTTAAGGACTTGAGACTTACTTGACTAACACTGATGAAAGACTCGACTTAAGACTTGGTGTTCATGACTTGTGACTTGACTTAGACTTGAGACAGATGACTCGAAATGACTTGATTTGTATTAAATATTTGCATTCAGTTTAAGAAATTACGGATTTTTTAGGGATTTTTGTTGAAACTTTATTAGGTGATTTCTGTTGCAATGCGCGCAAACCTGGCAACCTATCAGAGCGCGGGAGACCAGCAGAGATCAACATAAGAAGTACCCTGTATCATGAATAGTGAGGTCTGGATTAGAGGATTCTGTTGTGGATGAAAGTAGTAAAGAGAGAACAGCGATATGGAGGATCTGTGGGTCAAACATCAGTGACCCAACCACCACACCAACTTCATCCGTCTCTACAGACCCCACACAGAAAGGTACGCGACTGTGTGGTTTGGCTAGTCGAAGATTAGCTAACGTTAAGTTACCCGTAGGTTTTTGAAAAGAGCTCACAGACTCCACATTCACTTCCTGCTCCATGACTGCACATGACCTACAGTTAGCGGTTCTGCTGTAACCCTACAGAACTGCTGCTGCTGCCACTGTTTAACCTGAGAGGGGAGTCCGGTAATTGTATTTTCTAAGTCGTGGTAAACCAGGAAACAATCTGCAGCCATAACATTTCTTTAGAGTTCCTGATCTTTCCTTCCTTTACGTTTGATTACTCTAGCCGGAATCACTGCAGCAGGTGCCGAATGCAGTAAGGAGCCGTCTCTAAAGTTCGGGCTCTGTTTAAAACGTACGAGACGTAAAGAGATGAGGTGTCTGTAGATGTTGTTTATAAAGACTAGAAACGCACTGAAACACACTGTTACACTTAACTAAAACCTCCCCTAACTTTACAGAGACACAACACATAAACCTGTGACAAAAACACTTGTAATTTAGTAAAACACCTCCTATAAACATACTACCACCTTTAGTTTGGTAAGATGGTTGAATTTTAGTTTATTTGTATATTTAATAAATGACTAATGTGAGACATCCATACGTCCATCAACCTCCACCGCTAAAGTAACATCCATTTTACAACATGGCAGGAACTACCTGTAGGTCCTGTGATTATGTTTTAGGATTGTTTGAGACTTGTTCTTGGGCTAAACTTGCTAGGACAATCTGTCCTGGCCATGTTTCCAGGTGTTTCTCTGGTAAATTATTTTGTGGATGGTAGAAAGGCTGGTTTCTATGGTTTCTTTATATCCCCTCCCTGACTTATATGTAGCTACAGCCTTCTTTTTTGAAGGACAGAGAACTTCTTGGATCTGACTATGGTAATGCCACTCACTTCAACAATCAGGAGCAAACCAAACTAAATATCTGTATTTTAAATATGACTAGCTCCTACAAAATCCTTTTTAACGATGTTCCAGTCATTAGCAACTGATGTTGGTGCATCTGATTCTAATTTTAGGCATGTGGAGTAGTAATAAATGTGGGGATGTCGTAAGACAGTTTGGTAGCACTTTACAGATCTGTAATAAGTAGGTAATGATATGGTCATTTTATGGTAACAAATTGTATTTAATCTTTAATTAAATGCCAATTTCCTAGTTGGTACTAAATAATAAATCAGAAATTGTTGTGAGTGTTAACAAGGCCGTTATGAAATGGTAAAATAACGGTAACAAGTTGTACTTAAAAATTACCTGCTTATTTTATAGTTCTTTATGTATAATAAGTGAGCAATTGTAAAGGTAACAAGGCAGCAATGTAATAGAAACACAATGGTAACAAACACTTTCCTAAATATGCAACACATTCTATGCACATATTCTAGTCATTAATAAATAAAAAGATAGGCATTGTATCAGTATTTAGTAATAAAATGATAATGGTAAAAAGTTGTATTTACCTAAAATGACCAGCTTATTTTATAGTTTTTAATGAACAATAAGAGAGGATACTAATTGAGTATATATGTATATAATATATAATGTTAGAGTTATTAACCCAAAATCAGTTAAGTAGTTCTGCTGTGATTACCTGGTATCGGGGCTGTAACATACTAATTCACATGTTTCTGTTTTATTTCTTACCTGTTATGTATTTAAATGGTCAGACACGGTGTGAGTTACAGGCAGGAATTACAGTGAAACAAAATGGTATTAGAGCCGTAAAATACAAACCTACTCATTTCCATCTTGTTTCTTACTTACTGCACCTCCATCAGGTCAGAACATCAGTTCAAAATGGTCTTGTGCTTCACATGTAGGCCCACCTATAGATATGTATTGTTACCCAGGAATAGATGAGGTAAACTTATTCTATTACATTACTGTCTTATTACCACTACAATTTCTCACTTATTATACATAAAGAACTATAAAATAAGCAGGTAATTGGTAGGTAAGTACAACTTGTTACCGTTATTTTACCATTTCATAAAGGCCTTGTTAACACTGACTACAATTTCTGATGTATTATTTAATTTATGTAATGATTAAATACAATTTGTTACCGTAAAATTACCATATCATTACCTACTTATTACCAACCTGTAACGTGCTACCAACAGTTTTATGTGTTAGGTATGTTGCCTCAGTCTCTCAGTATGAAGGTCAGATGTCTAGATGTTTGCATATATTTAAAAAACAAAGGTGTTCATTTGGTATATGTAATTGATTCCCCTGACTGAGTCTGGCTTTTTGTGCACTGTAACAGGAATACATTGAAGTAGTTTCGTATGAGAAACACCTTCAACAGATGAGTTAAAAGTGAAATGAAAAAGTATTTGTTAATGTTGAATAGAAGTTCAGCTCCTTATCAATCAATCAATCAATCAATCAATATTTATTTGTATAGCGCTTTTTACAAGTAATGTTGCCTCAAAGCAGCTTTACAGAAAAACAGTTTATATAAAGGAAAAGAAAAACTGAGTCCATGTATAGACATAGGGAAGGGAAAACCCAGCTCCAAGCCCCCCGTGAGCAAGCCACAGTGGCGAGGAAAAACTCCCTTAGAGTAAGGAAGAAACCTCAAGAGGAACCAGGCTTGAGGGGGGAACCCATCCTCCTCAGGTCGATCCCAGTTGAAGAGTGAAAGACTAACAGGAAAAGGAGCTTGGAACATCTATTAAAATTATTCTGATTAATCTAGGAGGTAGTAATTTAGAGTTAGAACCATCCCATAGGTTCTCTGTTAAAGTGAGAGATAGAGTTCATGATCAGTGCCATATCCACTCTGTTGTGGTCATTGCAGTCGTTGTAGTTATGACTGCTGTCTTTAACTGATTTAAATGTGTAAACTGGACTTGACTTGCTTGAATTTTCCCACAGTGACTTGGGACTTGCTTGAGACTTTATGGTTAAGACTTGAGACTTACTTGTGACTTGCACATGTGTGACTTACTCCCAACCTCTGCTGATTTGATTGAACTGACTGCCAATTTAAAACAGATTGTATCATTTAAAAAGTAATAAAACATACTAGAAGCATTATAGATAGATAGATAGATAGATAGATAGATAGATAGATAGATACTTTATTGATCCCGAAGGAAATTTAGCAGCCAGTAGCAGTTACACAATACAGCACAGTAAAACAGTAAAACAAATACAAAATACATTATAGAACTAGGGTTGTTTGCTTACTATTGACAGTTCTGTCCCCTCAGAAATTATCTGTCCACCATACAACCTCGCCCTGCCCACATTCACATTTTTATTGTGTAATAAGAAATGGACAAAGGTATCTGACCAGTGTTGGGATAATTCTGGGATTGAAATAGTAACCATTTTATTTTGGAAAAGTACCTTAAAATGTTTTAGTTTAATGTGTCTAAAGCTTCTCAACCTGCTCAAACTGGAAAAATACCAAATTTTGCTCATGAAAGAAGCGACTGCAGGCATCTTAAATGGCTGCCCATTTTTTTCCTCATTTTTGTAGGTCATAGGAGGTCATACTTTGTTTTTCACCACAGACTAAGAACCAAGTATGACTGTCTATGAACAGTAAAAATGAGAAAAAACCTCAAAAGATAATGGCACCTATTTAAGATACACATAATCACTTCTTTCATCAGCACAATGTGGTATCTTTCCAACTTAAAAAATGACCAAGGAGTTCGCAACACACCAAGGAGTACACTGTAGACTAATGTAGGTTGAGAAGCTAAAAGTACTGTGCCAAATTATGAATTTGAGGTCCACATTTTCCTGCACAAATAAGCCTCATCAATACAGGTTAATACCTAAATATACACGTCATTTGGATGCTGGACCCACATCTCAGCACAAAGCTGGACTTGCAGTAATAAGGCTGAGATAAAACTATACAAACATTTTACAATACATGGCTGCAATAGTATCAGACATAGTGTCTTGTGTGGATGAGTCACATAGTTCCGACTTAGCTTAGATGAATAAGGTCTGACCATGCCATTTTATGATTCTTTGTTTTCCAAACAAGTTTACATAGCTTACTGACATATTGTGAAGGAAGTATATGAAGATTTAGTTGTATGGAAATGGGTTTTGGGGACTTTTTCCAGAATTCCAGTGTCTCTTAGTGTTAAGCCGGCAGCTCCGGTACTAAACTAAAGAAGTCAAACTATTCCTTACAAGCAATAACCAAAGAAGGTAATGTCTGTGTTTGTGCATGCATGTAGACTTGAAAACCATGAGCGAGCGTCTGAAAAGTCGATACTACACCACAAGGAAGCTGTTCATGGCGGACATGCAGCGGATCTTTACTAACTGTCGGGAGTACAATCCACCTGAGAGTGAGTACTACAAGTGTGCCAACTTGCTGGAAAGATTCTTTTACACTAAGATCAAAGAGGCCGGTCTTATCGACAAATAGACATCAACACAGTTGTTTCCAGCGTTGGCACTCTTTCTTCCTCTTGCTGTCATATGGCACCTGTCAGACTATGTTGGTGGGAGCCATCTGATGCTCAGCCAACATGAAAGGGTTTAATGTTCAGAGTCTGGTTCCTCAGAAAAGCTGTAGCAGAAATGTCATTGCATTGGCAGTAGAGCTTTGAATTGTGTAGTCACAACACTACGATGCTTTCAGGATAACTGAGGTGAGAGTGCGGGTGTGGTCGCGAAGGCTATATGTACATCTTGGTGTGTACAGAGAGTGTCATCTTCCTCACGTTTAAGTGTTACTCCTGCCAAAATACTTTACATGTGTGTTTTGACTGAGAATCTATGTACACAGACAAACTTACAAAAATAGCTGTACGTTTTTATATTTTATAGTTGGTAAAGAGTCATATAGGCTTACCTTCTCTATACTTCAAGCAAATATACTCAAAAAATGTGTTGTATGTTATATCTGCACTTATTTATTTATTTTTTTAAAAAAACTGTGATAAATATTTGTCAAATGAAAGTTTATGGTAAGAAGTTGCCTGCTTATGGTTCAAAATGGAGTGGCTGGTGTGCTAAATGATTCAGGCTTTTTAATGCGATGACCTTTTAAAAAATCCTTCTGCATTTGGTCTTAATGGCAAGCCAGCCAATAAAAATACTCTTTGTATTTATTGTATTTAAAGATAAGGAAAAAAGAGATGTGCAATAACTCAGTGATTTGTTGTTTCGTAAAATGTTTGTACTTTTAAATATTTAGGAAAAGATGGACTTTGTACTATGTTGTGGCAAGGGAGTATTTTGAGGCTTTTTTTAAAGACTCTGCTTTAAAAGACAGCATATTTTATAGCATTATTAAAAACTTTAGAGCAAGCAAACGTGTCTCTGTCCTAATTTACAGTGCATGTAGCTGTTGAATATAGGTGTTTCAGTCTCAGAGCTTACAGTTGTACAAGCATATAGCCATACAATCTCTGTGCAGTAGGATCATACTGAAAAGCTCGGGGAGTGAGTGAGTGAAAATGTGATTAATGCAAAGATTAGATTACAACCTAGCAACTGCCAGCCAATTTGTCAAGGCTGAAGCCCTCTGGTGCCTTGGGGTAGGAGCAAACTTAGCTCAAGTTTACTAATTTAATGAATACCTAGCTAGATAGCAAGAGTTAGCATCAGTTACTCCCACCATAAATTTGTTAAGAAAAGTTTGAAAGACTATTAAGGTGTTTGGGAAATAATTTCTTTTAAGTGTGCTGCCTGCACAAACCATCCCCTGAAACATTTATTGACATCTTAGTTAGATAGCCAGTATTAGCCCTGCTTATAATAGTGAATTAAAATGAATTTCCTTATGTCATCAATTGATGTAAGCCTTTGTTTTTTTATTTTCAATTTGTTAATTGCATTTGATATGTACAGCAAACAGCATTCATCATGTGTGAGTCAAATTAACTTTTAACAGGATCCATGAGGGCACAGAAAATAAAATGCTTCCATTTAGGGGTGCAGGACGAGTTTTGTGTGCACCTGCCAACTGTAAAACTCACCAGTAAACAGCACAACATCACCACAAACATTTTTTCGAGACATGAGTTAGCACATGGATTAAAAGTTACGTGAACATGATTGTATAGGCATAGAATTTTTTTTGCACCAGCTTTACAGCCATCCATATGGCATATGTTAGTAGCAGTCATTTCTCCAGAACTAGAGCTGGCCCACGGAGTGTGTCTTTTTATTGCCAAAATATTTAATGTAAATATGTATATAATATAATATAAAAAACTATGGGCTCATACAACCACTGAATTTTATGGGCACACATTATCTTGTCTGCCTTTGTCATAGCTTATTATAGTACAACAGTTACCATGGTCAACATACAGAAAATCAGAAAATGTCCCAGGTTTTCATTTCAGAAATCTGGTAAGAATCTGATATGGTTTCAACACTGTACTTACTTTGCAATGCATGATAAATGAACAAATAAATTATTGATTTATTCATTTTTAATTTTTTAATTTTGTATTTTTTAAATAACAAAAGTTAAATGGTATCATGTTTATTCATGTTGGTGAAACAGTTTTGAAATTTGACTTTGCTGCTTGATATTTTTACTATAAAGTGTAGTTAAAATAAAATGATAATTGACATGGTAATTCAATGTTCTCTCTACAGTGACTGCAGGAGTCATTTAATAAAATCGTGATAAAAACGTACATAAGCATTAACTCCTCTAGGCTACTGAAACAGGTAGTGGATAGTCTGAGAAGCAGAGCTGCAGCAACACCATGACATCAAAGCTGCATTTACTGTAGAAGTGAACTTCAAGAAATATTTTTTTAAAAACATGATAGGAACAGCTACATACATCAAAACATTACATCTGCCTTTTCTATTTTTTTTTTTTAATGGGAGTTTTAGAACTAGCAAGCATGTGTGTACCCTTAGTATGATGTTTGTAATTTGGCTCTCTGTTCTAAAGAAATCAACTACACCATTCTGTCAGACAGAAGTAAACACAAAAAAGTGACCACTTTGACTGTTCTATGTGTTGAACCAGTCTAAAGTGTGGTTTCCAAGCACCCTAAAGACATCAAAGAATGAGTTTGAATGCCTGTACCTACACTAATCAATAAAAATTTAGTATCTCCCAGAAGGAAGTGTCAGATTGCAGTGCTATTTTGGAATGAAGATAAGGGTTACCAGGAACAATAAATCATGAAAAAATTAGACTGATATGGGCAATATTTCTTTAGCTACACAGACAGAAGTAGTCTCTTTCAGTATACCGTTGTGTTTGCTAACCCAACATAACAGACATCTCAGCATGGAGTTGTAGAAGTTCCTAATGGTTAGCCTGTGATAATCCATCCCTTGCAGATTGAATATACTCATGCAGTTCCTGCAGATTTTGCAATAGGTGTGGAGGTAGAGTGACACCAGGCCTTCTGGACATGTGACGCAACCTATTATTCATCTTAGCGCTGACCACGGTGCCTCCACGCACAGATTTGCAATTCGTCTCCACTGAAACAAAACCAGGACCACACCCCTTCCCAGACACCTATGGGGTGACCCCTCTCAAACTCTTCCAACTGCTCAAATTGCTTTCAGACTCTTCTCTGAGGCAAACTTTGCTTACTACTATGGGTGTAGTCATGGGACTCTGCCCCGTAAAGTCTGTGACATGAAAGCAATGTGGACAAGAACTCAAATGCTGAGTCTACAGCACAACTCCAGCAGCTTGTACCAAAAAAAATGCAGTGTCTGACTTTTAGATACATTTTGGCTTCAGTGTAGATGACACTGAACAAAAAGAGTTCAAATGTAAACACTGTGAGAAAACAGCTTCAGAGATAAAAGGCAATTACCATGAATCTGTTTCAACACTTCACAGTCATGTTACTGAATATGAACAGTGCATGGCTAAAAAAAAGAAAGAGGCCAATGAACCAAAAGAACTCGGAAACCCTTGAAGCAGCTGTCAAAAAAACTAAAGTGTAAAACAGGAATGAGTCTGAGTTTGAGGAGCAAGAGTTTGTTTAATAGCACACTCACATAACCTCACATAAACGTTTTTGTACATCCTTACCTACAGATCTTCATTCTCTTCATTATTTGGCCATAAGCAATTATTAGAAATGGAACAAGGGACAAAAACACTGTTTCTGAAAAACAAATGTTTTTCACACAACGTCATGGAAAAGAGGATGATGCTGACCTTAATTTGCCACTGCATTTAAACTCTGGCATACAATTATGGTAACTGCTGCATCACTTAAGGTAGACAAAGTCAAATTGAAGCTGGCAAATACAAAGACTAAACAAAAAGAGAAAGAAGATTTCACAACTTCCCTAAATATTTTTTAAATCTTTGAATGTAATGATTTATTTTCTAAGAGTTTTCCCTTACCCCTATGGGATGAACTGAATTTTCCCCATACCACTACAATATGTACTTTTTACCTCTTTTTGTTAGGTGTTATCTTCACTAGAGCCAAAATGTGTCCAAATGACGAGCACATTTTCCTCTGTTGCAAACTGCTGGAGCTCCTCAGTTTTTAAGTGCTCGTCCATGTTATTTTGACTTGCCATTTAAAATAATATTTGTGTACAAGAGTCATTTTCTAATTTTCACATGTCAATATTTAAAATAATTTATTTTGTAGGCAGAAATTCAAGTTATGTATTTTCCACTTTTCAGAGAACTTGTTTAGATTATAATTAAAATGTGACCTTTTCTTAATTTCAAACTGTTTGTACTTTGATTTCAGTTATTCGAGATATTCAATAAATAACCATAAACAGTTAATCTGTGTGTTTCCCTAAATTGTTAAAATCACAAAGATTTCATTAGAAAAAAAATCCTACCTTTGATAGATCAGAAAATATACAGTACAAAACTTGTCAGGTGGTGGCGATTATGCCACACAATTCCGTGTGGCCCCTCGACCAGATAAGAACGTGGAGTGGTGTGCTGTTGCAACACTGTCCCTGGCACCTTGGAGTCATTTACCCAGACTTCAGTTCCAGGCTGCATGTGACTCAGATTCCTAACTCTGTTGCGCTTGTTGAAATTCTCCACATCTCCTTTTCCCTGGAGTGCACAGCATCACCATCAGGGAGAGAGGGATACAACCACTGAGGGAGAGTTGGCACTGTGGTCCACAGGCATCATCCCATAAGAAGTTGGGACAATGACATTGGAGCATGTTCTGGAAGACAGGTGAGCAATTTCAACATAGCTTGAAAAACCAGCAGGTAGTTTTGTCTTTTTAGTGTGAATAGATCCGCTCCCAATCTGGTAACTCTGTTGGAATGAGTGGCTCTACATGGTATGTCCTCTCTTGTAATGCAGGCCCTGCACCTTTGCACAGTTTCATTCAGTTGCTGGCTGAGGCCAGGCCACCACACAGACTGGCGTGCCCGCTCTCTGCACTTGGCTACTCCTTGATGTCCCTCATGAAGTTCTGAGAGGATATCATTTCTGAGTGCTGAAGGTATAACGAGTCTTGTACTTTTTTAGAAGTAACCCATCTTGGACAGTCATGCCCGGCCCAGTACAGCTTTAGTGGCCCCTCACATCTAGCCCTGTCAGGCAAGCCTTCTATGCACATTTTCATAGCTTGGGCGCAAACAAATCAATTTTAAAACTTGACATATGTGCTGAGAACCCGGATATCTACCATCCACAGATCCTCCTCACTGGCTGACACTGATCTAAGAAGCATGCAGTCCTCCTCAATCTCATGCACTTTTTGGCGGACCTGCATCCGCACTGGAAATTACCTTTTTCTCCACACAGGCGGCAGTTCAAATCAAATCAAATCACTTTTATTGTCACATCACATTTTCACAGGTGTGAAGGTGAGTGAAAAACTTAGGTGCGAAGTCCTTTACAGTACTTAAATACAAAAAATATACATTAGACAATAAATATATACAATACTAAGCACAAAATCTCTCTTATCCTAATATACATTATAAATTATATATGTTTATATAACAGTACTATAAAGTTATGAATAAAAACTGATATATCCAGATGTAGACATTTCCAAATAGCACTATGGTAAGCTTGAGGTAGATGAGAGATGCAGGGTATATACAGGGCATAGAATATTGATATATATATATATATATATATATATATATATATATATATATATGCATACAATCACTACAGATATACAATATGGGTGAAGATAACAGTATGTCAGTCTATATGTGCAAGTATAAATATGCTAAATGTAAAGTGCAGAGTGATGATTGTCCATGGAGATCATCATATAGATGATTTTGGTGAGATGTGCTGAACCAGGTCCATTTACCAATGCATCAGCACTACTGGCTGTTCAGTAGCCTGATGACTCGGGGGAAGAAACTGTCTCGGAGGCGGCTGGTTCTGGACTTTATGCTTCGGAACCTCCTCCCACTTGGCAGCTGTGAGAACAGACGGTGGCTTGGGTGGGTGGAGTCCTTTAGAATCCTCCTGGTTCTCCTCAGGCAGCGGCTGGTGTATAAATCCAGGAGGTTTGGAAGCTGAACCCCGGTGATGTCCTGAGCTGCCTGCACCACTCTCTGCAAAGCTTTCCGCTCAATAGCAGTGCAGTTCCCATACCAGGTGGTGATGGAGCCAGTTCAAATGCTCTCCACAGTACATGTGTAGAATGTTCTGAGGATGCGGGGGTTCATGCCAAACCTTCTTAGCCGTCTGAGGAAGAAGAGGCGCTGTTGTGCCTTTTTCACCACCCGTGTGGTGTGTTCAGTCCATGTGAGTTCCTCTGTGATGTGAACACCGAGGAACTTAAAGCTGCTGACCCTCTACAGCGGCCCCATTGATGGTGATGGGGGTGTGCACTCTCTCCTGCTTCCTGAAGTCCACTATCAGCTCCTTGGTCCTGTTGACATTGAAAGAAAGGTTATTCTCACGGCACCAGTGCGTCAGAAAGCTGACCTCCTCTCTGTAGGCCTCCTCGTTGTTATTGGAGATCAGGCCCACAATTGTAGTGTCATCTGCAAATTTGATGATGACATTGGAGCTGTGTCTGGCTGTACAATCGTGTGTATACAGGGAGTACAAGAGAGGGCTGAGAACACAGCCCTGTGGGGCTCCAGTGCTAAGCGTCAGTGAGGAGGAGGTGATGCCAGCCAACTTTACCACCTGGCGTCGGTCCGTCAGGAAGTTCAGGATCCAGCTACACAGAGAACTGTTCAGACCCAGATCCCGAAGCTTGATGTCGAGTCTCGAGGGGACGATGGTGTTGAATGCTGAGCTATAGTCCACAAACAGCATTCTCACATATGTGTTCTTTTTGTCCAGATGGGAGAGGGCAGTGTGCAGTGTCAGGGCTATTGCATCATCAGTGGATCTGTTTTGTCGGTAGGCGAACTGCAGTGGGTCCAGGGTGGCAGGTAGTGAGGAGCAGATGAAGTCTCTAACCAGCTTCTCAAAGCACTTGCTTACGATGGAGGTCAGAGCGACTGGGCGCCAGTCATTTAAGGTGGTAATCTTGGCTGTCTTTGGAACTGGCACAATGGTGGCCAGTTTGAAACATGCTGGCACAACTGACAGGGAGAGAGAGAGGTTGAAGATGTCTGTAAACACTCCTGCTAGCTGATGTGCACATACTTTAAGGACTCGTCCAGGTATGCCATCCGGTCCGGCTGCCTTGCGGATGTTGACATGCTTGAAAGCTTTGCACACATCAGCCACGGAGACAGAGTGGGGGGCTGAGTCGGCGGTAGCAGGGGCTCTTTCTGGGAGTACAGAGTGGTTGACCTCAGAGTCTGTGTACTCGTCAATGTTATTGTTTGACGCCTCCCGGAACATCTCCCAGTCCACGTGATCAAAACAGTCCTGCAGCATGGAGTCTGATTGGTCTGTCCAGCGGTGGACCTCCCTGATAGTGGGCGGTACCTGTTTCAGCTTCTGCCTATAGGTGGGTAGAAGCAGAATGGAGGAGTGATCTGATTTGCCAAACGGAGGTCGGGGGAGGGCCTTGTACGCATCGCGGAAAGGGGTGTAGCAGTGATCCAGCGTGCGTGATCCTCTCGTGCTGCATGTGATGTGTTGGACGAACTTTGGCGCAACTTTCCTAAAGTTCGCTTTGTTAAAGTCCCCGACAACAATAAAGGCGGCCTCCGGACGCGTGGTCTCCTGCTTGTTAACAGTCTCGTACAGTTTCCCGAGCGCCAGGTCCGTATCAGCTTGCGGTGGAATGTACACGGCGGTAACAATGACCCCCGAAATCTCCCTCGGCAGCCACAGCGGTCTGCACGAGATGATGAGATATTCTATGGGGAGCAAAAAGACTCAATGAAGTGTACGTTCCTCTGATCACACCAAGCATTGTTGATCATAAAACATACACCTCCGCCTTTACTCTTCCCGGAGAGGTCCTTTGTTCTGTCCGCGCGGTGCACGGAGAACCCGGCAGGCTCGATGGCTTCGTTCGGAATCTCCGGCGATAACCAGGTTTCTGTGAGGCAGAGTATACAGCAGTCCCGTGTTTCTCGCTGGAACGAGATCCGTGCCCTGAGTTCGCTGATTTTGTTGTCCAGTGACTGTACATTGGAAAGAAGTATGGTGGGTAGTGGGGGGCGGTTAGCACGCCGTCTCAGCCTGACCAGGACGCCGGCTCTCCTTCCCCTCTTCCGGCGCCTGCGGCGTTTCCTCGGCCGGCCGGCCCAAATGAATGGGACCTCGTCGGTGTTCCCAAACAAAGAATCTGCGTTGAGAAACTCGAAGTCTGGTTTCCGATGAGCGATCGCCGGTCTAATTTGTAAAAGTGTTTGTCTGTCGTATACAATGGAGCTGACAACATTTAGTGCAAAAGTAGTTACAAACAAACACAAAAACAACAAAAAACTAAAAAGAGTGAAAGGAGCTCGCGACACAGCAGCCGTACTCGGCGCCATCTTGATGTGAACATCATTTGCTGGGCATTGGCGTTTTGGGTGTGAGGGATTTTTCCTGCATTTTTGACATGTTTTGCCTTCGTGCTTTGCTCTGCTGGGCTTCTGCTTTGCACACTTGTCCCATTTGGGTGCCGCTGGGCTACTCTTAATAACTAGCGAGCATACTGTATTTGAGGCACTACACAGGCTGTTTTGCTGTCGTTTTACTTCTTCGGTTTGCCTCACCATGCTAATGGCTTTTTTGAGAGTCAGGTCTTTATCGAGCTGCGTGCACTCCGATAATCCTCTGTCTGCTAGCCCCGCAACGAGCCTGTCTCGTATCAATTTGTCATGCAGCAGTCCAGCAGTTGTAGTGCTCAGCTAATGCTAACCATACACTAGGAGACTTTGAAAAGACTCTGAAAAGACGTTTAATAGACTAAAGTCTGACACCGTCTCACATCTAAAGACAAGTCACAGACTTTTAGTCACAGACTAGTCCCAGGCTATGATTTTGCAAAGACTGGGAATCTTGCAGAGTCACTATTTACAAGACTGCATCTAGATTTGAGCTTATTTCCCATCATGTTCGCTGGTAGGCTAAATGTAAACACTGTAGCCCCGTTCGGCAGTGTTTTAGCTAGCTAGCTAGTTAGCTTTAGCATAGCATAACTACCCTTTGTTACAAGATAGGATAACGTGAAAATAGCTTTAAAACGTGCGTGATTTAGAATCGGACTGTTTACTGCGCATTTCTGCGCATTAATGAACTCTTGGATGTGTTTATGTTTGTGACGTCTCGGGCCCGTGACTCAGGCTCATGACTCGGGCTCGCGTTAGCCCCGGGGATTTCGTCAAGACCTACGACTTACGATAATACACGGTTACGGTAAAAACACGGTTGATTTTATCGGAACGCCAGGACGAGAAACAGACTGACTTAAACCTGCAATCCTGACCACCTTACACTGAACGATCGAGATGACGCGAGCGCGATGCAACTCTAGCAAGACTCTCATGATTTTGTTCCGACTTTGGAAATTTGTCTGCGACAGTAAAATCGCTTGAAAATCGTTTGGTGTAAGGTCAGCATAACGCATACAGGGCAGTCGCAAATGAGTCCACACTTTAATTTCCCCCCGTTTCCTCATATTGAATACAGCACGATTACTTGACGACAAAGGATTTAAAGCCCTCTCTTACATGCTGATACTGGCGCCTTTGCTCCTCAGTCAAATTCAGCCCTCTCAAAATCTTGTCTGCTTCTTCCCCCATACAGTAAATGAGAGTGTAAACCTGGTTATCCTCCGAGGATGTGTGCAGGTTACTCGCCAGACGAAAGCGGTCGAATCGTCGCATCCATCTCGTCCATTCCTGAGGTTTAGCATAGTCTAATGGCTCCAGCGACTGGATGCTAAATGTGACACTCGGACCTGGTACACTGGCGTTTAGGCGACGCTCCACACTCATGCTAGTAATTCCCTCCATGCTGAATGCTGCGTTTTTTTTTTCTTGGTTTCCGCACTCGAGTTCCTACGTTAGAACTTTCCTAAACCGCTCTCTGTGTGAGAGAACAGTACTACAGCATCCTACTTCTGACACCATGTCGCGTTCTGTTAATAAAGAATGAGTCCTTTACTGCTGTAGAACACAGGTTTATTTTCATCCAGCCTGGCATGCACAACATGTCTCACTTTCTGTGCTCTACGTCACCACAAGTAGGCTGCTTCTATGGATTGCACCATGCTAGTTAAGTATTCTCTTTTTTTTATTTTAGGTTACTGCTGCAAATAAGTCAAATGCGGTTCAGATTGATTTTTGCACGAGGAGAGGAGAGGTCTGAGGACTGCAACTAGCTTCAGCTACTTTCCTTGCTTTAATTCTGTTACTGACTCTACTTCCTGCTGCGGACTGGCTACGGGTCCGACGTGCCACTGGATATGAGAGAGAGAGAGAGAGAGAGAGAGAGAGAGAGAGAGAGAGAGAGAGAATATGAATGAATGTCTTCCCTGAACTGACCTGGATCACTTAAGTATACACGTGTGACTATTTTGGGTAACCAAATAGAATTTTTTTTTACTTTTTTTTTTTGTGGACGTTACAGAAAGGGGACTTTTTGAACTGCAGTGTTTTCTGAAACACATAGCTGAAGTGTGTTCTGTGTTTTATAAGGGTCACAGTGCACTATTTATGTTTTGATTTTTTTTGTATTTATAGTTGTGAAGGGAAGATCATTTAAAGAAATCTACAAAGTGGTTTATTATTTTTTTGGAAAGACTCAATAATCAACAAAGTGCAATATATGGTCCAGTCCAGTGGAATTTCACTTTCACTGGACAGAGGTGGTAAACTGCTGCCAGACCCTAAATAAACTATACAAGCTACTCACTGACTTATTATTTGAGTGAAAATCTTTAATGCTTGGGTTACATACAGGAAGAAAAGAGTGGCTGAGCGTTTCTGACTTCTGGCTCTTTTTTCCTTTTCTGAGAGTTAAAGGGAAATACATAAAATGGAGCTCTGTGAACAGTATGGGTTTAATCCAGAATGTACACTCAAAGGAGCTATGGCAGGGGTCAGTCTAGAAAAAGTGAAAAAAGGTGTTTGATCTACTGGATCAAGTGGTCAAGATTCAATACATTGACAGGCAGCTCAGCTATTTCTGCCGATTTCATGAATGTGTGACTCCTCTGCTTTTGGAAGCTGACTATCCTGATGGTAGTGGTTGTTCCTGGGAGGTTATTCAGATAGAGGAGTACTGCCCAGACAAAGTAGAAACGGCTCCCAACAATGAAAAGCTAGTTCCATTAGCATGTGTCATTAATGATATGACCAGTAGCCAATGTGTACAGTGTCAACCCCTATACCTTAAGTCAGAAAGCCATGAGCCATATGTGTGGGAAGGGAGACCATAAAGTTTGCCCTTTAACATCAACTCCTGCCCCTCATGTCAAGCAGAATCCACTTTCTGATGCAGCAGGGGATATCCTAAGAGATGTTAAATGTCCCTCAGTTCCTGCACAAGCATCAAACTCCTCATTTGTAATACCAGCCATACCATACCAGCTGCTGCTCACCGTGTCCTCATGGAACATATCGTCACGCATGACTCCCAAACGTATACATCCACTTCATGCTAATTACCATCATTCTCTGGTAATTTCCCAGAAGCGTAGCATAATACTCAACAGTTCACTTTCTCCTGCTTTGAATGTGGCTTTGCGTACAGACTTGCAGGCTTCCCCAAGTGTCTATCTCCAGGAGCTGGATAATGTATATGGTAATGTCACGGGAGGTGAAGCGTTGTACATTCAATTTTTGGAAACTTACCAAAACAGTGGTGAGTGTCAGGGATTACTTGCGGCGGCTTCAAACCCTGCTACAAGAAGTTATAGAGAGCAATGGTGTGATGAGACAAGATGCTGACTCCCAGTTATTAAAGCAGTTTCTTATAGGCCGTTGGGACGATCATTTAATAACCACTCTCCACCGAAAAGACATACTTGATCTCTCAACGAGTTCCCCCACCTTCTCTGAGTTGCTACTCAAAATCAAAACATATGAGAAAGAGAGTCATCTCAAGGAAATGAGAAGGAGAAGACATTTGGGAGGAGCATCGACTAAAGTTCATACTATACCTCCACTCTTAATTATTCTACAAGAGAACAGCTGGAGAAGAAAATTTGGACAGTTGGAGGCTGAGATTAAAAGGAATGCATCTGCCCAGAACATTCAGCATGTCAGAAACGATAAAGCCAGTCGTAAAATTTCATACAATATCAAAAGCACTATGGCTTCCTCTATTATGGGTACCAAAGAAGACACAGAAGTTGGGAAGTTCTGTTACAATTGTGGTGATGATTCGCATCTTCTGCCTCAAAGTACTAATCCAAAGTAGACAAAAACGACAGCAAGCCTCAGAACGAAGCCAACCTTTAAACATGTAAACAAGTTCCTCATTCTTGAGTCACTGCAGTTAAGGACTCACACCAACTGTTGAAGCATCTACTCAGATATCAGATCTTGTTGGTGATACTTGTGAAGGTGTTGCTTGGTTCGATGGAGTGCAGTGCCCCTGTTTAATAGATTCAGGTTCGCAAGTAACAATTGTAAGCCAGTCACTTTATTCACAATATTTGACACACCGAGAACTGTTCTCTATAGGCAGTGTTCTCAACATCGAAGGTGCAGCTGGTTCCCTATTTAGGGTATATTGAAGTTGAAGTTCACTTTCCAGGTCAACATTTCATCACACTGGTCCAAAGCAGTCCTATAATGTAAAGTTTCCACTACTTGTTGGCATTCATGTCCTGTAATGCAAACTGACACAGCATTGTCTAAAGAGAGGTGGAACTCAGTTTCTCAAAACCTTACCTATCGAGACCAGCTGGGCAGCGTTATATACTGATTATCGTGAGAAGTCAAAACCTCAGATGGAGAAAGCTAAAGTCTTGCATGTTATGCTTAGGAGCAAAGACCCAGTTCATCTGAAGCAAGCTGAAGTGAATTTGTTACAGGGAACTTGACATTAAGCCTAATCATGAGAAGTTACAAGTTCTTGTTAGTGGTTCGGAGGAAATGCCCATACCTGGAGGTCTCATAGTTTATGAAAAAGTAATGGAGGGAATGAACCTCCAATAAGTTATAGCTTTTCTGGAGACCTCATAATATTTTTGGACACATTGGAGCAGCATGAGGAGAGGCTGATGCAAGGGCTCAAACGCATTTCTGATTTTGGACTTAAACACCTTCTAAATGCATTTTTTTCCAAACGTCTGTAAACTATTTAGGACGTGTCATTTCCGCACAAGGAATTTAGCCTGACCCCGACAAGGTCACTGCTATCAAAACATGGCACTGTCCTCAAACAGTTCGGGAACTGTTTCCCAAACTGTCATTCAAGTTATTTCTTGGATTTACGAGATATTGCCATCGGTTCGTCCGAGATTATGCCCGTATTGTTTGACCTCTCAACAACCGATTGAAAGGGGATTTCGCTTCCAGGCACAAGCGTTCTTGTTATGGGCCACAAGCAAAGTCACCCTCACTGGGGGACAGGTGGACTGACAACTGTCAGGCAGCTTTTGAATCAATCATTGACAAGTTGACTTCAGCGCCTGTTCTAGGTTTTGCAGACTGGCAGCTGCCCTATGTACTGCATACAGATGCAAGCACCACTGGCTTAGGTGCAGTTTTGTATCAGATTCAGGATAGTCAGACTCGAGTAGTGGCCTATGCCAGCTGAGGGCTTTCTAAAAGTGGGAGAAACTATCCAGCCCACAAATTAGAATTTCTCGCTCTTAAATAGGCAGTCAATGAGAAGTTGAAGGTGCTGACAGATAACAATCCCTTGACTTATGTTTTGACCAGTGTGAAGCTTGATGCAACCTGTCATAGATGGCTTGCTTCATTGTCAATTTACAATTTTGATATCCATTATCGATCGGGTCTGCATAATGCAGATGCTGATGGACTTTCCCGGAGGCCTTTTGGACAGCCATTGGAAGAGTCTTAAGAGCTGGACCAAAAGATATCACAGTTGCTAAATTGTGCTAGCCCATGCCCATGAATGATTTCGGTGGGTAATTTGTTCATGTACCATGGTGCCCGGACACCTTCTGTACCCAGTGCGGAGAGTGAGTCAAATGACAGGAGAGTTCCTGCAGTAGAGACACTGCTCTGTAGTGAAGGAGCTGTGCCTGATGATCTGAAAGATCCAGTTCTATGGCCTGGTCAAGACACTCTTCCAGGAATGTCTGTGGAGGATTGGCAACGATTTCAAAGAAATGAGAGTGGTTTAGGCTGCATCACAGATGTTTTGGAGGGCAACACTTGCAAACAGACTTCAAATACAAAATTGAAGCAGCCTGAAGTTGCATTACTTCTAAGGGAAAGGTCAAAACTTCTGTTAATGACAGAATTAGTGCTATTGAGTGCTACAGTGGAAAGTCCTAGATCAGAGAGTGGAGGTGTTTTATCAGTTGGTCATACAGAGCGGTCACAGGGGCAGAGCTTTTCATGGTGT
Organism: Semaprochilodus insignis; assembly: GCA_034552555.1. Taxonomy (NCBI): domain Eukaryota; kingdom Metazoa; phylum Chordata; class Actinopteri; order Characiformes; family Prochilodontidae; genus Semaprochilodus; species Semaprochilodus insignis. Next base: position 28,917,336 of record CM067475.1, read on the forward strand.
CCATAATGAAACAGGCTACTTGGGTATAGAGCAAACCTTAGAACTTGCAAAAGCTAGGTTCTACTGGCCCAAAATGGCTAAATACAGTATATTGAAGTGCAAAACTTGTGAGAGGTGTGTAAGGAAGAAAGCCCAAGCTTAGAAGCCTGCCAAGCTCGTTAACATTGAAGTTTCGGCCCCTCTCGAGCTTGTTTGTACGGACTTTCTTAGCTTAGAGCCTGATTCAAAAGATACCCACAACATATTGGTCATAACTGACCATTTTACAAAGTATGCACAAGCCTACCTTACAAAAGACCAAACTGCAAGAACAGTGGCCAGAGTGTTATGGGGAAAATTTCATCAGTCATTATGGTTTTCAAACATAGACTGCATAGTGATCAAGGGGCTAGTTTTGAGTCCAAAGTTTTTGCAGAGCTGTGTATGTTGTCTGGGCTCAAGTAACGCACAACCCCTTATCATCCAAGGGGAAATCCAGTTGAAAGATTCAATCGGACCCTCCTAGATCTTTTGGGAACGCTGGAAGAAAAGACAAAGGAGGAATGTGGAAATATGTCAGGGCCCTCGTACATGCTTATAATTGTACGAAGAATGATGTGACTGGCGAAGCACCGCTCCTTCTCATGTTTGGCCGACAACCACGCCTTCCTATTGATCTGTGCTTTGGTATCAGCCCTACAGGCCATAATCCCAAGACACACTCCCAGTACGTGCGTGAGTTAAAGGACAGGCTCAAACAGGCATATAATCTTGCCTGTAGTAATGCCGAAAAAAGACAAACGCTTAACAAATGCGATGGGATGCCAGTGTTACTGCCATGCCATTGGAAGTAGGCGAGTTCTTATAAGGAACTTGAGTCTTAGAAAGAAGCACAAACTTTCTGACAGGTGGGAGTCTGCAGTTCACATTGTAGTCAGACAGCCTGATGATAACATTCCTGTCTGTGTAGTAAAGTCAGAGTATGGGGAAGGTAGAGAACGTGTAGACAGCATAGTGTTAGATCGACCTCTACAGCTTAATCTCTTTACAAAAGCAGATTGAATCGTTGATACAGACTGCAGTTAATTATTATGATGAGGACGTCATATTCTAAGTAGGGGAGGATGTAACCCAGCCGCAATTTAAGCAATTGTAGTGATGTTCAGTTAATTATACACTAGCCCTTTAAGAATTTACAGCAGTTTCCACATTCTGCTAACACAGTTTCTGTTTATCATAGTTGCTTTACGGTCAAAGACGGAGAGCTCTCATAGAAATGTATAAACAGGAGAGCATGTGGTTCAGACTGACTTTAGCGTGAGAAGAGGAGAAGTCTGAGGACTGCAGCTAACTTCAGCTACTCTCCTAGCTTTAATTCTGTTACTGACTCCCCTGCTAGGTTATCATTCTCTGCCACTATGTGCATATAGGTCCTTTTTTATTAAGAGTTGTACTAATTTTAATGCAAATTAATGCAATTCTGTAAAGCAATTCTGTGTTTTATAAGGGTCACAGTGCACTGTCTATGTTTGGAATGTTTTTTTGTATTTACAGTTGTGAAGGGAAGATCATTTAAAGAAACCTACAAAGTGGATTTTATATATATATATATATATATATTGAAAGACTCAATAATCAACAAAGTGCAAGATATGGTCCAGTCCTGTGGAATTTCACTTCCATTGGACAAAGGTAGTAAACTGCTGCACCCTAAATAAACTCTCCACTCTGTACCAGCTACTCACTGACTTGAGTGAGAATCTTTAATGCTTGGGTTATGTTTTTGTTTTGTGGTGCAAGAGGTCCTGGTTTAAAGCTCAAACAAACCTTGGCTTTTAAGTTATATGTAGAACCAATATCACTGAGGTGTTTAATTCTATGTTCAGATTTAATAAATGAGTTTACTAAGGTGGCACATGCTGCTTAGCTCCTTGGCCTAGGGGTATGATTCTCACTTAGAGTGCAAGAGGTCATGGGTTCAAATCCTGGATAAGTCTAAGTTTAAAAGAGTAGTTGGCTGCAGTCTTGCATTTCGGAAGTTGTAGTCCTTTTGGGTGACGCTTACAGAGACCCCAATGACAATAGGTATGGGGGTTTCACCTATTTTGGTGGAGAAATTTGAACCGTTTCAGGACAAATCATTTTCAGGTGACCTAAATATCAGGATTCTATTGCTCAGAACAGCAGAGAATCATACCTTTCATTTTTGATGAATAAGCCATTTTGATGGCTTAATTCTTGCTTTTAATTTAAGGATATGCTAGCTGAGGTGACGGCAGTGCAAGGCACAAAGCACAGAGGCTCCGTCTTCTTACATGTTGGTCTAAGCTCTGCTTTAAACATGGTTTACAGAGCATTAATCTTTGACGGGTTGATCATTTGTCTTCTTTTAAAGAAAATAAGTAGGTATGCTCCCGACTGCAAGGACAATACTGCATGGAAGTCCTATTTCTGTTCCCTGAGTTCATAATTATGTGGTGGCTAAGGTGGAAAGGATTTCAGAGAAGCTTTGGTAAATTGTTCTGTTGCTCTAGGGTTATGATTCTCACTTAGGGTGTGAGAGGCACTGGGTTCAAATCCCATATGACCTCAAGGTTTTAATGTCAATGGTTCTACTTTGGATAAGTTAGCAAGAATGGTTGGTGTGCTCTTTGGCTGCCTTGACAGTTTACCAAAATAGTAACGTGGATCCAAATTCTAAATGATCTCTCAGCAGGACTCACAGGCAAGCCTACACACATAATTGCAGACTGCAAAAAACTACTAAGTTCTCTACATTAGCTAAGAATTTAAGCAGCTACATAACTCTAGAAACCAGTAGCCTACAGCAGCAATGATTTAATGAATTTCTTCAATAGTAAAATTTAAATTATTCAAAACACACAATTAAGAGCTACAAACCTGCTGCCTGCAAAGTAATTCCACATTTTGAGTACAGCGTTACTGTTGCAGGGAGGTTGAAACATTTACTTAAAATTATTTCCCCCTTAAATTAATGTACTTGCATACTAGATCCTATTTCTAAGTATATTTAAAGAAATGTAGCTAGAAATAGCCTAGCCTCTTGTATCAATATAAACTCTTCGCCTGGAATTGGCGATATACCAAAATCTCCTCAATTAGCAGTAATAAACCTAATCACTGTGAGCTATCAAATTATAGACCTCTCAAATCTTTTTAAGTTGCAAAGGAATCACATATACAAAAAAAAAATCTGTCTGGATTTAGACGTCATCATAGCCAGCACTAGTGAAAATTGCAAACGATTTTTTTATTGTTCTCTGACCAAGGAAACATATATATGTACTGGTTCTGCTTGATCTTAGAGTGACACTTGACACAATATACCACTCTATCCTACTAGACAGGCTATAAAACCTTGTAACAAGAATAGCTCTTTCCTGGTTCTATAATATATATGGCGTTGAAGCAACAGCACTGTTCGTTAAAAACTTGACCTCACCATTGTCAGTAGATGCATACCTTCGGGCCAGTGAACATTTTCAGGGTTTTTAGACATAGCTACTGACTCCAAGAAGCAGTTATGGACTGCAGGTGATAGTTGTGAATGTCACTGATATTTTTCCACATCTTAAAAGTCACAGTTAGGCTAAGGAAGAGGTGCTGGGAGAGAGGTCTGGTGATATCACTGTTGGTTGACAGAGTTAATTCCCTGATTTCAGCTTATGCATATGACCTACAAAAAAGAAAAGCTACACCTGTGGACCGTATAGTAGCAGTTGTGGGGTGGAATGAAATGGCAGTTTGCAATCCAATAAGATTATCAGAAAAAAGCTCATGGAGTTTATCACTTGGAGATAACTGAATAAACAATAGCAAAAATAGAAAAGTGGAGTAATGTTTTCATACAAGGCAATTATTGTAGGTGGGCTAAATAAGTGTATGTAGCCCAATCAGAATACCATATTTTTATAGATGTAGTGATGCCAAACTAAATGACAATTAAGAGTTTATGGAATGAAGATAAAGTGATGTAGTGCAAGGTATGGCTAGCGAAGATTTCATCTGAAGTAAATATTTCATTACCAAAGTGATAAATGAAATGTGTTACCAAAGTGATAAATGAGAATAAATGAAGAAGTTAATATGAAAATGTTAACTCCTCCAAAAACAGGTCTGTTTTAGCTGCTGTTGTGTCTACGGAGAGCACATGGTTTGCTGAAGCTGGTGGGGAAGAAACAGTGCAGAGCAGAGCAGTGAATCAAGAGGTTGACATGACAGACACACAGACACACAGGCATTCATACACATACCATTAGCCCCTCTCATTCAAATATTTCCACCAACAGTGCTAGTATTACATAGAGGAGGTTAGAAGCATTCATAAATTCAACCTTACTGATTACACAGGTCACAAATTTGTGTACGCAGAATGGCAAACAAATTCACAAAGCAGGGAGTTCAGAACATGGTAACCCCTTTATAGTCTAAAGTTATCAGAGGGTGTAGCAACAGAAAAAGAACTGAAGCGCTATATGAAGAAGTGGAACAAAACGACAGTTAATCAAATTTAACAGTGGCCAATGATGGGGTCGTTCAATACTGAATTATGTCACATTATACAAGAGCTTGGAGAACAGAAGATAACAAAAACACTAACTCAACACGAAAACAGCAACGGTTGGCATGCTGCAAGCTTTTGAAAATCATGTAAGCACAGTGAAAGAAAAGGAAAATAAATATCAGCAGATGGGAGATTAGGAGTGGACAGTAGTCAGAGACAACAGCAGAAAGGCCACCGCCCTATGCTCCAGAACAAAAAAGTGTTTCCAAACAGTATCCAATGTTGAATGCAAAAATGGTAGATTCAGAGTGGCCAGAAGACAAAATACAGATGAAGGGCTCTCTGAAGCTCAGAATTGAGAGCAAGCAAGAACCAGGAGTGATTGCTCACTGTCACGCTTACGGGTTTCCCCGGCTCCTTCACTCTCCCGGACTCCACTAACCAGAGGGCTACGCTCGATGACGTCATGTCCATGCGCTCCCGGTCGGATTCTCTGATTTGTTCCGGGTCACCTGAGTTCTAATTCAGCTGTTTCGAATCACTCTCTGTATTTAAAGCCCTGGTTTACATGTGCTCTTTGCGAAGCTTTGCCAAACCCTGGTTTGCAGTTCTGAGAGTTGTATCTGATCCATGTTTCTTTCCGGTTTCGACTTCCTTTGTTCATTGACTACCACCATTCACAGAGAAGGAGAAAGTGGAAGAGAGAAAAATAACTGTAACTAGAGGAAATAACTTTGTGGACCAACAGGCTAAAGATGCTGCCACAAGCTTTTACCCAGTTTCCCCAGTTACACAGCTGTTCATGTTTCAGCAGAGAATATACAATATCTGACACTGCTGAATCAGGTTTTGTGGCAGACCTAACAGATCTTAAAGAGATGCAAAAATTAGCTAGTATATATGAAAAAGAACAATGGAGGAAAACAGGAGCAATATTTATTCATGACATATAAATAGACTATATTTAGCTCCAGTAAATTTGCTTACTCTTAACACAGGACAGAAGTAATTACAATATCCCATATTTAGTCCATACCGTAGTCCATTACTTAAATTGTGCAGTCTGCGTAGAGTATACTTATAGAAAGTTGTTAACTGTATGTGGCCCTCACCAAGTGGGAACCCACTCCACTATCACTTTTAGACACTTCCCTGTAACCAGATATACCTTCTTTTATACCAAGGGCACACAGAACTCGACCAAGACTGATCCAGTAGAAGAGTTTTTATTAACCCAATGGCTTGAGCAGGAACAAGTGTATAAAACTACAAGTTATTTCTATAAAAATACAATTTATTAGTTCTAATTTCAATTTACAAATTCTATCTAAAAGGCGTAAAATGGTAGCTTTGATCAATAAAAAAATATCAGCTAAGAACCATTAGCATGGGAGGCTACTACTGAGAGGTAATCCACCGTTCCCAGTAAACCCAAATGTGACCAAACCATTAACGCTAGTGCCACCCTCAGTCTCCTGACGTACTAACACCCACACTAAAATCCCATATGCACATACAAAGAAAATAAATGAAATCGACACACCAAGAAAAGTTCACTTTCAACCAAAAATAAAACTGTACACTTCAAAACCAAATACACAGCACAAGTAATTCCCCAGCTTATGGTTAAATACGTACAGTATACTGAGGTGAGCTACAATCGCTTAGCATATTATGTAAGGCCACACTATTTAGCAAGGAGGGAACTTAGTATCTTTAAGCTTCAATATACATGTATGATTTTAGGCAACCCAGATTATAATATGCTCAGATTATAAGAATCAAAGAAACACAAACAAAACAGTCCAAAGAAAACAATACAAAGAAAACCGTACAAGAAAAACGTAAAGAGAAAACAGTGGAAAGAAAACAGTGGCTATTGTCCCCACGGGCACCAGCACCCTGTATCACAGCGGTGTTAGGCCCCCTTAACACAGTTCTCCAGCTTCTGTTAGCCACCCGAATCTGGCTCAAGCTGCTTGTTAGTGGCTACAGGTGCTGAACCTCCAGCGCTGAACCTCCCAACAACGCTCTATTGTCCTCCAGTAACTGGTCCATTCATGCTCTTCCCCACGTCCAACCCAAACGTGGGCCACTCTGTACACTCAGGGAATGATCCTCATTCAAGCACTGAAACTGCAGCTTCCACAATCCGCCCTCCACTTTCTGCTTTTGCTAACCAAGCTTAAGATAAGCAGGGGCAGAGAAATCTCGCAATTATCAGCCTTTTAACAGGCCGGAGAGCTGCACGCGACCAGTGGAGACCAAACGATATTTTAACTACCTGTCGCGGGACTAATATAGACCTTTAAAATGGCTGCTATCAGGGGCGGCTTTCAAATTAAAAGTCTCCATCTCAACTTAAGCGATCTACCACAGGATGGAAATACACCTTAAAAATGGCCACCCCCAGGAACAGGTTTCACATTAAAAGTGCTTCCCTCGTACTTAGCCCTGCCGGCTACATGTATTAGGCCATATCCTAGTTCCTGATGGACCTATAATAATGGATTATGTAGATACGGGAAAACCATGAGGGATCAAATCTAGATATTGAAGGTGAGGAACAGACAATACACAACTGTACAATGCTGTATAAACCAATTACACCACCTCCACTTACAGTAAGAGACCATGGTTTAACTTATCCCTTTTGCTTCTGTAATGGTGAAAGGGAGGAAGAGACAAGAGACAAGAAAAAGAGGCTATGAGAAGACATAAAAGAAGTGTAGATGTTAGTTGACTTAAGATTCAGTGATAAAAAAAGCCTACCTTAACATGGACGGGAGTTTCAGCTCACATACCCAGTGAACACATCTTGATCCCACATGCAAGCATAAGTGCGTGGTCAGGAATAATATATTTGGTACAATCAACAAAGGTTTATGAATTATACCATAGGCACTTTAGAAGTAGTGGGTGGGCCGTTAGACGCTACATCACAAATTGCGTTACAAAGTAGGTTTGCTATAGATATTATGAGAGCCCAAGATAATGGGGTATATGCGCTTTTTGGTGATGGCTGTTTTACTGACATTCCAATGAATACTGCTGTAGGAGCTAATTTCACTAAAATGATGGACAAATTAAAGAGCCTCAGAGATGCACATGTAGAAATGACAGAAAGCACAGGAATATAATAATTGGTTCAGCTGGTTGTTTTCTGACCAATGGAACGCTATACTAATTAGAGTGGGGATGATTTTGCTTGTATTTCTTTAGCTCTGCGCAGTACTGGACTTTTGTGTTATTCTAATGATCAGAGGTATGATTACAAGAACTATCAGGGCAATATCCCATAGTTCAAGCTACTTGTCCTGCCTTAAGTCGTTTATAAGCAATCGGGCATGTACCGCCGATCAGCAGGAATCCAGATATAAATGTCTTTTAGTATACTGCTGCATATGATATTACATACACTTCATCCTTTAATCAGTATAACCTTTGGTTTTTTTATAACCTGTTTGGGCTAATGTAAATGGGGATAACTGAGCATGTATTATTCCAATTGGTATGTGCTCACTATATACATTGTTTGCATGAACATCAGAAATGGACACCAAGGGCCAGGCGAAGTGCTAATAACCTCACAGGGAGCTTGCAACAAGTCTCTCTATGGGACATAAAGCCACAAAGGGCAGCAGACTGATGAACAACAATGATGCTTCATGTGTGGGATTAAACAACATGTTACTGATAGACATTACACATTCCTCTTATTTTGTCAGATATCCACATTGTTTGGTTTTGTGATAGTTTTGTAGTTTGGGATCACTATTGCGTTTTGCTATGAACGTAAAAACGAGGGTGTAACAGATACAGGCTTATCGGGTGTACAGTGGAACTAATGGGTTTTATTCCTTGGTGAAATTGCCATAGAGTTAAATGTACTGTAGTACAGTTGGTCCACCTTGGAGGGATGACAAGATAGGAAGATTATATCCACGCATATATTAATTAATACTGTATATGTTGTCACTTATATGTGGGAATTATTTGATCATTTAAGCATTCACTTGCCAAAAAGGTAAAGTGAAAACGTAAAGTGAGGGAGCTGCCCTAACACCAGAGAATATGTCTGTGTATCCGTGCCCCAGAACAGGTGGAAACTCTGCCGCAGGTGGAGACGCCCTGGGATTTATGCCGGCTGATGTGGCTTACTCTTAAACCATTCTGCAAGCATAGCAACTGAGCTTGACCGCCTTGTCATGCCAGCTGGGTTGTTGGCGATTGCTGGACTTTGTCAGAGCAGAGTGGCTGCTGTGAAGGGCTTCATGCCGCTGTATTTGCCGGTAACGGGACAAGAGCATGGCGCGAGCATGTAAGAACTCTAGCCCTGAAACACCAATGCTTGGACAACCATGAGCCATGATAAAATCACAGTGACCTAGGAAATTTTGTTTTCTCATTCAAACCTTATTTATTTCTCTCTTAGTGAGTTTCCTCTCTGCACAGCCACTTTTGTTTTATTTAACCTTTAGTTTAACCAGGCAAGTCATTAAGAACAAATTCTTATTTACAATGGCTGCCAGTAAGGAATACAGAAAAGGAGAGGAAGGAAAAAAAGAAAACAAAAGATTAAAAAAAAACATTAAACATCAACAGACACATATTGGGCCTAAAAATACTCAGTTAGTGGGAAAACAGCCACAGGTATCAGTACATATCTCCTTTATGTGATTCCTAAAGTTAGAAACTGAAATAAAAGAATCAAGTTTTAATGTTTTTTGTAGTGAGTTACAGTCATGTGCAGCAGTAGACTGAAATGAACAGGAGCCACTGGAGGTGTTTTTGGGTCTTTAAGTTGAATATAGAGGGAAGACCTGGTGTTATATTTGGCAGATACTGGTTGTATTAGGGCTTGTAAGTAAGGTGGCGTTTGTCCTAGAAGAGTCTTATAAATGAAGACAAGCCAGTAAAAAGAGGTGTGTGTAAAGAGGACCTATTATGTAAGTAAACTACATCACCAAATCCAGCAGAGGAAGAATAGTCTAAATATTTATACGCTATAACCTGATCATTCTGAAAATGATTTCTATCCAGTTGAACTAGCTGGCTAATCCTATGAATAATCTGTTAAACAGATGATTAACAGTCTGGATCTCATTACATTCCCAATTGGAAAGTTTAAGGGCAGATAAATTCAAGTTCAGACATTAACTATGAGCTATATCATACTTACATACTTACACACAGTGGGGAAAATGAGTCTTTGATACACTGCCGATTTTGCAAGTTTTCCCACCTACAAAGAATGGAGAGGTCTATAATTTTTATCATAGGTACATGTCAACTGTGAGAGACAGAATCTAAGAAACAAATCCAGAAAATCACATTGTATGATTTTTAAATAATTGATTTGCATTTTATTGCATGAAATAAGTATTTGGTCACCTACCAACCAGCATGAATTCTGGCTCTCACAGACTTGTTAGTTTTCCTTTATGAAGCCCTCCTATTCTGCACTAATTACCTGTATTAATTGCACCTGTTTGAACCTGTATGAAAGACATCTGTCCACACATTCAATCAATCACACTCCAACCTCTCCTTTCGAAGAATTAAATATCTGAAAAAGAATTTGAGTCTATTGAGTCATGACAGAGTGATAATATTCTATAAAGGGCCTGTAGTGGAACCTTGCTTCAGCCAATGACTGTATGACTGATATATTTTGAATCTCTACTGCCTAGTTTGCATTGTAGGGCTTAACTGCTGATCTAAGACATGATGGATGATGTCTCTATAGTCTAGGAAATATATTCTACTTACTTACTTTAAGTGAAGTATGTTGGATACCAGCTTGACCTATAGCCTAGAGATGAATGGGAACCCTTGGGCTTGGCTGCCTTGAGAAACCAAGCAATGTAAGGTTAAGCCAGTCCTTGTAGTAAACAGTAGCTGCCATTAGATGGTGCTCTCAGGGTTTAAAGGTAGGTCTGGGGGAGTAAGCAGAAGAATTAAATATCTGAAAAAGCACCTGGAGTCTATTGAGTCATAATACAGTGATAATATTCTATAAAGGGCCTGTAGTGGAACCTTGCTTCAGCCAATGACTGTATGGGTCTGTGGGCCTATAGCCTCCACAGGCATTTAAAGCTAAGCAGGTTGGGCCCTGGTCACTCCCTAGATGGGAGACTGGAATTTAAACTCTCTTTTGAATCTCTAGTTTACCTTTTAGGACTAAACTCTTGGTCTAAGACATGGTGGAAGAAGACTCCATACATTAGGACATATACTCTACTTACTTCCTTTAAGTGAAGTATGTTGGATACCAGCTTGACCTATAGCCTACAGATGAATGGGAACACTTGGGCTTGGCTGTCTTGAGAAACCAAGCAATGTGAGGTTAAGCCAGTCCTTGTAGTAAACAGTAGCTGCAATTAGATGGTGCTCTCAGGGTTTAAAGGAAGGCCTAGAGGAGTAAGAAGAAGAATTAAATATCTGAAAAAGAATTTGGAATCTGTTGAGTAATGATACATTGATAATATTCTATAAAGGGCCTGTAGTGGAACCTTGCTCCAGCCAATGACTGTATGGGCCTGTGGACCTATATCCTTCATAAGACTTTAAAGCTGAGCAGGGTGGGACTTGGTCAGCCCTTGGATGGGAGACCAGACTTCAATCTCTCTTTTGAACCTCTACTTTTTAGTTTACATTGTAGGACTAAACTCTTGATCTAAGGCATGGTGCAAGAAGACTCCATACATTAGGACATATATTCTACTAACTTACTTTAAAAGGACTATGTTGATTCCAGCTTCACCTAATGCCTTGAGATCAATGGGAACCCGTGGGCTTGGCTGCCTGAGCAACTAAGTAATGTGAGGTTAAGCCAGTCCTTGTAGTAAACAGTAGCTGCCATTAGATGGTGCTCTCAGGGTTTAAAGGTAGGCCTAGGGGAGTAAGAAGAGGAATTTAGCATTTGAAAAAGAATTTGGAATCTACTGAGTCCCAAGAGAGTGATAATATTCTATAAAGGGCCTGTAGTGGAAGCTTCCTTCAGCCACTGACTGTATGGGTCTGTGGGCCTATAGATTTCATAGGCATATATGATATATTCTGAATCTCCACTTTCTAATTTACATTATAGGACTTAACTGTTGATCTAAGGCATGGTGGATGAAGTCTCCACAGTGTAGGATATATATTCTACTGACTTACTTTAAGTGAAGTATGTTGGATACCAGCTTGACCTATAGCCTAGAGATGAATGGGAACCCTTGGGCTGGGCTGCCTTGAGAAACCAAGCAATGTGAGGATAAGCCAGTCCTTGTACTAAACAGTAGCTGCCATTAGATGGTGCTCTCAGGGTTTAAAGGTAGGTCTAGGGGAGTAAGAAGAAGAAATAAATATCTGTAAAAGCATTTGGAGTCTATTGAGTCATAATAGAGTGATAATATTCTATAAAGGGCCTGTAGTGGAACTTAGCCAATGAATGTATGGGTCTGTGGACCTATAGACTCCATAGGCATTTAAAGCTAAGCAGAGTGGGTCCAGGTCACTCCCTGGGAGACCAGGCTTTAAACTCTCTTTTGAATCTCTAGTTTACATTGTAGAACCAAACTCTTGGTCTAAGGCATGATGGAAGAAGTCTCCATATATTAGGAAATATAATGACCACATTTACGAATGGATTTGGCAGTAATTGCCTGACCTTTGATCCTAGAATCATCAAACTCGGGCCACATTATCAGGGTGCAGTCATGTCAACGTGTGCCAAGTTTGGTGACTCTAGGACCTTCCCTGCCCTTGCTAGGCCTTGTGCGATTGTTTTTTCCCCACTTGAGTCCTAAGTGTAGGTCCACATTTACAAAATGGGTTTGGCCGTAACTCCATGAGCGTTGACCCTACAGTCACCAAAACCGGGACACATTACCAGGGTGTGGTGATGTCAACATGTGCCAAGTTTTGTGACTCTAGGACATTCCTTGCCCTCGGTACGCCTCGTACAATTGTTTTTTCCCTACATGAGGCCTAAGTTCAAATTCACATTTACCAAATGGGTTTGGCCGTAACTCCCTCACCTTTGAGCCTAGAGTCACCAAACTCAGGCCACATTATCAGGATGTAGTCATGTCAACGTGTGCTTAGTTTGGTGAGTCTAGGACATTCGCTGCCCTCTCTATGCCCCCTAGGATTGGTTTTTCCTACTTGAGGTGTTAGTCCAAATTCACATTTACCAAATGGATTTGGCCGTAACTCCCTGACTTTTGACCCTAGAGTCACCAAACCTGGGCCATGTTACCACGGTGTGGTGATGTCAACGTGTGCCAACCATAATGGCAAACACCGATTAGTGTTCAACTGCTCATTCTCCTACCAAGGGCTCTCACTCAATGAGCAGCTCCTCCCAGGTCCAACCCTCGGACCATCGCTTATTGGGGTAATCTTACGGTCCTGACAGTACCCTATAGCCATAAGTGGAGACATAACGCCGATGTTTCATCAGGTACGTCTCCTACCTGAAGATCAGCCCCTGTTGAGGTTTGCCTGGAGGAATCTATGTAAGGAAGAGTCTCCAGAAGTGTACCAATGGCAAGTCTTGCCACTTGGTACTACTTGCAGCCCATCCTGTGCAATCTTTGCATTGCAAAGGCATATCAGAGATCATGTGGATCAGGAGGACACTGTGAGATCCCTGGAGCAGTCCTTCTATGTGGACAACTGTCTTCAGAGTCTCCGAACTACAGTGTCAACAAAGTGCCTGGCGGACAAGATGTGTCAAGTTCTTGCTGAGGGGGGGTTCGAGATTAGACAGTGGGCAAGCAATGACCCTGAGGCAATCAGCCATCTCCCTTCATCTGCAAGGTCAGAGAGCACTGAATTATGGTTCATGGAGAAGCACGCAGATCCACAGGAACCGGCACTGGGGTTGAGCTGGCACTGTGTCACTGATCAGCTTGGATACAAGGTGAGACCTCTGGAGCCACAACTCCCCACCATGAGAACTATCTACAGAGTTCTCGCCAGTCAATATGATCCCTTGGGTGTGATCATTCCCTATACGACCCGGGCCAAGGTCCTGGTTCAGAGATTGTGGGCAAAGAAAAGAAGCTGGGACGATCTGAACCTTCCAGCAGAGCTTCTGGAGGCTTGGACAACCTGGGAGAAAGAATTATCTAAGCTGAAAGACATATTCTTGTCTTGTGCATTCGCTCCTCTAACCATGGGCACCCAAGATCCAGAGTACACACTGCATATCTTCTGTGACTCTTCTGAACAGGCTCAGTGGCCTATCTGACCACAGAACATGAAGGTCAAGTATTCTCTTCCTTTGTAATGGCCAGGTCCAGAGTGGCTCCCAAACGCCAGCTCGAACTGTGTGCTGAGCTTACAGGAGCCCAACTCTCTGCTTTAATCCACCGAGAGCTAACCCTAAACATCGTTCAGACCTTCCTCTGGTCCGATTCTACCACAGTGCTCAGCTGGCTAAAATCGGAATCTTGCCGATTCAAAGTCTTTGTAGGTACCAGAGTCTCAGAGATTCAGGAGCTTATTCTGCACCAGGAATGGAGATATGTCGACTCAGCCAATAACCCCGCAGATGACATCACACGGGACATGTCCTTGGCAGATCTCGACCCTCAGAGTCGCTGGATCAAGGGACCTTCATTCCTTTATGAGCCACCTGACAAATGGCCTCAAGTTCCCTTCGCTAGCAACTTGGAGAACTTGGACGAGTTATGGCATAGTGCTTTCTGTGGTCTCTCAACAGCTACTTCAGCCACAAAGCTGCTTGACGCCACACAGTTCACCACATGGGCTGAATTGGTAACGGCCACGAAACAAGCCTTAAAAGGGGCGGCAGAATCTGAGTTGGAGAGTTGGAGGTCGTCTTCGCCATCTGGAGAAGCCTGACTTATCAGACATCCATTCAGTGGTCTTAGACCCTCAGCATCTTGTAACCCAATAAACATTTTCATGCTCTTAGACATAGGTACTGATTGTAGATTTATCGAGCCAAAGTCATGAAACAAGGGCATAGCGCAAGCATGTGGGAATTACAGCCCTCAACCATCAATGCTTAGACAGCCATAAGCCATGACAAAATCGTTCTAATAAAAGAAATTTCGTTCTCTCACTAAATCATATATTACTCGTAGTGAGATTCCACGTTTATGATTCTGCCTGGCCACGCCCCCCTTGCCGAACAGATGGGTAAAACACATCCTTAACACTTTCATTAAATGCATATCTTTAAGCAAAAAACATTTTCATGCTCTTAGACATAGGTACTGATTGTAAAATTTTGCTGCAGCACAGTCTGACCAAACTGCATGGAATATCACAAGAAGAGATCATATATATGAATGCATGTGTCGGAAAACAGGCGGAGAAAGAAAGCCTCACAGCAGGTTTTTTTCACGTTTTGTAAATGTGAATTTGGACATAAGCCTGAAGTGGGAAAAAACAATCATACAAGGACTAGCGAGGGCAGGGAAGGTCCTAGAGTTACCAAACTTGGTACACGTTGACATCACCACACACTGATAACGTGGTCCAAGTTGGGTAACTCTACGGTCAAAGGACAGGGAGTTACAGCCAAATCAATTTGGTATATGTGAATTTGGACTTAAGGCTCAAGTGGGAAAAAACAATCGCAAGAGGCCTAGCGAGGGCAAGGAAGGTCCTAGAGCCACCAAACTTGGCACACGTCGGCTTCATCCAGGTTTGGTGACTCTAGGGTGAAAAGTCATAGAGTTAGGTCCAAATCCATGTGGTAAATAGTGAATGGATGAGGTCTGACAAGGGAAAGAATTTTTGTAGAGTTACCAAACTTGGCACACGTTGACAGCACACTGTGATGAGGTGGCCATGGCTGGTAACTCTAGGAACAAAGGTCAGGGAGTGACAGCCAAATCCATTTGGTAAACATGAATTTGGACTTCAGCCTCACATGCGAAAAACGAATCATACGAGGCCTAGGGAGGGTCCTAGAGGTACTAAACTCGGCACACGTTCACATCACCACACTCTGATCTTTTGGCCAGAGTTTTGTACCTCTATGGTGAAATGTTAAGGAATTACAGCCAAATCCATTTGGTAAATGTGAATTTGTACTTAAGCCTCAAATCGGACTAATCAATCATACAAGGCCTGGCGAGGGCAGGGAAGGGAGTTACCAAAGTTGGGGCAGGGTGTTAGGTCCAAATCCATTTGGTAAAGCCTTTTGAATGGATGAAGCCTGACAAGGGAAAGAATTGTTGCAGAGATACCAAACTTTACACACGCTAATATCACCACACTCTGATAACATGGCCCAAGTATGGTGACTCTAGGATCAAAGGTCGTGGAGC
Source organism: Semaprochilodus insignis (assembly GCA_034552555.1). NCBI lineage: Eukaryota > Metazoa > Chordata > Actinopteri > Characiformes > Prochilodontidae > Semaprochilodus > Semaprochilodus insignis. The sequence goes on from CM067475.1 coordinate 28,933,140, forward strand.
CAAAGCCAAATACATTTGGTAAATGTGAATTTGAACTTAAGGCTCAAGTGGGGAAAAAACAATCGTACAAGGCCTAGTGAGGGCAAGAAAGGTCCTAGAATTACCAAACCTGGCACACATTGAAATCACAACAATCTGATAACGTGGCCCGACTTTGGTGACTCTATGGTTAAACATCAGGGAGTTACAACCAAATCCATTTGGTAAGTGTGAATTTGGACTTAAGCCTCAAGTGGGAAAAACCAATCATACAAGGCTTAGCGAGAGCAGGGAAGGTCCTAAAGTTACCAGACTTGGCACACATTCACATCTCCACATCTTGATGAACTAATCCGAGTTTGGTGACTCTAGGGTGAACTGTCATGGAGTTAGGTCCAAATACATTTAGTAATGGGTGAATGGATGAGGTCTGACAAAAGAAAGGGTTGTTGTAGAGTTACCACGTTGACATCACCACACTCTGATACCATTGTCCGAGTTTGGTGACTCTAGGGTTAAAGGTCAGGGAGTTACATTCAAATAAATTTGGTAAATGTGAATTTGGGCTTAAGGCTCATGTAGGAAAACCCAATCATATGAGGCCTAGCAAGGGCAGGGAAGGTCTCAGAGTTTCCAGACTTGGCACACGTTGACATCTCCAAACCCTGATGACTTGATCCACGTTAAGTGACTCTAGGGTAAAAGGTCATTGAGTTAGGTCCAAATCCATGTGGTAAATGGTGAATAGATGAGGCCTGAGAAGGGAAAGGATTGTTGCCGTGTTACCAAACTTGGCACAAGTGGACATCACCAGACTCTGATAATGTGGTCCGAGTTTGGTGACTCTAGGGTTAGAGGTCAGGAAGTTACAGCCAAATCCATTTGGCAAATGTGAATTTGGACGTAAGCCTCAAGTGGGAAATACCAATCGTATGAGGCCTAGCAAGGTCCTAGAGTTTCTAAACTTGGTACATGTTGACATCACCACACTCTGATCATTTGGCCCGAGATTTGTGTCTCTAGGGTGAAAGATCACGGAGTTACAGTCAAATCCATTTGGTAAGTGTGAATTTGGACTTTAGCCTCAAGTGGGAAAAACCAATCATACGAGGCCTAGCAAGGGCAAGGAAGGTCCTACACTTGCCAAACTTGGCACATCTTGACATCTCCACACCCTGATGAACTGATCCAATTTTGGTGACTCTAGGGTGAAATGTCATGGAGTTACGTCCAAATCCATTTGGTGAATAGTGAATGGAGGACGCCTGACAAGGGAAAGGATTATTGTAGAGTTTCCAAATTTAGCACGTTCACATCACCACACTCTGATAACGTTGCCCGAGCTTGGTGACTCTTGGATCAAAGGTCAGGGAGTTAAAGTCAAATAAATTTGGTAAATGTGAATTTGGGCTTAAGGCTCATGTGGGAAAACCCAATCATACGAGGCCTAGCAAGGGCAGGGAAGGTCTCAGAGATTCCAGGCTTGGCACACGTTGACATCTCCAAACCCTGATCACTTGATCCACGTTTGGTGACTCTAGGGTGAAAGGACATGAAGTTAGGTCCAAATCCATGTGGTAAATGGTGAATAGATGAGGCCTGAGAAGGGAAAGGATTGTTGTCGTGTTACCAAACTTGGCACAAGTTGACATCACCAGACTCTAATAAGGTGCCCCGAGGTTGGTGACTCTAGGGTCAAAGGTCAGGGAGGAACACCCAAATCCATTTGGTAAATGTGAATTTGGAACTAAGCTTCGGGTTGGAAAAACTAATCGTACAAGGCCTAGCGAGGGCAGGGAAAGTCCTAGAGTTACTAAACATGGCAAATGTTCACATGACCACAATCAGATGATGTGGCCCGAGTTTGGTGTCTCTAGGTTCAAAGGTCAGAGAGTTACAGCCAAATCCATTTGATTAATGTGAATTGGGACTTAAGCCTCAAGTGGGATAAACCAATTGTACGAGGTCTAGCGAGGGCAGGGAAGGTCCTAGAGTCTCCAATCTTGGCAAACGCTGACATTACCGCACCCTGATGACTTGATCCAAGTTTGGTAACCCTAGGCTGAAAGGTCATGGAGGTAGGTCCAAATACATGTGGAAAATGGTGAATGGATGGGGCCTGACCAGGGAAAGGAATGTTGTAGATTTACCAACCTTGGCACACGTTAACATCACCACACTCTGATGATGTGGCCTGAGTTTGGTGACTCTACGGTCAAAGGTCGGGGAGCTACAGCCAAAACCATATGTCAATTTGGACTTAAGCCTGAAGTGGGACAAACCAATCGTACGAGGCCTAGCGAGGGCAGGGTAGGTCCTAGAGTTACCAAACTTAGCATATGTTCACATGACCTCAATCTGATGATGCGCCCTGTGTTGTTGTCTCTCGGTTCAAAGGTCAGGGAGTTACAGCTAAATCCATTTGGTAAATGTGAATTGAGACTTAAGCGTCAAGTGGTAAAAACCAATCGTACGAGGCCTAGTGACAGCATGGAAGATCCTAGAGTCACCAGACTTGGCACACGTTGACATCTCCTGATGACTTGATACAAGTTTGGTGATTCTTTTTGGTGCTAGGTCATGGAGTTAGGTCCAAATCCATGTGGTAAACTGTGAATGGATGAGGCCTGACAAGGGAAAGGATTGTTGTAGAGTTACCAAGCTTGGCACACTTTGACCACACTCTGATAACATGTCTCGAGTTTGGTGACTCTAGGATCAAAGGTTGGGGAGTTACAGCCAAATCCAGTAGGTAAATGTGAATTTAGACTTAAGCCACAAGTGGGAAAAAACAATCCTATGAGGCCTAGGGAGGGCAGGGAAGGTCCTCGACTTGCCAAACTTTGGCAAACGTTGACATCTTCTAGAGTTTGGTGACTCTAGGGTGAAATGTCATGGAGTTACGTTCAAATCCATGTGGTAATTTGTGAGTGGATGGGGACTGACAAAAGAAAGGGTTGTTGTAGAGTTACCAAACTTGGCCCATGTTGACATCACCACACTCTTATAACTTGGACTGAGTTGGGTGACACTAGGTTCAAAGGTCAGGGAGTTACAGCCAAATCGAGTTCCTACATGTGAATTTGGACTTAAGCCTCAGGTACGAAAAAACCATTTTTACGAGGTCTAGCGAGTGCAGGGAAGGTCCTAAAGTCACCAAACATAGCACACTTTGACATCACCACACCCTCATTCCTTGATCCAACTTTGGTGACTCTAGGGTTTAAGGTCATGGAGTTAGGTGCAAATCCATGTGGTAAATGGTGAATGGACAAGGCCTGACAAGGGCAAGGAATGTTGTAGAGTTACCAAACTTGGTCCACGTTGAGATCACCAGACTCTGATGATGTGGTCCGAGTTTGGTGACTCGAAGTTTAAAGGTCAGGCAGTTACAGCCAAATCCATTTGGTAAATGTGAATTTGTACTTAAGCCTCACGGGGGAAAAATCAATCCTACAAGGCCTAGTTAGGGCAGAGAAGGTCCTAGAGTTGCCCAACATCTCCACACCCTGATTACTTGATCCAAGTTTGGTGACTCTAGGGTGAAAGGTCATGTAGTTAGGTCGAAATCCATGTGATAAATGGTGAATGGCTGATGCCTGACAAGGGAAAGGATTGCTGTAGAGTTACCAAACATGGCACACGTTGACATCACCACACTCTGACAACTTGGCCCGAGTTTGGTGACACTAGGTTCAAATGTCAGGGAGTTACAGCCAAATCCATTTGGTAAATGTGAATTTGTACTTAAGCCTCAAGTGGGATAAACAAATTTTACTTGGCCTTGCGAGGGCAGGGAAGGTCCTAGAGATACCAAAGCTGGCACACATTGAAAACATCACACTGTGATAACATGGCCCGAGTTTGGTGACTCTAGGGTTAAAGGTCAGGGAGTTACAGCTAAATCTATTGGTGAATGTGAATTTGGACTTAAGCCTCAAGTGCGATAAAAGAATTGTATCAGGCCTAGAGCGGGCAGAGAAGGTCCTAGAGATACCAATCTTGGCAAACATTGACATCACGACACTGATAACCTGGCCCAAGTTTGATGACTCTAGGGTGAAATGTCATGGAGATATGTACAAATCCATTTGGTAATTGCAGAGTTACCAAACTTGGCCCACGTTGACATCACACTCTTATAACTTGGACCGAGTTTGGTGACATTAGGTTCAAAGGTCACGGAGTTACCGTCAAATCCATTTGGTAAATGTGAATTTGGACTTAGGCCTCAAGTGGGAAAAAACAATCGTACAAGGTCTAGCGAGGGTAGGGAAGGTCCTAGAGTTACCAAACCTATCACACATTGACAACACCACACTCTGATAAAGTGGCTCGAGATTGGTGACTCTGGGGTCAAAGGTCAGGAATTCACAAGCAAATCCATTTGGTAAATTTGAATTTTGACTTAAGCGCTGAGTGGGAAAAACCAACTGGACGAGGCCTACAGAGGGCAGGGAAGGTCCTAGAGTTACCAGCCTTGGCACAGGTTGAAATCACCACACTCTAATAAGGTGCCCTGAGAATGGTGACTCTAGGGTCAAAGGTCAGGGAGTAACAGCCAAGTCATTTTGGTAAATGTGAATTTGGACTTAAGCTTTGAATGGGAAAAACTAATCGTATGAGGCCTAGTGAGGGCAGGGAAGGCCCTAGACTTAACAAACCTGGCACACGTTGACATCACCACACTGTGATAAGGTGGCCCGAGTGTGGTGTATGCAGGGTCAAAGGTCAGGGAGTTACAGCCAAATCCATATGATAAATGTGAATTTGGACTTAAGACTCAAGTGGGAAAAAACAATCGTCCGAGGCCTAGTGAGGGCAGGGAAGGTCCTAGAGTTACCAAACGTGGCACATGTTGACATCACCACACTGTGATACGGTGGCCTGAGTTTGGGGACTCTCGGGTCAAAGATCAGGGAGCTACGGCCAAATCCATTTGGTAAATGTGAATTGGGACTTAAGACTCAAGTGGGAAATAACAATCGCACGAGTACTAGCCAGGCCAGCGAAGGTCCTTCAGTTACTGACCTTGGCACACGTTGACATCACCATACTCTAATATGGTGTCCTGATTTTGGTGAGGCTAGGGTCAAAGCTCAGGGAGTTACAGCCAAATCCATTTGGTAAATGAGAATTTGGACTTAAGACTCAAGTGGGAAAAACTAATCGTACGAAGCCTAGCGAGGGTTTGGTAACTCTAGGGTTCTAGAGTTACCAAACTGGGCACACGTTGACATCACCACACTGTGATACGGTGGCCTGAGTTTGGTCACTCTAGGGTCACAAAATTTGGTAAATGTGAATTGAGACTTAAGCGTCAAGTGGGAAAAAACAATCGTACGAGGCCTAGCGAGGGCAGGGAAGGTCCTAGAGTCACCAAACTTGACACACGTTGACATCATCACACTCTGATAATGTGCCCCGAGTTTGGTGTCTCCAGGCTCAAAGGTCAGGGAGTTACAACCAAATCTATTTGGTAAATGTGAATGGCATGGAAAGTCCTAGAGTTGAATGGCATGGAAAGTCCTAGNTTGGTAAATGTGAATGGCATGGAAAGTCCTAGAGTTGAATGGCATGGAAAGTCCTAGAGTTGAATGGCATGGAAAGTCCTAGAGTTACCAGCCTTGGCCCACGTTTATATCACCACACTATGATAACGTGGCCTGAGTTTGGTGTCTCTAGGGTCAAAGGTCAGGGAGTTGCGCCAAAATCCATGTGGTAAATTGTGAATGGATAAGGCCTGAAGAGGGAAAGGAATGTTGTAGAGTTACCAATCTTGGCAAACGTTGACATCACCAAACTCTGATAATGTGGTAAAGTTTGGTGACTCTAGGGTCAAGGGTCAGGGAGTTGAAGTCAAATCCATTTGGTAAATGTGAATTTGGACTTAAGCCTCAAGTGGGAAAAGTTAATAATACGATGCCTAGTGTGGCCAGGGAAGGTCCTAGAGTCCCCAAGCTTGGTACATGTTCACATGACCACAATCTGATAATGTGGCCCGAATTTGGTGTCTCTAGGTTCAAAGGTCAGTGAGTTACAGCCAAATCCATTTGGTAAATGTGAACTGGGACTTAAGCTTTGAGTGGGAAAAACTAATCGTACGAGGCCTAGCGAGGGTAGCGAAGGTCCTAGAGTTGCCAAACCTGGCACACGTTGAAATCACCACACTCTGATAACATGGCCCAAGTTTGGTGACTCTAGCGGTAAAGGTCAGGGAGTTACAGCCAAATAAATTTGGTAAATGTGAATTGGGACTTAAGCTTCGAGTGGGAAAAACTAATCGTACGAGGCCTAGCGAGGGTAGCGAAGGTACTAGAATTACTAACCTTGGTACACATTGACATCACCACACTATGATAACGTGGCCTGAGTTTGGTGTCTCCAACCTTGGAACAGGTTTACAACAGCACACTCTAATAAGGTGCCCTGAGATTGGTGAATCTAGGGTCAAAGGTCAGGGAGTTACAGCCAAATCCATTTGGTAAATGTGAATTTGCACTTAAGCTTCGAATGGGATGAACCAAGTTTACGAGGTTTAGCGAGGGCAAGGAAGGTCCTAGAGTCACCAATCTTGGCAAGCACTTAGATCACCGCACCCTGATGACTTGATCCAAGTTTGGTAACTCTAGGCTGAAATGTCATGGAAGTAGGTCCAAATCCATGTGGTCAATGGTGAATAGATGAGGCCTGACCAGGGAAAGGAATGTTGTAGAGTTACAAAAACTTAGCACACGTTCACATCACCACACTCTGATAATGTGGCCCTAGTTTGTTCCAAGGTCAAAAGGTCAGGGAGTTACAGCAAAATCCATTTGGAAAATCTGACTTTGGTCTTAGGCTTCGAGTGGGAAAAACTAATCGCTCAAGGTCTAGCAAGCGCAGCGAAGGCCTAGAGTTACTAACTTTGGTACACGTTCACATCACCACACTCTAATAAGGTGTCCTGAGTTTGGTGACTCTAGGGTCAAAGGTCAGGGAGTTACAGCCAAATTCATTTGGTAAATGTAAATTGAGACTTAAGCGTCAAGTGGGAAAAAACAATCGTACGAGGTCTAGCGAAGGCAGGGAAGGTCCTAGAGTTACCTAACTTGGCACACGTTGACATCATCACACTCTGATAATGTGCCCCGAGTTTGGTGTCTCCAGGCTCAAAGGTCAGGGAGTTACAACCAAATCTATTTGGTAAATGTGAATTTGGACTTAAGCTTCGAGTGGGAAAACCCAAACGCACAAGGCCTAGTGAGGGCAGTGAAGGTCCTAGAGTTACCAGCCTTGGCCCACGTTTATATCACCACACTATGATAACGTGACCTGAGTTTGGTGTCTCCAACCTTGGCACAGGTTTACAACAGCACACTCTAATAAGGTGCCCCGAGATTGTTGAATCTAGGGTCAAAGGTCAGGGAGTTACAGCCAAATCCATTTCCACTGCTCCTAGTAGACCTCCCCCATCAGCAGACCACCTACACCTACAGAATATAGACTGTACAACCAGCACTCCTCCCAGGAGACCCCAAATACCTATCGGCAGACCACCTACACATACAGAATATAGACTGTACAACCAGCACTGCTCTCAGTAGACCTCTTCATCAGCAGACCACCTACACATACAGGATATAGACTGTACAACCAGCACTGCTCCCTGTAGACTTTCCCCCACCATCAGAAGACCACCTACACATAAAGAATATAGATTGTAGACTGAGTGTCTTACTGCACTTTGCCTTTATAAGCTAATTGTATAACTCTTACGTTGTGGGTTAATTCTACTGTTCTAATTCGCTACTATACTTTACACTTTCTTTAATCATGCTTTTATACTCCTCTGTCCTTAGTTTTAGTTTCATGTCTTATTATTCATATAACAGCTAAATGGTCTTCCAAGCTTTATCAACCCCTCAGAGGTTTTCAGAAGTTTGCTAGCACAGATGTTCCAGGATTTGCATAACAGCTGAGAGGTGCTTCTCCTCACTTAGAGTGCTGGAAATGACTGGAGAAAAAGTATTTTAACTTTAACTGTCCCTGTAAAAGTAGCTGCTTATATATGACATCTGCTGGTTATTAATTATGCAGATCCAGTATCGTAAGTTATATAACAAAGTTTTAGAACACATGATACCTGCTCTGTGGTAGTTCTGAGCACTGAGGAACAGGGTAAAAGG
>CM067475.1:28941786-28982825 GCA_034552555.1 Semaprochilodus insignis
TTCTGACCTGATTCAGTCCCTGAGATGTACATTCAGAGTGATTCAGAATGATCTGACGTGAAATGGCTGATTGTGCTGAGTTCTTTATAGAGGTGGCGTTGATGATGGGAACCAGGGGCTTCGAGACACATATAGCCATTCTATTTACTACCCATACCCAACAGAGAACCTACTCTCGCCTTCTGAGGTATTACATGTAATGTATGTGTGTGTGAGTGTGTATTTATATATATATATATACACACACACATTATATATATACACATATACACATTATATATATACACACATGTACACATTATATATATAAGGTAAGTTTTAATTAGTGACTGTTCTGCCTGCATGTACCATTGCATGTTAATGGATGAAAATAAACAGATTAAAAGCCAAAACTGGATCATAAAAACTATAATAATGTTGGCGGCACATGTGCAACCACTTAATTAAATAGCCTCCTGTGAGGGAGCTTATAGAGGTGGACATCTGGTTCCCATCACCACCAAAAGTTCTTCGGAGCATTTCACACCAAACCTCTTATTTACGTAGGAACCCTTTAATTTTGTGGGGTTTTGGGGAAATTCGGTGGAGTGCCCCTTTAACTACAGCAGGGCTGCTGAACGGGAACTTCTTCCCCGGAGTTTTGCCTGATTGGCAGCTCACAGGCTCACTACACATGGTGAAAGAGCTGACTAGCATGTGGATCCATATGGATACCAGGTCACAGGAAAGCTCGGGCTGCGTCTTAAACCAGTCAGTGCACTACTAATGCTGGCACCCTGTTTAGCATGTAGTGTACGTATGCGGTTGTGGACGCTGCATTACTCTAACGGTTCACGTATGTGGCACGTTACATCAGTGCGAAAACGAGCCTAATTTAATTTAACTTGCAATGTGGCCATTGTAAAGCACTTTGTAAAAAGTTAGAGACGTTTCTAATTCACGTATAGTTACTTTTTAGGCCTTTTCTACTGAAATCACTAACCTTTATTCTCTCCACATATCAGCTAAAAACACATATCAGCGAAAACCTGAACCTAGCAGGCTAGCTAACAGGCTAACCTGCTACTGTACCACCTGTACAGGTCGTCCTGTTATTGTTTCCATTTTAAATCAGTTTAAATCTCAAATAGCTAAAAACAACATTTAAACTGTGATACATGAGACTGACTGTCAGTCGTCTCCTTGCTAGCCAGGCTGGGAAGAGAGTTGGCCGGCTAAATAAGAAGAGACTAACGGCGAATTCCCCGTTCCACCTTAAATGGTGCAGCAGTTACATGTACATGTAACAGCTGCACCATTTAAACCGGAACGTGCAACATTTAAACCGAACCATTCCTGCTGCACAATTTAAGGTGGACCGGGACGCCAGGCTGTAACTGCTGTACCATTAAAGGTGGAACGGAATGTAACTGCTGCAGCATTTAAGGTGGAACGGAGAAAATCCTATGAGAAGCGATATCAGCACCAACATCGACGCATACAGCACGCAAACACCATGTAAACAAACAGGCAACCCACCTTTCTTCATTTCAGCCCGGCGTCTTCTTCAGCAGGCAAATCTCACCCCGGCGGTGCTAAGATGGATGGGGCAGTCTCACTCCTGACAGACGCCTCGCCGGGCATTGGCAGCTTTCTCCCCCGTTATTTCTGCCCATTCACTCCTGCATTCCTCTTCCTTTCTTACTCTCTCCTTCTCACCCACATCTACAGACCCGCCATTCAGACGTACCTCGCCTGACGTACGAGGCCTACAGCCCTTCGGGGTAGGCTAAAACAGCTCCTTAACGTTGGAGCGCTTAATGTTAATTTTCATTCGACACCGCCGCCGCGGTATGTGTGTATGTGTGTGTGTGTGTGTCCCTCTGTATGTGTGTGTATGTGGCGTATGGCACTTCCGGGTTGACTCAGCCGAAGCCACGCCCCCGTACAGCCCCTCCCCCCTCAGGTTTCCCCTAGCAACAGCGCGCGCCTTAACAACAGTTGCACGGCACCGCCGGTACGCTGGCTAGCTGGAGCAGCAGGCTAATGCAGAACCCCCTGAGCTAACGGTGGTTAAAGGGGAACTGTACAGACTTTAAATACTATTGATGTGGAAAACATTTATGCATGTGTTTGATGACAAATATCCATAGATAATGATTACATATTCAATTGATAATGATTAGGTTGTTTAAGCATCATACAAGTCTAATCCATTGTGTGAAATCTTATATTTTATATGTATCCATATTAACCAGCACTCATAAGGTATTTCTTAACATTTATTAATCATACATTTACAACATTAACACATTTACCTCTAAAACATATTGAAGGTACACTGTATGTTTCTAAGCACTCTCAGACACCCATTAGTGTGACCTTGGTTGGAATTCAGTGGCCGGGGGGTGAACTGGGTTGATCCAGAGGGAGTTAGAGCGTGGACAAATGTAGCCATCACGGAACACAGTAAACCGGGTGTGTTGTGGCACCCATGGGAGTAGCAGTAAACCATTGGTGGTGGACACGGGAGGCGGAGGTAACTCCCAAACATTCTTTGCAGCTTCAAAGCAGGTGCAGCTGGGGAGCACACATAGAGGCTACATTGTCCAATCTCTGGAGAAGATACAACTCATACCCAAGGTCAAGGCACATGGCTGAGCTGAAACGTGTGAAACAGAACACTAACACGTGAATATATGAATATGTGCATATTTAATCTGTGGGGAACGCCCCACTGGCTGGGTTTACGTCATTTTTGGTATAAACGATGGAGTCAGGTTAGGAGGGGTCAGAAACCTTTTGAGTAAGGGTTCTCCTGGTACCAGCCTTTTCTTTAAATAAATACTTTGATACTGCTTTCAACTCACTCCACTGGTCTGCGACTCCTTCCGCTTGAAACGAGCAAGCTAATAACTGAATAACTTTACACTATCTGCATCGTTTCTGAATAATTCAGACTTTTTGATGTAAATAAAGTCACGCAGGGTGGTCTGACGTAAAGTGGTTAATCGCTGAGAATCAGATTTCTTTAGAATGGTGGTGATGTGAACCAGGAGTCACCTCCAACAACAACAGTGTTGATAACGGTTAAAGGTGCCATATAACACATTTAATTTAGCATTTAAAAGTGTTCACTGATGTCTGCATAGAGGCAGGGAGAGCTCAGCCACACGCTCCCTCTGCTCCAACACACCGACACGTATTTTATCAGGCGGTCTCTCCGTCGGTCAAATCATTCGGGAGCATAACATAACATTTCCCCGTTAAGCAGATGATTTGCAGCTGTATCTACTCCTGAACTTTGGGAGTCAGGGGTATCAATGAGTGTATCATGGCCATTAGAAATTGGTTGACCAACAGCTTCCTTCAACTGAATGACACCAAAACAGAGGTCATTTTGTCGGGTCCCTCCACATTAACCAAAACCTTCTCTGGTCTCTTTAACCCCTTTATTAAAAACACATGTTAAAAACCTCTGGGTAATTTTCGATTCAGAACTAAAATTTGATAAACAAATGAATGCAGTGGTCAAGGGCAGTTTAGAACAATCGCCCAAATGTAAGTAATTTCTTAATGTTTCAGATATGGAACAAGTCATCCATGCTTTTATCACATCCAGACTGGATTACTGTAACGCACTGTATCTGGGAACTTACAGTTCTTACAGTTAGTTGAAAATGGTGCAGCCAGATTATTGACTGGAACCAAGAAAAGGGAGCACATTACTCCAGGCTTGGTATCCTTGCACTGGCCTACAGTGCATTACAGGATCTAGTATAGAACTGCTTTCATGTTTAATTTTTTACTTTTTTTTTTTAAGTTCATTTTTTAATATTCAACATAAATCAACAACAATGAATCAAACAATATCACACATTCTCAAGCCAAACCTCCTCCCCCAGCTATCCATCACCCTGAACCCCCCTGCCACCCCTGGCATGGGATTTAAAGGGGGAAAAAATTATTCCCTGTTCACCTCCATATGTAGTGGACATGCTTTATATGCATGTGCCCTCAAGATCGTTAAGGTCTGCATCCCAGTCACTTTTGGCTCTTCCACGATCCCGTCTCAAGCAAAATGCTTTTGCTGTCACTGCACCAAAACTCTGGAATGGTCTCCCGAGTGACACTGGACACACCCGATCTGTGATTGCTAAAACCACACTTTTATCAGTTAGCATTCAGCAGCTGTGAATCTGTTAAACCATGTATGGAAGACTGTAAGACTGTGTTAGTGTGTGTATGTTATGTGTGCAAGTAGTGAACAAGCAGTGCAGCCCTGTGGGAGGACCATGATGCCCACGTGTTCAATAAGAGAGTATTTCCTTACAGCACCATGCTTCCCACATCACCTTCTATGTAGACGCCACCTTATGATTTGACACACCTCCGCAGGCTGAGCCGGAGTTTTCAGCAGTGTTCAGGATTTTCCCTGGATCATGTTGCTGTGTAGAAACCACATCCACACGACACAATAGGCACATGTGCCAAGCACATACTGGAATGTACCCTTGGTACATACAGGAATATGTAAATTACCTCTGTTCTAATTGGCTGTGCCTCATTCAAAAAGCAGGCCAGGCTAAAACACTCCTTATGTCTTCAGTGTTACTGGGCGGAGCTAAACTGCTGTAGACATTACTAAAACAACACATTCAAAAATGCTTATACAGCTGATTTCATTGGGGATGGGCGATTACCACTGATTTTCCTTTCGATCCGATACCAAGTAATACCAAGGACTATATCCCGATACCGATACTGGTACTTTACAGTATGTGATTTTTTACAATGACATTTAATTACATTTAATTAGTATTCATTATTATAGTGGCTATAAATGTCCATGAATCAGAATTCTTTCCTTATGTCCTTTTTAATCACACAAATTCAATTCAGTGTTCAGTAATGTTCAAATTATGTGAACACTTGGACTAGTGTTTTATGTCAACTGAAAACTCAGGAACTAAATATGTATTCACTAGATTGACAGTTTGAATAGTTACAGAGTAGGAGGGCAATAGGAAAAGTAGTTGCAATACTACACCATCATTTATGGCAGCGTTTTACTTGAGAGATAGAATACATATCAGTCCTACTGAATAAATAAACATATCGTTGTTGTCCAATGAAACACATGTATCTCCATTTTTGTTGATTTTTACTTTTCTGCATCATTTGAACATTGTATGCTGCTGTTTACACTGTGAGAACATTTAATGATGAATGAACCAACAGAAATGGCCCAAAATTGCTTAGAAAGACGTCTGGTTCCATTGACTTAAATGAGATTTTTGCCCTCTCCTGTAAAGTTTTGGAGATAATTGTTTTTCTCAGGACAGCGACGACATGATAGCAATATTTCTGCGCCGTATTGATTCTCAAAATCAAACACCAGGAGTATCGATATTAAGGTATCAATCTGCCCATCCCTAATTTCCATTAAAGGACTGATGGACTGGGGAGTGAACAATATGCTAACTGTAACTAAGCGTTTATTAATGTTAACACATTACATTAAACACCGTTTTCAGAAACTGTTGAGGGGAATTCATGATTCTGTTTGAACAGCACTGTAAACTGGTACACTAGCTTGTCAAATCAAGAACAACACTAATCCGTGGAAACCAGCACCAACTCCTGTTTTATTGTTGTTGTTTGCACATTGCAAAGCATGTTGTTTGACCCGCACTCATCTGTTTGTCTTTCTTTTCACATCCCTCGTTCCTCCCATACAGTCCCAGTCATTTTTAGCCCCACCAAATTCTATTGTGTCCTTTAACCTACAGCCACCAAACTGCATGTTCCCAATACGGGCAGAACCCCAAACTTTACTCCACAGTCACACTGACCCGTACTCCTCTATGTGTTGTTTATTTATCTCTCGGTCTTCCCATAGCAAGCTGCATAACCATTCAGTGTTTTTATTATTAATTTATAGTTTCATTTTTATTACTTTATTATTTACCAATACCAATTATTTTATTCACTCAATTTTATTATTAATTATTATTGAGTTTATCTTTAATCAGCAGCCCCAGTTTATCTTTTGTGTTTCCTAGTTTTTATTTCTCTGTAACACTACAGAATTAAGTTTGTGGTCATATTTCAACTTCTTTGCCATACTTTCAATCATAAATATACTGTTATATAGTAATAACATTTACTGTTTTACACTGATGCTATATATTTACAGCTCCTTCTTTCTGTACAGTGCTCGGTTACATCGCAAATGAGGGTCGCCCTCAATGTACTCCGAGTTTAAATAAAAGTTGACTGATTGATTAAACTAGCAAACCTAAATAAGTAGCTTTCCAGCCTATCAGTTAACTGTTGCTGGAATCTCATCATATCATCCATACCATCACGGCTTTTGCTTTCACCGAAAGGGAAATTCCACTCATTAAAAACACAGAAGGTTACTGAGTAAACTGACATGAAATGCAGCACTGTAGAGAACCAGTGATATGAACCAGACACCTGATTAGAGTTGAATGCCTCCAAAAAGATCCTTATGTAACATTATTATATGAAATAAGGTTATGAATATGCTGCCAGATGTCTGAGGCATTCTCTTATAGTAGTCTTGTCCTAAAATGTATTTTTAAGATGCGTTAAAATGCGCGCAGGACATAATGACCCAATGTAGACATCATGACCCAATGTAGACATCATGACCCAATGTAGACATTATGACCGCCTGAACCTTGAATGCCTTTGTTTACATCTCAATCATACAGAAATTCTGAAAATTCTGTGAAATTCTCCTTTAACTTCATGCAGCATATGTTTAGCGTGTAAACTGCTTGTAGCTAATAATCAAGAAGTTAAATGAAGTCAGTGTGCAGAGCGATGAGACTTGACAAAAGCTCTAAAAATAGGATGTCGTTATAACTGTTAGGTCCTAAATAAACATGCTTGAGTAAATTAAATAAATGAAAATGATGGCGGGATAAATTCAATTTTGCTGCTGATGCTGGTGGGCTAATGGTTTGGAGCACACTAACGCGCTCTAGCGAGAACACAAGTATGGCTACTGGAATACAGCCAATATTTCCTGTTAGCATTTCAGCAGCACAGTATACTTAGCTACCTTGACTCTGGGGTTAATAAGAAACTGATTATGTGTTCATATTAGTGCACTTGTTATGTGACTCTGTGAAAAGTATGTGAAAAGATGAAGCAATTATGCCTCTGTAGAAAAGTAAATCTGACTCAGCTTTGCCAGCCATGGTTGGTTACCCAGTGAATAATTTATTATGTCAGTATTCGTGGCACTTACAAACAATATGTACAACAACCTCTAACGTTTACAGTATGGTCCAGTTGAGATTCTCCAGTTTATACTTGAAGCGTAAATACAGTTAACTGTAATTTGCATTTATTTGAGTTGAATTTAATACTTGCTGTTAACTTTCTGAAGACTTTTTTACAGACTTCAAAGCCAAAAGCTGGTTCTCAACACTCTCTAGTTCCTGCTCCAAGGCTGCAATCTGTGGATTTAAACCAAAGAAAAAAGAAAGAGAAAGAGAAAGAAAGACAAGTTACTTAACATGAACAAATCACATTGATGTTCGTAATAGAGACAACTACTTTATTCACCACTACTTTAGCAAGCCTCACCTTATTGTCTGTCTCCTGCCGAATACGCTCAGGAACCTTTTCTGTGTAGCCTGGTACTCTGGTCTGAGAGAGTGATTGCTGAAGTCTGGAGAAAAGCTTTTCTCTACGCTGGGAAAGGAGGGTTATCTGTTTCTCAGCATTACTGCAGTTCTAAAAGAGAGGTGAGGAAAAGCACGGTCACAGTTCACTCATGCATCCGTCTCTGCAAATGACAATGACACCAGCATCTTAGACTGTCATCTAAAGCACTGTTCACACTGGATTAGTTTCACCTGGAGACTATCTGCAATTTAAGTAATTACCAACAAGATCTGTGCTTTTAATCCAGTATGAATCTGCAGTGTGTGTAGTGTTTACAGTCTGACAGTAGTAACCGTGGAGTGATTTTAATCCAGTATGAATCTGCAGTGTGTGTAGTGTTTACAGTCTGACAGTATTGCTTAACAATATTGCTTAGATTGCAGAAATGTCTCTGTTACCTGAACATCAAGGTGTAACTGGATGGAATGGTCAATGACACCAAAGGGACTCCCCTCAGGTGGAGGTGGGGCAGAAACGAAAGGGAGTGATTGAGCATCCTCTTGAGTACAGTGCACATGCAGGTTAGAGACCCGCCCCAGAGTGCAGATAACAGGGCTGAAGCTGTAGAGGGTTCTAGCCTGGTCTGCTCCGCACACTGCCCACACTGGGAGAAGAAAGTTGCTGGTTTTGTGGGAGTTTGACACTTATTTCATGGCATTCCTCAAACTGTAAATTACTAGCAGGTCTTCAGGAGGTCATGATGCATCAGTCTGGGGGTGATGATTCAACTGATCTGATTTTGGAAAGTTAGAACTATAAAATTATAATGATATTCAACAAAATCAGCTTTCATTTATGGTCCATCTAAAATTCCCAGGCTGTTTATCTCGGTACATTGCTCTTTTCCTGCTTTAGCGTATACAGTTCCTCCAGCCACGAAAAATGTACTACAAATTCTGAATCAAAATAATCAAACTGTAAACTGTACACAGCTACTGAACACAAGCATTGTCCAAGCAGACAAAGCAGGAGACTGAAGAAAATGGCATTAAAGGTTAAACACACACACAATGGCACTCACAATCTGGTCTTTCCTTAGTTATATGGTACTGGGCCCTTAGTGACCTCGCCACCCTGACCACTTCCTGAACTAGAGGAAAATCAGCTTCATCCTGAGGAAAATGCCAGTGAACCTGGTGGGAAGTGGGCAAAAGAGAGATAAGAGAGGAATCAGGAAACAGAAAAACACAATGCAGTAATATAAACAACAGTCAGTTTTCTTTGCTTATCCAACAGAGTGAATTACAGTCAACTGATGACAAAATGATCACTGCTGGTTAAAGGAATGTATCCTGTAACAAGGCAGGGTCTTCTGAGCCATAATTCACATCTCGTTACTGTGGCAATGCCATATATCCAAAATGGTATTCAGGGTTGGGCAGAATACAGAAGCAGTGAAGGCTGAAAACTCATCCCGCCTTAAGTGTGTTCAGTAATGAAATACTGAATTACTGTATTACATCACGAGTAATGTATTCAGAATACATTTAGAAGACATCCTGATGAAGTACATGGGGAAAAAATCTTTCTTTTGAAATTCTTTTGATAATGTGTTTCATGGAAAAAGTCATTTATTCATATAATACAGTCAACATTCTTAGCAGTTATATAGTACTCAATATAACTGAACAACATAAGTGAATACAGATACTTGACTTATGCATTCTGAATACTTGTATTCTGATATATCCCAACCCTGAGGGTACATTTACAAGAGAAGAAAAATAATTCTTTCAATGCCCAATATGCTACATTATTCTTTCTGATGTCCACTTAAAACATTCATGTGGGTTTATGTACCAAAAATTGATTCATGTTTAGCTGACCATTTTCCTTCTTTCTTTATCCAGTCGGTTTTGGTTACTGTGCCTTTATGACTGATATATGTAAACTGATATAGGAGCTTTACACATAACTGTCCAGGACAAGCAATTCAGAGATTTTATTCCAAAAAAAATTTATTCCTTAAGCTATTTATATTGGTGTAGTCATCATAGAATGTTTAAACACTGTAAAATGCAGCCAGTGTTTTCAAGCAATGGAAAGAAGTGATGAGGTTTTGCTATGACATTGACAATATGCTTTCATTTCCCTTTGCTCACCAGCTCAGAGGTTGTTGGATAGGGCTGCAGACACACGCTAGCCGAAGCTGTATTGGGCTTCGGGCTATAGGTCTGCAGTCTTTGCCAGAGCTCCTCAGTGAGGAACGGCATGAAAGGTGAAAGGAGACGCAGAGAGGTGGAGACACAGTGATAGAGCACAGCAGCAGCAACCTGCTTCTCCAGCTTTGCTTCTCCCTCGCTTTCTGTGGCCTGCTGCTTTAACACTGGCTTGATGCACTCCTTAAAAGCAGGGAAAGACAGAAGCGCAAGACCCAATAAAGTGAAAGAGAATGATTGCAAGTCAGGACTTCTTGTCCAACATCACAGTATGACCTTACAAATCCACTTTTGACTGAATGGACACAAACTCCCACAGGTACACTCCAACATCTTGTGCAAAGCCTTACTGGAAGAGAGAGGCTACTACAGCTGCAGGGAGATGGAGTAGCTCCATATGGATTTTTGAAATGGGATGTCCAACAAGCTCTTATAGACAACGATGAAAGAAGATGGGCTCCAAAACCCCTGTGTTTGAACAGAACTCACCAAGTAGACATCACAGAGGCTGTGGAGCCAGAAGGAATGCAGGGCGGAGGTGACTGTGTGGAGCTCATAATTCTCAAAACCTCTCTCACACTGCTCCACTGTGCTGTAGAGACAAGAACAGATCCACCTGTCTATCCTTGACACAGGAATGATCTGAAAGAAGGAAGAAAAGAAGGCAGAAGTGTCCAGAAGACAAAGTCAATAATACCATATATCACCATCTTACAGAAAAGCAGTGAATTGTACATAAAGGGCCCATATCACAGAAAAATCCCCCTGATTTTATATTTAAAAAAAGCTTCAAGTGTCAAAACTTGCCATTCAGTCTATAAAGTCCATGGACAGAAACAAACCAAGCTGCAAAAACAGCCTGATTTGCAATCCTTGTTTTCGTGATGTCATAAAATCAGCACATTTACATATACCCTGAACGGCCACATCGATAAGCACACCTGCTTGTATCTACACTTAATGTCCATTTTATCAGCTCCACTTACCACATAGGACCCATTCTACAATTACAGACTATCGTCCATCTGTTTCTCTGTAAACTTCATTACCCTGTTCTTCAATGGTCAGGACCCCCACAGGACCACCACAGAGCAGGTATTATGTTGGTGGTGGATCATTCTCAGCACTGCAGTGACACTGATGTGGTGGTGGTGTGTTAGTGTGTGTTGTGCTGGTAGATAGATAGATAGATACTTTATTGATCCCGAAAGAAATTTAGCAGCCAGTAGCGGTTTCACAAAAACAGCACAGTAAAACATAAAACAAATACAAATTAAAAGTGTGAGTGAATCAGACAGCAGTGCTCCTGGAGTATTTAAACGCTGTGTCCACACGCTGCCCACAGGGTGCTGCCCACAGGACGCTGTTGGACACTGGATAGTTTTGGTTGGTGTATGGTTCTCAGTCCAGCAGTGACTCTGAGGTGTCCAGCAGCACTGCTGTCTGATCCACTCACACCACACACCCTAACACACCACCACCATGTCAGTGTCACTTCAGTGCTGAGAATTATCCACCCACATAATACCTGCGCTGTGGTGGTCCTGTGGGGGTCCTGACCATTGAAGAACAGGGTAATAAAGTATACAGAGAAACAGATGGACTACAGTCTGTAACTGTAGAACTACACAGTGCTCCTATATGGTCAGTGGAGTTGATAAAATGGTAATACGACAGTAGATACAAGGAAGTGTACCTAATGAAGTCGGTGAATCTGAATTGAACTGAATGTATTATATTTGATTTAAACATTCCAAAATCAGTGCAACTGAAAAGCCTATAAACATGTACTGATGCATCTGCTGCTTAGACACTCCCTGTGCGAACATACACTGCTGTCTAGTATATTAGAATAAGCTCGAGAGACAGAGAGAGTAGGAAACAGAGCTGAGGGGCTAGAGGGAAGACGCAATAAGACGAGACATAGGGTGTTCTATATTTAAACCCAAAGCAGGAGAACAGAGGCAGAGATCATTAATTTATAGCTCAGGAATATGTAGATCACCTCTCCCTGGAGGAACGTCTAGCCTGCATTATGCAGGCGCTGCATGTTAGTTTGGATGCTTTGTTTGTGCTCTACCTCAGGCAGCGGCATCACCGGAGCTCCTATGTCCAGCAAAGCGCCAACAGTGAAGCGAACTGTCTGCCACATCTTATTGCAGAAGTGTCTACAGCTCAGCACCTGAGACACAGACAGACTGATGTCTTCCCCTGCCACACAGACCAACAAACAGCAAGTCAAATTCAGACCGACAAATACACTGATCATCAACAGCAACTAGCTTTCCAAATGCTTCTAATAATGCCAGAACAAAACCTTGTGTCTACAAAATGATAACTTTACAGGAGAGGGGAAAAACATAAGTCAATGTGACCAGACTTTTTTCCACATCACTTTGAGCTTGTTTCTTGGTCAATTCATCATGAAATGACAAAACAGGAGATATGAGGTTTTGTTTCTGATAATATGTGCTTTTAAAACTAGTCATGAAATCTGTTAAAGCACTGTTCAGGTGAAACCTTATTATCCACACCAAAGAAGACACCTTTTTTCACTGGTTTTTATGCATAACTCAACAGTTCAGATGTAAACAGTCATTCAAAGTGGACTGATATGAAATGGTTAATTTACAGCTGCCTTTACAGTGGCAGTGATGGGAACCAGGGGTTGTGACGATTCCACAAACATAACCGTTTATTTACTACCAAAAACCACCAGTGAACCTGCACACGTGCCTTCCGGGTTTACATATCATCGCTGCCCAGTGAAAAACATGTATCTCTGCTTTTTTTGGTCAGTTTTTACTTTTATGCATCATTTGAACACAGCAGCTGCCGTTCACACTGTGTGAAAATTTCATGATCAATGGACCAACAAAAATGATCCAAAACTGCTTGGAAAAAAAGTCTGGTCCCTTAACTTACATTCAAATTACATTTGGTTTTTGGCCTCTAGTGTAAAGTTGCCATTGCGGAGATACTGACTTAAGTCTGCACAGCAACAATATGTTTTATTAAATGCTAATTATGGTAAAATATTGGCCAGCCTGAAATAAAGAAGTTTTCAGTACCATGTAACCTTATAACACCCTGCATGTACACCTCCGCCATAAAATATATTTTAGTTGTTTGAGCTAAAACCTTAAAACTAAGAAGCTGTTCCATGAAACAGCTCTCTCTTAGCCCTTTTCCACCAACATGGTGCTGGTGCCAAAATCTCGAACCATTCTGCGCTTTACAAAATCTTGAACCGTTCTGTGCTTTTTTCCACGGCTGGAAAAATTAACTCCCTGGTGTGAAACCGTGGAACCTGTGGTGCAAGCAGAAAACTCAGGAACAATCATATCCCACCGCTGAGGTGCTCGTGGATGAGCGCATTCAATAGGAGGTGTCCGTCTTCTAATGAGCTAAAATGTGAACAATTCAAAACATTTACCATTTAATACGTGCAGGAGATCTGTAACGTGAGACACACTATAGATAGCTATGAAATCTAACGTGCTGCCTTATAACAGTACACATTCCTAACAAAGGAAACAAAACTACGAGTTGTCTTGCACGTAATTGCTGTCTATGACAATTTCTCAGGGCTGCATACAGATGCTGAAAGAGTTGGATGGTGAAATATACGTCCTCAAAGCAAGAAGTAAAGTTTGCACTTGAAGAAAATGTCCAGCCATGTTGTTTTTATGTGATGTTCTCAGTTTCCCTAGACCAGAGCATTTCACATCAAACCACTCTGAATGACTCTGTTTACATCTTAACCATTTAATTATGAGCCATATAATTCTGAAATCTGGGTGAAGTTCCCCTTGAAGCTGAAGCATTATGAAACAGCTGTTAACAACATTTTTATAAGCTTTTGTTTTTACCTGCCTAAGAAAAAACATTACAGCAAAAATCGAAATTCACATGATCTTCTAAGCTGCTAATCCTTCTGAGTCACAGAGTGTGCTGGATCCTGTCCCAGCGCTCGCTGGATGGAAGGCAGGAGAGTCCATCACAGGGCAGACACAAAGACATACACACTCACTCACACCTAGGGTGATTTAGCATCTCCTGCTCACCTGGCTGCATGTTGTTGGACTGTGGGAGGAAGGGCACACAGACACAGGGAGAACATGCAAACTCCATGCATTGACCCTGAACACCCCAGGTAAGAATGAAACCCAGGCCCCACTTGCTGTGAGGTGACAGCACTACCCACTGTGCCACTGTTCTGGCCTTACTCACTTCACTAACTTTCAAACGAGGCAAGGTGTGCCCAAACTTTTGACAGGCGGTGTAAACACGCCGAGATGTCTGTGCAGTGCCTGTGAGTATGGCTTCGGCTGTGGGGTTTGACAGCTGAAGCACATGGAGGGATTCTTACCCTGGGCTTTGTAGGAGCAGAGGGCGAATCTCAAAGCGTCTGTCCCGCACTCCGGAATACCGTTCGGGAAATCTTTCCTCTGCAGATGGGAACCATGGGGAACTTGGTGAATCAGCTCATTGAAGAGGAACTGTTAAAAATTAGCGGAACATAAAGTGCCCCGTACTGACCTGTGCTTCCATAGCAACTGCCGTCTCTCTTGGGTCCAGGTTACCTTCCATGACCTTTTCTTGAAGTCTCTAAATAGATCAGAAGAAAAGGCAGACACACAAAGATCCTTCACCACAGTCGTAAATGATCTGCCTGTTAATTCAGTTCCAGGTCTCTTTTCCAGGGCTTTGTTGTAAAGGTCTAAATGCCTTTGAACTACTTCATTATAATGAGCAAAGATATTAAAACCCAACACTTGGTTGCAGATAGATGTACTCTCTGAACACTTTATTAAGTACACCTCTATCTACAGCCCTATTACCATGTAGGTGCACCTTGTAGTTCTACAGTTACAGACTGTAGTCCATCTGTTTCTCTGTATACTTTATTACCCTGTTCTTCAATGGTCAGGACCACCACAGAGCAGGTATTATGTGGGTGGTGGATCATTCTCAGCACTGCAGTGACAATGACGTGGTGGTGGTGGTGGTGTGTTAGTGCGTGCTGTGCTGGTGTGAGTGGATCAGACACAGCAGTGCTGCGGGACACCTCAGTGTCACTACTAGACTGAGAATCGTCCAACAACCAAAACGCACAACTAATTAATAATAAGCTGTAAAGTAAATAGAAACATCATAAACAGAGCTGCACAGATTCTAAAACGACTGAGAAAGCTGCATATCACCATTATTCAGTCTACCATATATACAGTATTACAGTACATCATTAATAACTGAATACATATTTTAAATATTAGACATCTTAACTGACCTTCTGGCATCTATTTTATATTGTTTCGATCTATACTGTAGATAGGTTAAAGTAGAATAAAATAAGGGCAGCTCTTAATATGACAAGAGATTCTAAGAGTGGTGGTGTGCAGTGCTATGCAGACATCCTGAGACCAGACAGCCTTTTCAGGCTCAAAGAGAACATTTTAATGTGCAATTACAGCTGAATTTAGCATATTGCAATATATATATATATATATGTGTGTGTGTGTGTCTGTGTATGTAAAGAGTGTATTAAAGGAGCAGTGTGTAAGATTTGGAGGGGGGCGTCTATTATAGCAGAAACAGAATAAAATATACAAAACTAGGTTTATCTAAATAGGTGCGGTTTGTAGTCCAACAGAGGCCGCCATATAGAGCCACAATGTTTCTAAAACAGCCCAGACTGGACTGACAACACACTGGCTATAGAGAGTAACTTTGAGTGACTTTCACGTTTCATGTTTTTTACATTGCCGTAGCAGCTTGAATTTAGTAGCCCTATAGCACTAGCTGGAAGACACAGAGAGAAGAAGAATCTTTGTTTTAATGTAGCATATAAATATCAGCAGCTCCACACATTAAACTCCAGGTATAATATTTTAATAGCTTAAATCTCAAATTAAAAACACTACCAACATTAAAACTAGGCTGAAGTTGGGTTACATATTGGCCAGCTTCTAGTTCAACATTTCTTGTTCCACCTTAAATGATATAACAGTTACATTCTAGTGCCTGAGGCATAATGATCATAATTGTTCCCCCATTTAAGGTGTAACGTGAACATTTCGCAAAAGGAAGAAACCACTTATTAATCAGCTTAACATTAACAATTAACATGTAGGAGCCAAAAAAGCAATGGCAGAAAACAAGACGCCCACCGTAGGTTCTTGGAAAGGGGGAGGGGATGTTCAGTTGATTGCAACAGAATTTCAATTGTCCTGTTTTAATTGACCTGTTTCTAAATAAGAATAAAGATTTTACAAGTGATTAGGTGTAAGAACAGCTTGATAATGGCATCTGAGCCTAAAAGAGAAAAATAAGCCGTGTAGTTTCACCTCTAGTGTCTGGCAGTATTGACTCAGTAGACACTGTGTGCTTCAAGGACTGTGAGGATTTACTGTCCTTGCGAGGGGAGTGAGTATACAGAGCTACGCAGGCTGCGCAAAGTCATATCATGCGTATAATAACATCTGCTGTCAGCATACCCCTAGAGAGACGCCTGAGATCACGTCCAGAGGGTCGATGACATTTCCCAAAGACTTACTCATCTTCCGGCCGTGCTTATCCCTCACCAGAGAATGAAAGAGCACCTGAGAGACAGAAAGAACGAAAAGGACAAAGAGAGATAGGAGATGCGTTAGACATGTTAAAAATGCATTTGTATTATTCTGACATTTATCTTGGCCGTTTCTAGTGATGCATATCTGTTTTTTTTTATCTGACTTCTTGCCTCTCTTTAGATTTGACATTAAGGTGTAATAAGATAACTGCTGTACCTGTTTAAAGGGCAGCTGGCCGGTCAGCTCTGTGCCAAGCATCACCATTCTGGCCACCCAGAAAAAGATGAGGTCACTTCCCGTCTCCAGAATCGAGTTTGGATAGAACTGCTTCAGGTCCTCCGTCTGTGGAATGGAAGGTCAAATCAGCATACCTTCATCACGATAAAAGAGTATAAGTTTTGGGACACCTAATCACTAGCATTGAAGGACATTCCTGGGGTAAATGTAATTTGTTAGTATGCTGTAAGTAGTGTGTTAGTGTACTGTAAGTAGTGTGTTGGTGTACAGTAACTCAGTGAGTGTAATGTGTTAGTGTACTGTAAGTAGTGTGTTGGTGTACAGTAAGTCAGTAAGTGTAATGTGTTAGTGTACTGTAAGCAGTGTGTTGGTGTACAGTAACTCAGTAAGTGTAATGCGTTAGTGTACAGTAAGTAGTGTGTTGGTGTACAGTAACTCGGTAAGTGTAGTGTGTTGGTGTACAGTAACCCAGTAAGTGTAATGCGTTAGTGTACTGTAAGTAGTGTGTTGGTATACAGTAACCCAGTAAGTGTAATGCGTTAGTGTACTGTAAGTAGTGTGTTGGTGTACAGTAACTCAGTAAGTGTAATGCGTTAGTGTACTGGAAGTAGTGTGTTGGTGTACAGTAACTCAGTAAGTGTAATGCGTTAGTGTACTGGAAGTAGTGTGTTGGTGTACAGTAACCCAGTAAGTGTAATGCGTTAGTATACAGTAAGTAGTGTGTTGGTGTACAGTAACTCAGTAAGTGTAATGCGTTAGTGTACTGTAAGTAGTGTGTTGTGTACAGTAACCCAGTAAGTGTAATGCGTTAGTGTACAGTAAGTAGTGTGTTGGTGTACAGTAACTCAGTAAGTGTAATGTGTTAGTGTACTGTAAGTAGTGTGTTGGTATACAGTAACTCTGTAAGTGTAATGTGTTAGTGTACTGTAAGTAGTGTGTTGGTGTACAGTAACCCAGTAAGTGTAATGTGTTAGTGTACTGTAAGTAGTGTGTTGGTGTACAGTAACTCAGTAAGTAATGCATTAGTGTACTGTAAGTAGTGTGTTGGTGTACAGTAACTCAGTAAGTGTAATGTGTTAGTGTACTGTAAGTAGTGTGTTGGTGTACAGTAACCCAGTAAGTGTAATGTGTTAGTGTACAGTAAGTAGTGTGTTGGTGTATCTGTTCTTCCTTTTGGCTTATGTGAGCATAAAAACGTAACATGTCCAAACAAAAGAAGAGTGAAGCGAGCCCACCACTCAGGGAACAGCAGTCACTTTGTTTTGAGCTTGTTTTGACCTGTTGGACAGAGCTTGGTTCTAGCTAATGGAACCTGTTCTCCTTCGGTGTTCTGTGTTTATGATCTTTTGAACAGACATCAGTGTCAGACTAATTAATGACCTTCTATTAAAGACTGGTGGACTGAGAGACACTAGAGTCTCTTCACCTAAAATGAGCTGATTAAGAGTCTTGTTCCAGAAATGATAATAGGACATTAGAGCCATAATAAATCATGCTACTGTTACTCTCCATACTTAAGTACATTTGAAAGTAAACACTTTAGTACCTTTACTCCAGTGCAGGTCTAAAGGGAGGAACCTCTACTTTTAATGGAGGATCTACTTTAAATCAACTACATGGCTTGTGTACTTCGTTCAGCGCTGAACACCTGCTTTCCAAAGGGTGTGTCTCAAAGCGCTCTCTAGTTCAGTGGGTGGGGTACTGCCCAGGGAGACAGACATTATCTCATTGTATGAACCAGACAGTTTCTCATCAATGTTGGTTTGCTTTCAGGTACCACAAGTTTATTTTTTATGACCATATTACAACCTCTTTTTATCCTTCTGAATTAAACAGGCTGCTTTTGTTTGTGGGCCTTTGAGACGGTATATGTAAATGAGCTCTGTTCTAATTGGCTGCCCTAAAACTGCAACTTGTTTGAAAAAGCAGTCTGGTCAGAAACACTATTAGTAACTTCTGTGTAAATGACTGGAGCTAAACTGCTGTAGGTTGAATAAATGGATGGATGGATACACAGATAGATTTCTGTATATGGACTGAGACATGAATGATAGGACTGAACAATTAAGGGAAAATAAGCTCCAAGGACAAATAATAAGCCCCCTCTGTGATGTTCTGGGGGTATTTTAATTATGTGGAAATGGGTTGTTTGGTTGAGGTGACAGTGAATTTGAACCACAGTGCCTACATTGAGCTTCTGGAACAACCAGGTTCTGCCTTTTACTCATCATCTCACAGAGGAACATAACATTCCCATCCCGGTATTCCAATATGACAATTCTCACATTCACAGGGCTGCAAATGTGACTGACTGGCATGATGAGCATTCAGGAGCATTCACACATCTGGACTGGCCCTCAAAATCCCCAGATTCGAATCCTTTTGAAAATCTGTGGGACCACCTGGAACAACCAGTAAACCGCCAGGGAAGGCATCCACCAAATCTGGCCCAACTGCACAATTCTTTGATGTAAGAGTGTCTGAACATTGATGTGGCCTACATCCAGAAACCTGTCCAGTCCATGACAAATCAGATCACAGCTGTTATTGGTGCTGCTAGGTAAGTTTCAGTCACAGGGTCTTATTTTTTGTCCAGTGCTCTTGTATTATTGCGATTTTGCTGGCTTATGTTCCAACTACAATTTAAATTGGGATTATTTCCTATACAATGAGGTTCAGGCCAAGAAGACCAGAAAGAAAGACCCCTGAATGTAGGGTACCAGACGGCCAATGAGTTGTGGTTCTTACAAGACATGGAGGTCTGGTTGGATCTGAATAGTCTACTTTATCTACAGGCAACTCTATGTTATTACGTGGTGTTATTGCCCCACTTTAACAGTAACACAGCAGTTTTAATGACGTATGCCATAATATGAAAACTGCTCCTACTGAATGATACATTTACACCCTGTTACACCCCTGTGTGTTGGTGTACAGTAACTCAGTAAGTGTAATGTGTTAGTGTACTGTAAGTAGTGTGTTGGTGTACAGTAACTCAGTAAGTGTAATGCGTTAGTGTACTGTAAGTAGTGTGTTGGTGTACAGTAACTCAGTAAGTGTAATGCGTTAGTGTACTGTAAGTAGCGTGTTGGTGTACAGTAACTCAGTAAGTGTAATGCGTTAGTGTACTGTAAGTAGCGTTTTGGTGTACAGTAACTCAGTAAGCGTAATGCGTTAGTGTACTGTAAGTAGCGTGTTGGTGTACAGTAACTCAGTAAGTGTAATGCGTTAGTGTACTGTAAGTAGTGTGTTGGTGTACAGTAACTCAGTAAGTGTAATGCGTTAGTGTACTGGAAGTAGCGTTTTGGTGTACAGTAAGTCAGTAAGCGTAATGCGTTAGTGTACTGTAAGTAGTGTGTTGGTTTACAGTAACTCAGTAAGTGTAACGTGTTAGTGTTCTGTAAGTAGTGTTTAGTAGAGTAAGCAGTATACTTTGTTAAATTGCAATTTCAATATAAAAACGATTCATCTTTCAGCTCCTAGTGATTGATACATTTACACCCTATATTAAACGTGTGTGGAATTTCTGGTTCTCCATGATCCAGGCCCTTTAAGAACAAAATAAAGAGAATTCCTAAGACATTTAGGACTTTACCTGCTCAGGCCAGCCCAGCATGGCGAAGGGAAAAAGACCAGAAGAGAACCACGTGTCCAGCACATCTGGATCTAAGAGAGAGTACGGTACAGGTCAGGTTTATTGAGATACGGTTGCTTGGCAATTGAAAAACGCTGCTTTCCAAAACACAGCTCAAGCCTAATCCTGGAATGAGGAGTCTCTCTTCTGGGAAGAGATTCAGGACAAATAGAACCACAACCACAGGATAAGAGAACAGCTTCTTCTTTCATCCGGCCAAACTCTGAGCTGTGTGTTCAGTTCGTGTCTGCTGCTTGTACTAGAGTGAATGTGAGCTCAAGAGCTCATAACTAGTTATGTTATGCACTCATTCAATGTTATGCCCATGTCTTACTTTATAGCTTTGGTACAGCTGCTACCCTCTGCTGTCTATCCCAGCTGAACCTACACTAGCTCTTTAAAAGAACTGCTCATTCACATATAAAGGGTTGCCTGTTCATTACAAACCGAATTCCAAAAAAGTGAGACAGTATGCAAACACTGTATGCAAATACAGACAGCAGGGGATAGTAAATCCAGTTTAGTCTGTATTTAGTCTGAGTAAAGACAAAATTCATTGTTTTATGGAAAAATACACAGTGTTGGACAGTAGCTCAGTAACTGTAGATGGTTACTGTACTGTAAATGTCTTTACTGAAGTATTTCCATTCTGGGGGTCTTTTTACTTTAACTCCACTACATTTCAATGTCTAACATCCTATTCTTTACTCCACTACATTATGGCCAAATCTGTCCTTCCTTTTGGCTTATGTGTGCATACAAACCTAACGTCCTATTAGTCCGTTATGGCATCATTTTCTGCTATAGATTATCAGGAGTTGGAAACCATCATAAACAAACTAAGCTCTTCCACACGTCCACATACAGCACAGAGACAGCACTGGAACATGCTATTAATGACCTAAGGTTAAATACAGACTCACACAAACCATCTGTCTTGGTCCTACTGGATCTAAGTGCAGCATTTGATGCAGTTGATCACCAGATCCTGATCTAGAGTCCCACAAGGAACACCACTACTGTTCTCAGTATACAAGCTTCCACTGAAAAATGTTATTAGAAAACACATGATAAATGTTCATAGCTACGCTGATGACATACAGCTGTACATTTCTGTCTCTGAGAGCCAAGGTGCTATTGATAGACTCGTAGTTATCTGGCAGATATTTCTCTGTGGATGGTATAAAGTTGTCTACAGCATAATCATGAAAAAATGAAATCTTGGTACTTGGTTCAGAATCCCAGCAAAAACTTATCAGAAACTTATTAGTTAAAAATTGTGTCTTATGTAAAATCAGAAGTAGGTAACCTTGAGGTAACGCTTGATTCTGGTCTGTCCTTCCCTCCCCATGCACACCCTCACACAATGTTACCGCTTATAACTGCTGTGTCAGTTGACCAGTTAGAACAGAGTGGGCAAGCTAACCGATTGGAGCACACTGGGCTCATCAGGCACAGGAGCTCTGACAGACCCTTTCAGACAGAGCATGAATACAGATGCACAGTATGAGATAAATGTACAGTGTTTTGTGAAAATTCAAGCATATAAATCTTTTCTGGAAGATGAAACTATCAACACTGAAAAGGAGCACAACAGACCCCCTTTAAACCATGGCCATACAGCATTGTTCACGAACAGGCTTCAGCTGTGAAATCAGGAAGAGGTGTTTAATCAAATTGTTACATAACTGGTCATTTTGTTAAAAAAACACCTACCTTGTACTTGCACTCACTGAGTACAACAGAATGAGTGTACAGAATTAATAATTAATGTTATATTTGGCACTAAAATACGGAATACGTCATTAGTCACCCTGTGTGAGGATAAGAGCAGTAGGGGACACTCCAAACTTCGCAGCAGCGCGCTCTCTGGCCTCTGCTTCACTCCTACCCCACACCCACTGCTCCTGCAGAGAGATACAGTCACAGCACATTAATCACACCACATAAATCGCCCCGAGCAAGGCTGAACGATTTGGGGGAAAAGACTTTCTGACCCCAATAATGTGATTTAAACAGTAACTATTTAATTTATATATATAT
The DNA here is from genome assembly GCA_034552555.1 of Semaprochilodus insignis. Taxonomy (NCBI): domain Eukaryota; kingdom Metazoa; phylum Chordata; class Actinopteri; order Characiformes; family Prochilodontidae; genus Semaprochilodus; species Semaprochilodus insignis. The sequence continues at coordinate 28,964,121 of CM067475.1, forward strand.
CTTTGGAAATAAATAAGAGACCACCTGTTTGTGTTTGACCAAAATGAGCCGTTTTGTTTTATATATATATACTGTATATATATATATATAAGCATACTAATTTTTGAGGTCCACTTATGTGTGTGTTTGTGTATAGACATATTATATGTTATATGTCATATTACAAATAGAATTTTTTGTTTTGTTTGTTTTGTTTTTGCAGCTCAACATACGGACCATAAGGACAAGGGAATGAACGGTAAGCTTTAAACTGTCATGAAAATTAATTCAGGTAGCCATAATATATGCCCTTTAAATGGCAAGGCTGTGAAAAGGAAGTGTCCAAGCTGTATGAATGAATCAAATCACTCTAATAGACAGTCCTACCTCTTGTAAGCTACCAGAGTCTGGTAATGTCACTCGATACGCTGGAATCTGATGACCCCACCAGAGCTGTCTGGATATGCACCAATCACTACAGCGAGAGTAAAGCAAAGTTACTGTTGCACTTATCATGCTTGCACTAAAGCTAAAAAGAGCTGGCAGACATAAAATGAGTCACTTTGCATGTTTTAAGGTGGTAGTAACTTCAGGTTCCTGCAGTTGGTGCTGCACAAGGATGTTGGGGCTATAAATACCTGCGGGGTGACGGGATTCATAGATTGAGAAGAGGTGCTGCAGTGCAGTGAATGTCTCGTTCAGTGTGTGGAAAATGGCTCCAAAGCAGATGTTAATGATTGCCTAAAAGGAGTGATTGCACAAAGGCCATAGTGTGATGGAAGTAGCTGAATTTGCAGGTGTATGGGTGCGTACGGTCATATGAGTCTACCAGCAGTGGCTAAAATCCCAGTCTACAGGGAATTCTCCTCGGAATTGTGCCAGGGAATGGCACAACTGCATTTCTTTCATGCAAAACTTGTCCAGTTCATGCCAAATCCAATCACAGCTGGTAGGTGTTTGTGGTAGGTGTTACACGCTATTAGGTATGTTTCAGTCACAGGTGACTCATTTTTTGTCTGGTCCTGCAATCTCAGGCACTCTAACCTGATATTGGAGAGCCAGTTCTTCCATGTTTTGATGTAGAAGTGAGGTATTATTTCCAGCTCTCCCTCATCCACTGCCTAAAAGTGATAAACGCAGAAGAAAAGTACATCAGTAAAACAGCAGATTGTGTGAATTATTTGCGAGCAGCTGCAAGTGTTATGAAAGGACTGATATATATGTATACATATACATTAGTCACATCTGCATAGTTAAAATGCCTTAGCGGACACAGACATACTTGTATTGCCTTTTGTGCCATTTCACCACAGCGAACAAACCACTGTTTCTTCAGTAAGGGTTCAATGACATCTCCAGAACGGCTATGTGGGACAGAACAAAAGGTCAAAAGAGAATCTGAGCTGGCCAAAAGATGACCCAAATGCTTTAAAGCTAACAAGAAATACAAATGTGGTCTTATCAGTCGCAAGTAATGAGAGGCTTATAACCATTCAGGGAAGCGAAATGAGAATAGCTGCCCTTATTAATCTCAATTCACCTGCAAATTGGTAAAGACATGGGATGATCCTTCTTCCCTCTGAACAACTTCAGCTCCATCAGTGCATTAATCACTCGTTCCCTGGCCTCAAATCGCTTAACTCCCTGAGATGGAGAAGAAGAAAGCGATGTTTGGAATGTTCCGAATATGCAGTGTGCGTGGTTTTCAGATCTGCGTGTTGAATTTTGGTCCGAGAACCAAGAGTCTCAAAATTTCAGAACTTTGTTTCGCAGAAATTGCCAGAAAAAAATTCAATATAATGCAATTATTAAGATTAATTACATTCATAATTAAATAGGAAGAACAGACGGTATGGCTATGATAATATGGCTTTAGAATGGCATTTTATCCATGTTCAGTTCTGTACCTCCAGCCAGTGACCACAATGAGAAGTCATGGTTCCATCTCCTCCAATCACAGTGAGGCGTGGCAGCGAGTGTCTCTGAGAGAGCAGGAAGTCAGTGTGATCATGAGCAGGGGTCAGCTTCACAGCTCCTATCATACAACAGAAAGAACAGACAGATTTAGTTACAATGCTCAATTACACAGCATTATGTTGCACATTCACCTTCTGTATAGCACTGCAATCTGACACTGCCTACTGGGTGCAACTATTCTTTAGATGATGAGTGTATATATACATATGCTTATCATCAAAAGAATAACTGCACCCAGAGGGAGTGTGGGATTGCAGTGCTACTGGGAAGGAAGATAAAGGTTACCAGGAACAATAAATGATGATACATTTAGAATGACATGGGCAATTTATTGAGCTACATATACCGAAGTAGTGTCTCTCAGTAGTGCTGGTCTCTCAGTCAGACCAACAATTTTTGCTAATGCAACATGCCAGACATCTTGGCATGGAGTTGTAGAGGTTCCTAATGGTGCCCTGTGCTAATCTAGCCCATGCAGCTTGAATATTCTCACACAGTTCCTGCAGATTTTGCAGTAGGGGTGGCGCTGACCATGATGCCTCCACACACGGATTCATTGGTTGTCTCCACCAAGACAAAAGCAGGACTCATCACTGAAGACGACCCACTGCCATTCTGCATCACTCCATGACAGTCTGGCATGACACCACTGCAGTCTTTGGTGACGCTGACGTTGTGTTAAGAGCAGTCCTTGTAATGGTCTATGTGCATGTAGTCTTGTGTCATGCAGTCGTCTGCCAATGGTGCTGGCACTAACAGGACGACTCATGGAGGACATCACTGCTTGCTGAATGACTGCAATTGTGGCTGTTGGGTCAGTTAGGTACAGCCATAAGACCCGTCCTTGTTTATGTTACATGCTTACGCTAAGCATGAAACTTGACTCATGTGAATGTCTCACAATGTCAAACCTACCCACCAAGTTTCATTTTTGTCAGCTGACTCCTTTTGGTTGAAACTATTTATGCAACTAACCTTCTGATTATGAGTATATTCATTAGCTACATAATCAAAGCAAAACTGAGGACTGGTTAATAGAAGTGTCCCTTACGTCCCCTTCTATAGGTCAGCGATTGACATTGGGTTTAACAAATCTGGCTGAGAAGTAATTCTCCCGGCCACCCCCTCCCAAAAAATGGATCAGAATAAACCAGGAATACCTGTGCCGAGCCCCATGTCCACCACAGGATCTGTGATTATAGGCAACAGCCTATTTGTAAAAGGATGCCTGCACTGTTTTCCATGGAGAGCCTAAAAGGGGAAAAAGCATAATAATCCTAATGAGCCTAATACTGTTATGACTGTATGACGTTTGACATGCTATCAGTCAATGAATAAAAATTTAGTATATGACTTGGACAGTAACAGACCACAGATACGCTAATGTGCACCTGGTATCGAGTATCATCAGGATGTACAGCGATTGCTACATCTCCAAGCATGGTCTCAGGACGTGTGGTCGACACAGCAACCTCGCCCTCTGACAAAGATACGGATATAAGGTAAAGAACTCAGGCCCAAAAACAACACAGTTATGGGTAAAAGGAAAGCCCACTCACCCTGTCCTTCTATAGGATACGCAAAAGTAACCATGGTCCCAAATTCTACTTTCTGCTTATAGCCAGGAACAGACAGAAGAGTCCTGCCAGACAACTGCTTTGAGTCAACCTGAACACAGTTTCACACATGTTAGAATTGAACTGAAGGAGAATTAAAAGGGGACTTATTATGCAACTAGAATAGATTTACATGGTCCAATACTGCAAAACACTGTCATTTTTTTCTCATACTATAGTTCTGTATTCACGCTCTGTCTGAAACGATGTTTAAGCTCCTGTGGCTTTAAGCCTCGCCTCCAGATGAGTCCAGTGTGCTCTGATTGGTCAGCTTGTCCACTCTGTTCTAACTGGTTAACTGCCAGAATGGCATCCTGCTATGAGCTATGCCCCAACACTGCTGTGGGTGTTCTTACAATAGTGTCAGTTTGCTGTATCAGTTTGATCCACAGTCCGATCCTAAAGGTCCGTTAGAACAAGTTGGTAGATCCACCTTCGCATGCTAGACTGGAGCAGGGTCAGATCAGATTTAGATTAGGAGTCTGATTTTACTGTTTTAGCTCTCTATGTGTTGTGTGAGGGTGTGCCAAGCTTGCCGGTAGGCGGGCAGTAAGGACTGTGCTACATGATGACATCATCTTGTAACAGAGAAAAGGGCTGGAATTCCAGTGAGATGTATTAGGGACCTCAGAGAAGTGGTTTCTGTGGGAGAGAGTTTCTCCCTCTGGCATGTACTTTGCAGAACGTTTACATGTACAAAAAGCTACAACACACATTTAGTGTGTCCACTCTTTCCAGCCTAAAGCTTCCATCCAAAGTTTTTTAGAGAAATCTGCAGAGATATTTTTCCACACCTCCAAAGTTCAGTCTTAGAAGTTGTTTTAGCATTTTCTGCGTCTTCTCACCATCCCAATTAACCCTAGACACACTCAGTAATGTTGAGGTCTGGACTGATTGGAGTGGTCAGTCCATTGTTTTGAGAACACTAGCAGCTTCTTTGTTTGGTGTGTCTGTCTTCGTTTCTCAGTGAGGAGCTTCTTGAACAGCTAGACATCCTTTCAGAACTCCTTAGCATTGAGGTGTCTTCTAACAGTGGAAGGATGGACCGAAACACCTGTGGATGTTCTCAGATCTGAAGCAAGAGTGGAGCTTTATGTTCTCCTCTCTTTCAAAGATGAAGTGCTGTTTATCTGATGGGGACTGTGCTGGTGTTTGTACTACGTCTTCCAGATGGTTATTAGGGATCACATTTTCTCTGTAGCATTTGATTACTAGTCTGAACTCCAGTTTTGGAAACTCCTGCTATTTTTTCTTTTTGTTTCTTCTTCTTTATGCAAGCGGATTATCTTATGTAACCTTCTTAGAAATATCACCCAAAATATGAATGATTGGCACTTGATGGCAATTTGCCTGGATATTAAATAGCTAAGAGGTGTGCTCTACATAGCACTGTATAAGGTGGGTGGACAATAACACTACCCAGACATACAAGGTAAGAGATTCCAATAAAGTGGCCAGCATGTCCACATTCTCTATTTTAAGCTAGCTTTGCCACACTGAGGTACCTCTATGTCTGAAATTGCAGACTCCAGTGCACAGCTCCAGTTGACCAGGCTTTCGGAGCGATAGATCAGCCCGGAATCACACATCCTGACGAAGGCCTCTGTCACTGCCCTGCTAAAGCCCTGTGGGAATAGATCCAGAAAAGAGGACAAACAAAAAGAGGACAAAGGAGGAAGAAAATGAGAAAATCTAAAAGAAATGACATGTGAAATGGCGCTCAGCGGGGCGTGAGATTTGATGTCCTGTTTTACCGGGTCCATGGTGAAACAGGCCCTGCTCCAGTCCAGCGAAGCACCAAGTTTCTTGAGCTGATGATAGATCTCATCTCCTTTCCTGCAGTGTAAAGCACATTTGACACAATACCCAGTTACCAACACAGAGGTGCTGAGAGTTTAATTTAGGTCAGAATTCTGTGTGGATAAACAAAAACAACTAAAACATATGCAAGAATGTATGGTAAATAGCACAGACAAAATGCTACAGAGCAACAGACTCACTCATTTTTCCATCTCCAGACTTCCTGCAGGAATTCCTCTCTGCTGTAGTCTTGCCGACGCTTGCCTTGCTCCCTTAGCAGTCGCCTCTCAACGACAGACTAAAGCACCAAGAAACAAAAATCAGGCAACAATCAGTAACACTAAGGGGTTTTACTCACAGTCATGATATTATTATTAAAGCTCTCTCTAGGGACGTGATTATGTGGTACAACCAGTCAAATGCAAAAGTTATTATTGGCTTTGCACATTTTGTTGATTTTCTGAGCAAAATATGTTAGGACACCCTCTGCAATACACACATTTAAATATACAATTTTCTGCACATTTGAATGAGAACTGAATTGGAATTTCTATTTAATTATGCTTAACACAAAATTTCTTTAATTATGTTTCTCAACGCTGGTGGTGTGTTAGTGTGTGTTGTGCTGGTGAGTGTAGAGATAAGAAGTGGTTTTAATGTTATGGCTCATACAGTGATTCTCATACCTGTGTTGCAATCCCAGCGTGGTCACAGCCTGGCACCCATAGCACCTTGTAGCCTTGCATTCGCCGCCTACACAAGTGATTATATCAGTGAAGCCAAGTACAGGTGAGGCAAATTCCGTTCAATTCTGCATTACCAAAGTTTTTCACAGGTCCGTTTGGTATCACTTACCATATTAGTCATTTTTGTGCAGTATCAATGATTTTTATGAATTAATTAATTGAATTCATTTCTAAGCTGTACAACAGTAATCATGTTATATACAAGAACCTATGCAGCATATATGTAAATATGTACTTAGAGTTTTGTTTACTTGGTATTTACCACTATGTATGTATATTATAAATGAATAATAACTTAATAATAATAACACTTACTACACACACACACACACACACGTGTCCTATATATGTCCTATATATATGCTATATATATATATATATATATATATATATATATATATATATATATAGCAGATTTGAAGCATTTCATACATGCATCTACAGCCAACCTGGCTGTATATCTCCAAAAACCCTGATTCCAGTAGAGCATGTGATACAAATCCAGATTTATAACGTGTAAAAACCATGGATTCACCATGAACACAATCCTACAAATCCTCCCCTCTGCCACTGTGCTAACTCAAACAAACTCCACCAGTAGTTACCAGCGAGCGAGAGCGTCCTCTATCGCCACCGTCAGTGCATGACCAAGATGCAAAGTGCCAGTCACATTTGGTGGTGGGATACAAAGGGAGAAATATCGATCCACAGCTTGTGGCAGCTCATTCTAAAGAAAACAACACATACATAAAACATTAGTAATACATGTGAACCATAGAGAAAAAGATCTCATCCAGTCAGTAATTTGTTTTTGTTTTACATACTTTCATGTTTTTCTGGACATAAACTGAGTACAAGTCTTACACAACTTATTCAAAAGTTAAGTATCACTTGTAATATTAATAATTTTAGTCTGTTTATACAATAATGAATATGGGTTTATATAATTAATACCATTCACCAAAAGGTATTTTTAGATATTTTATGCAATATTTTAAGAATTCTGTGAAGTAGAAGTAGAAAAATATGTTGTGTTACTTTGAGATTTGATTTCCACTTCTGAAATAAGATTTCAGCATATTTATATTATTAGAACTTAGTTCTCAATTACATAAAGTTTCACTTTAGAGTCGTTTTTAGAATGACCCCATTCATCATTCTGGACATGTCATCAACATCAACCTTATTTATGCTTTACAGCTCATTAGTGTCCCACTAACTGTATGAAAGTATGGACAATTGTAAGCAACTAAAACTGCACTGCAGCTGGCCTCTCACGCATACAGGACATATAAGCAGTCAACACATCCTCTGACCCCACACCTCCCCAGCCATCCCCTGTTCCAACCTCTGCCATCCGGAAAGAGGTACCAGAACATCTGAGCCAGAACCACCAGGTTCAGGAACTAAGAGCCGTAAAACTGGTCACACCAGCAGCACCTACCAGAACACGACTACAACACTATAGACTGCACTGATCTAGCCCTGATCACTCCAGCAGCTACACACTGGGCTCCACTAGCCTAAAGAACTGTATGAACTGCACTTTAACTACATGTCTATACCTGAACATCTGAGCTGTGTATCTTATATACTGTACATCTGTACTGTAAGCTGTTTGGCTGTTTTATCTGTTTACCTGAACACTGAGCTGCTATTCTCACTACCTGTATACTGTATACTATTATACTGTATATACATCTACTGTTTACAACCACAAACTTAACTGCACACCTGGCTACCTCAACATATTTACATTTAACACTATAATTCAACTCTACTGCATATGCTAACTGCTGTTTGCAGCTCAGTTCTAATACTCTAATATACTGACATACAGTGTCTTACTGTTTATGCACATATACTATTGTGTCTTTTTGTCTTTGCACTGTTACTATTTATCTATATCTATAGTTACTGCACTGGAGAAGTAGTCTGACTGTGTTTTGCTATATTATATTGTTGTTATATATTGTACCCTTTATTGGTATAATGACAACAAAGTTGAATTGTACTGAACTGAACTGAATTTGTTTTACAGTTGTACTAAACATTATTCAAACCCCTCAAAGTGATTCCACACACAGGTTATTCCAAGGAATTTTGGGCCATTTATTTTGGCACATTCATCATGAAATGTGCACACAATGTTAATGACAACAGGTACTTTCAAATTCTGTCAATAACTGGAAAATGATCAAAACTGAGATACAGGTTTTGTCTCACAGCAGCGATATGGATCACAGCTGAAGCAAATTAACAGTCATTATACCTAAGACTTAAGTTGTGTTGTACTGTAGAACGATCTTTTAGCTTTATAGATTAGGAGTGTTTTATAAACCTCCAGTATTGAATACAGGATGAATAATTATGTTATTCAACCGATACAGGTAGGTAATATAATATTTTTCTAGGTCTTCAGAAAAGCCTGAATCTGTCAGTCTGTACAGTCTCAGAGGTGGTTAATATTTTTGAGTGTAACTGTATATGACAGGCAACACTGATTCTAAACTTTTGTACAGCAATTCCAAACTTTTAAACGATAGTGTACATTAAACGCAAAGCTAATCAGCATAACCTCTCCACTTCTGAGCTTCTGAACTTAATCCAAGCACTCCAAGCCTTCTAATAACACAGCTCTGACTGACAGCAATACCTTCTGCCCCATTTCTGGGTACCAGCCAACAGTAGCTGTGGACCCCTGACTGCTGAACTGAGACCAATCAGTTTACTTTCTTTCATTCAGTTTGAAGTGGCACAGTGAACGATGAATATGAATGGAGCCGAGTTTGAGAAGACTCGTCTGTGCTCTGTCATATGCAATCAGTCACGCCTCTGGTTTCCCCGAGTTGGCTAGGAGGAAACACCTGTTTTGTGTTTCAAATGTGTTTTTCTTCTCTTACATGCTTCTCAGGGCTGAAAAATCCCTGTTTCTCCCACCACGGATACCAGCAGGACTCCACATACTCTGGGCTGTAGGACTGCGGGAGGGGCAGACTGGTGTCTTATGGAGAAACCAGGAAGAACAGACATTATGAATGTTACAATTATATCAGTATATGTGTTTTCAAACACAGAGCAGCACTCGATGTAGGAGCTTCTGTGAATGTAATACTGGATTTCAGAATTTCTGCACTAATTAAGTTGATAAGATCTAAACATACAAAGTTATACAAAGTGGTCTGATATGAAATGCTCCCTAATAGAATAACTTACCAAGTAATTTTCACAGTGTTGGTGAAAGTTATTCTGGATATAAAAGCATATTATGGACAGATGCTNCACACACACGTGTCCTATATATGTCCTATATATATATATATATATATATATATATATATATATATATATATATATATATATATATATATAGCAGATTTGAAGCATTTCATACATGCATCTACAGCCAACCTGGCTGTATATCTCCAAAAACCCTGATTCCAGTAGAGCATGTGATACAAATCCAGATTTATAACGTGTAAAAACCATGGATTCACCATGAACACAATCCTACAAATCCTCCCCTCTGCCACTGTGCTAACTCAAACAAACTCCACCAGTAGTTACCAGCGAGCGAGAGCGTCCTCTATCGCCACCGTCAGTGCATGACCAAGATGCAAAGTGCCAGTCACATTTGGTGGTGGGATACAAAGGGAGAAATATCGATCCACAGCTTGTGGCAGCTCATTCTAAAGAAAACAACACATACATAAAACATTAGTAATACATGTGAACCATAGAGAAAAAGATCTCATCCAGTCAGTAATTTGTTTTTGTTTTACATACTTTCATGTTTTTCTGGACATAAACTGAGTACAAGTCTTACACAACTTATTCAAAAGTTAAGTATCACTTGTAATATTAATAATTTTAGTCTGTTTATACAATAATGAATATGGGTTTATATAATTAATACCATTCACCAAAAGGTATTTTTAGATATTTTATGCAATATTTTAAGAATTCTGTGAAGTAGAAGTAGAAAAATATGTTGTGTTACTTTGAGATTTGATTTCCACTTCTGAAATAAGATTTCAGCATATTTATATTATTAGAACTTAGTTCTCAATTACATAAAGTTTCACTTTAGAGTCGTTTTTAGAATGACCCCATTCATCATTCTGGACATGTCATCAACATCAACCTTATTTATGCTTTACAGCTCATTAGTGTCCCACTAACTGTATGAAAGTATGGACAATTGTAAGCAACTAAAACTGCACTGCAGCTGGCCTCTCACGCATACAGGACATATAAGCAGTCAACACATCCTCTGACCCCACACCTCCCCAGCCATCCCCTGTTCCAACCTCTGCCATCCGGAAAGAGGTACCAGAACATCTGAGCCAGAACCACCAGGTTCAGGAACTAAGAGCCGTAAAACTGGTCACACCAGCAGCACCTACCAGAACACGACTACAACACTATAGACTGCACTGATCTAGCCCTGATCACTCCAGCAGCTACACACTGGGCTCCACTAGCCTAAAGAACTGTATGAACTGCACTTTAACTACATGTCTATACCTGAACATCTGAGCTGTGTATCTTATATACTGTACATCTGTACTGTAAGCTGTTTGGCTGTTTTATCTGTTTACCTGAACACTGAGCTGCTATTCTCACTACCTGTATACTGTATACTATTATACTGTATATACATCTACTGTTTACAACCACAAACTTAACTGCACACCTGGCTACCTCAACATATTTACATTTAACACTATAATTCAACTCTACTGCATATGCTAACTGCTGTTTGCAGCTCAGTTCTAATACTCTAATATACTGACATACAGTGTCTTACTGTTTATGCACATATACTATTGTGTCTTTTTGTCTTTGCACTGTTACTATTTATCTATATCTATAGTTACTGCACTGGAGAAGTAGTCTGACTGTGTTTTGCTATATTATATTGTTGTTATATATTGTACCCTTTATTGGTATAATGACAACAAAGTTGAATTGTACTGAACTGAACTGAATTTGTTTTACAGTTGTACTAAACATTATTCAAACCCCTCAAAGTGATTCCACACACAGGTTATTCCAAGGAATTTTGGGCCATTTATTTTGGCACATTCATCATGAAATGTGCACACAATGTTAATGACAACAGGTACTTTCAAATTCTGTCAATAACTGGAAAATGATCAAAACTGAGATACAGGTTTTGTCTCACAGCAGCGATATGGATCACAGCTGAAGCAAATTAACAGTCATTATACCTAAGACTTAAGTTGTGTTGTACTGCAGAACGATCTTTTAGCTTTATAGATTAGGAGTGTTTTATAAACCTCCAGTATTGAATACAGGATGAATAATTATGTTATTCAACCGATACAGGTAGGTAATATAATATTTTTCTAGGTCTTCAGAAAAGCCTGAATCTGTCAGTCTGTACAGTCTCAGAGGTGGTTAATATTTTTGAGTGTAACTGTATATGACAGGCAACACTGATTCTAAACTTTTGTACAGCAATTCCAAACTTTTAAACGATAGTGTACATTAAACGCAAAGCTAATCAGCATAACCTCTCCACTTCTGAGCTTCTGAACTTAATCCAAGCACTCCAAGCCTTCTAATAACACAGCTCTGACTGACAGCAATACCTTCTGCCCCATTTCTGGGTACCAGCCAACAGTAGCTGTGGACCCCTGACTGCTGAACTGAGACCAATCAGTTTACTTTCTTTCATTCAGTTTGAAGTGGCACAGTGAACGATGAATATGAATGGAGCCGAGTTTGAGAAGACTCGTCTGTGCTCTGTCATATGCAATCAGTCACGCCTCTGGTTTCCCCGAGTTGGCTAGGAGGAAACACCTGTTTTGTGTTTCAAATGTGTTTTTCTTCTCTTACATGCTTCTCAGGGCTGAAAAATCCCTGTTTCTCCCACCACGGATACCAGCAGGACTCCACATACTCTGGGCTGTAGGACTGCGGGAGGGGCAGACTGGTGTCTTATGGAGAAACCAGGAAGAACAGACATTATGAATGTTACAATTATATCAGTATATGTGTTTTCAAACACAGAGCAGCACTCGATGTAGGAGCTTCTGTGAATGTAATACTGGATTTCAGAATTTCTGCACTAATTATGTTGATAAGATCTAAACATACAAAGTTATACAAAGTGGTCTGATATGAAATGCTCCCTAATAGAATAATTTACCAAGTCATTTTCACAGTGTTGGTGAAAGTTATTCTGGATATAAAAGCATATTATGGACAGATGCTGCTCTAGTGACCCTTATAGACCTCATAGTCATATACTGTATGTACACAATGGCTGTATACTACAGTAGTATGTATTGCATACTGTATATGCTCCCTGTGTGTAGTATGCAGTACAGTAACAAGTTTTGACCTACAGTGTATTATACTAATACAGTCACATGACCAGTTACCTCACATTTACCTCAGAGCTGTTATTACTGTATGCACCGTTTAGAGCTAGCTGCTGCTAACACTGCTCAGTTCACCTGAAATACGTTTAGCCTAGCTGTTAGCTACCCTCGGCTATTTCACTCTAAAACTGATCCTCTAAAACGAGTTCATCTTTTATTAATCTTCAGACCTGTATATTTAAAGTTTCTGAGGCTCATTCTGATGAAAACATACACCAGTACAATCATTACACCCACATTTACACTCCAAGTTGGCTGTGTTTTGCTCCCCAGTGTTACCTGCCACCATTTTCTTAGGCTGAAGCAGGCTGAGAGCTGGTGAGGTTGCGGTGCACGATGGGATGCAGTACACCATGAAGATAGCTCCACCTGTATACTAGAAACTCTGACTGGAGTAGAACACCATCCGGGTATCTCCAGTGCACTACAGACTTTCAATTTGCTTACATTCTGCATACTACTATAAGGTTTTACACTAGATGTTGGAACATTGCTGTAAGATTTTGATTGCACTGAGCATTTACACATTCATTAGGTCAGGTACAGTTGTTGGGTGGTCACGTTTGGATTAATAATTTCTGAATCTATTAAATAGTTAAGATCTAAACAAAGTCATTCAAAGTGGTTTTGTATGAAATGCTCCACAACAGAGAAACGTAGCAAGTCAGACTTTTTCATAGTGGCGTTGATAGGAACCAGACATTCCATGAGCTCTGGTCTCTAAAAGCTTTTTAACAGAGGGTAATACATGTGATGGTTATACATATATTACTTGAATTGCATGAAATGGTGGCTTGTGCTAAAACTTTAGGTTACATTTAAGGTGGAGAAGTACACACAGGCCAAAGAAAACGCCCCCCCCCCCCTTTACCCCAATTTAATCATCATCAACAACATTGCACATAAAAACGACACATGAAGGTCATTTTGTCAAGTAATTAAAATGCCTATATTTGAGTTGAAGAAGTTTCTTTCCAATACACAATTTAACAGCAAAGCACCTGAATGACTTTGCTTACATCTCCGCAACTGTGCTATGCAGACATCTTGAAAACTTGGTGGATTAAAGCAGCTAAATTCAGTAGGTATCTGGATATCTTTGGACATATAGTGCACGACTGCCTTCTTTGTAAGGGTTTCATTAGCCTACGAACAAAACACTGTGCACAACACATTACTACGCTTCAAGCACATCAGGCTTTTAACAAGCTGGTTTTGTAATTGTGCACCAGTGAGCTGGAATACTTCACAAGACACTTTCAAGCTTAGCTCCCTTGTTTCGACTGCTCATATAATTTTCAACAATTTAGGTTTTAATGTATTACATTATTATTATAGTGATGCTTTTAATAGTATTTAATTTGTTCTCAGTTTTATCCATTGTAGATTAGGGTTCTTTAGGGGTGTAAAAAGTACTGAGCAACTATACTTTAATGAAAGCACAATCATGTGCAAAAGTGTGGGTCAAGTAACATGTTTTGGTGATTTTCTGAGTGAAAACAAGTCTATACATTCTCAACATAACAGAATCTCTACGGCATTTTCTGCTCATTTTAGTGCAGGATTTATTTGCAGAGATGAACATAATGGGGAAACATGATTTTATCCAGTATGTTAAATTCAACAAATTGTGTATTGTAATATGCAGATGTGCCTCAGTAGAGGATGTGTTCACTTATGTAGGCCTACACTCAGCAACAGCAAACAGCAAATCAACAGCAACATGCCATTTTGGCCAGGGGTGCCCAATTTTTTGCATGCAGCTGTATGAACATTGGTCAAAATCCTCCTCAGTTAAAAGTAAACATATGGCTCCCAAACTATGTTTGAGCAAAAGTAAAAAAAAGTGTGAAAATTCAAATATACTTAAGTACATAAAAGTAAACAGTAAATGTTGAAATGGTCCAATTAAGAGAATTAAGAGTTCACACTTTACATTAAAATGACATTACAGCGATTCAAATGCTTGTTTTTTTTCCTTGCAAATGTATTTGAGAAAGAGTAGATATATATTTAATATACTGTAATAAAGTAAAAACCTTCCAAATTAATATTTAACATAGCAACAAACAAAATGACTCCTGCATTTGAAGCATTTGCTCAGTGTACGCTGAGTCTGAATGAACGCACATTACACGAAAGGAAAGCGGTACCTTTCTTCTCTCCGGGCAAGACTGCAGTCGTGTACAGTATTTTCTCTTTTTCTGACCATTTCATCCCAGCGCTGTCCACATTCTACAAACAGAGGATAAACAGTGTACTAAGTGTCAGTAGGGTATTTTGCAAAAGCTCAAATGAAACGATACATGTTTAAAAAAGTCTCTATTAGTCAGCAGTACTACTTCATGAACCTACACTATCGAGAATGGCCTCCTCTCTCTTCCTTCTCCGCTTTGCCTTTTCTGACTGAGTCCTATGAGGATGTGAGGGCTGTGAGGAGGAGGAGGAGGAAGAAGAGGAGGAGGAGAAAGCTGGAAACTGAGCTTTTGGAGAGCAGAGTCTTCGTCCCCATGCCCTCCACAATCTGGGCAAACTTCCACTGCTTGCCCTCAGGGACCTGCCACAGGTGGGCTTCCACATCGCCTAAAAGCAAACAGGTGGGCTTGGTGAGGACAGCAACCGTTACAACAGTTAAGTGGTTTTACCTTAAGGGTTACAATAAATACCTCAAATTTATATCATTTCATTCAATGTACAATTGTATTGGGCACACCCCTTCTGCATTCAGTTTGTGTTTTTATCTGTACTTATGTAACTGAATGCACTTACACTCTTGCGCCACTCTACATGAGACCGCAGCCCTCTTTTCAGATGTGCCATGCACTTTGTTTTAATAGCAATGAACTGAATCTAATTTTATTAACATGAACTTAAAAAATTATTAAGAAAGAAATAAAGATATAAAAACAACTGTGTGGGTCTGTTAGACTACCATCAAGGTTTTCGCCCTGAAAATGATAATAATATATATATATATATAAAAAGCACTTTTCACAACAGTATACGTGCAGTATAAACAGGACAAATTTTCCTACAAGGAAACTACACCAAATTTCCAAAGTTTCCACATAACGCACTTGTTGAGATGATAGGGCTGTTATGATCATGGATTTTAGACTGGTAATAATTTGTGACAAATATGATGATTAAAAATGTAGTTGTCTTGTTTTAAAGTACAAGCCTAAAGGGGCCAAAGAGGCTGATTAGCCATATTGCTTCCTAGCAGTGTCTACTCCATAGCTAATACTGGTGGTACTGTGTACATTACACATCATACATTACACTGCTGTCTATACTCCTCAGGGGTTCTTTAGTAAAGACAGTGGTTCTACTTAGAACCATGAGTTCTATATAGAATCATTTATAAATGATTCTTTGCATGGTGAAAAGGTTCTTCAGCTTGATGGAGAAGGAGCTGTATATAAGGGAAAAAGGTTTTGCTGTTGTACCAATGTCAAATTTGTGACAAGTTTTGGGTTAAATTTGTAGCAATAGAAGAACCATTTTTGGAGCTACATAGAACCTTTTGCAGGTAGAGTCTATACAGTATTTAACCATATACAACACTTTAAACTGAAGAACAATTTCACCATGCAAAGAACATTTAAGCATGAACTCTAAATAGAACCACTGTCTTTACTAAAGGACCCCTAAAGAACTATCCTCTTTAGAGCGCACATTTACACAGAGCCATGTGTTTTAAGTGAAAATATAAGGAAAAACACTAATTCTCTTATACATGCTAAAAACAGGTAACCATTACTCATACTGTTCTCTTAACACAGCAGAGAACCAACTTTTTCATTTTAATTAAAATCAAACTTTTATTGCAGGCAGCTTAAATAACTGCGACCATTTTTAAAAACTGCAGTTTGGTGATTATGTAATATTTGCGACAGGCCTAGATGGCGAGGGGAACTGCAATGCTGTAAAGTCTACAGCACAAATATAACCATATTGTTTACTATCTAAACTAAATGTTACTCCCCATAGTGTTTACTATCCATAATGTTACTATCCAAAATCTGGAGAAAGCTCCATCACTGAGACCGAGGAGGCTGGATGGAGGAAAGATGAATAATGTTTGAGCCTGCAATTTAAAGCAGTGCAACTGTCAAATCACAAGAGTTGCAATGTTTTTAAATTATAGCCTACATTTCCAAACACACTGTCTTAACCTTCAAGAGGGAAAAATATTATCATTTTAACTTTACCTTAAAACAGAGTCTGTGAACTGCATGTTGGTAAGTTAGACCAAGAGCAACCAGAGCTCTGGACCATCTGGAGCTTATGAATGGACTTACAGCTAATGTTTGCTAGAAGGGACAATGAAAATAGCCAGATAGGGTTCAGCTATTGTATAAGCTTGACATCATAACAATATCAGGACCCTTTTTGGTGCTATGTAGACCACAGTCTGTATTAATCTGAGGAACCATGTCACATTATGCAAGGAGTCATTTAAGCATGAAAATGGTTCTTTCAGTGCTCGTGGTTTTATATAGAACTGCTGTCTTTACTAAAGAACCCTTAAACAACCATGTTTTGCAACTACTAAACAAACAGGCAATGCAAACTGAAAGCAAAGTGAAAATGATGAATACAGAATAAATAAATATACATTAAAAAAACACAACAAAGGAAAATGTTATATTAAAGGAGTCGGTTGTATAAAAACGAGGTACACTTTTAATGTACACAGTAATTAGAAGAAAACCTCAGAGTTAAGAGTTAACCTACCTGTGCCTGTGTGCTTTCTCAGGGCGCAGACATGTTGGACATGTTGGGGGCTCTGGTCTGTTCCTGCATAATATTATAAACTAAAACGCTGCATTTGAGGAAAAAAAATATACGCGTAATAAACTGCAACGACAACACAGACTGGTAATACATTAAGTTTTTTGTACCTTTTAAGATTAAACAGGTTTTAACTTGAGTTTCAAGCGCTAGGTTGCTAACGTTATGCGTTGTTTCCCCATCGGCGTGTATTTAGGTGAGCACAAACAGCGAAGAATCGGTCCGTCACTGTACTGCTTCCCTTCCGGTCTGGGCCCAGTGCTCCGAGTGCAGCTTCATCTCAAGGAGCTCCGGTCACAACTGTCCTGTGGTCCTCTTTTATTTGCACTGTTTTATGCGTTTTACTAAAAGTAGCCAGGCGAGTCATCGACGGGGGGTGTCCCGGTTGTAGAAGCTTCGCTGTCTTTTGCAGGAGGGAGCTGTTGAGCTTCGTGAGCCATCGTGAAGCATGGCGGAGGTCCCTGGTCCGTCCAGCGAGACGATAACGGAGACGGTGCCGACGGGCGCGCCTCCACCGCCGCCTCAGCAGGTAAACATCACCGTCCTCACCTCCAACACTGCGGCTTCATGGCTGGGAGAGACTAAAGTGTCGTGTAACTTCGCTCTGGGGTAATTTCCAGACGTAATTTTGCATAAGCATTTCTTGTGACTGAAGTTAGCCTCCTGTTCGAATTGACCCGTTCCACCTTAAATGGTGCAGCAGAATGTAACTGCTACACCGTTTAGGGTGGAACGGTGAATTTCGTATAGGATGCTGAACGTAAATTTAAGCTTTTGGGGTGAGAGGTGGTGCAATAGACTTCCATTTGGCACAGAATGAGACAGCAAAAATGTCTATAGAAACTGTAGCTAACATGCTGCTAATGGAGAAAGGGCTGTCAATCTGGGCTATGTCCATTTTGTGATAAAACCGACTAGTTATATAACATGAGATATGTATTCTTATAACCAACCCATGCCTAGTTTTATGTTCTGAGTTCAGCTGACTGTTTTAGGTGGGTGTTAATTTCTGTAAATTGTGGATTACCGCCTTGTACTCAGGTATCTAGCCGCGGTCACAGGTTACGGATGTTCCTATTCACATATGGCTCTGTAGATTAGCCTAGCCAATGATATACTCTTCTGAGTTCTAATCATAATGATTAAAGGGTCAATATCATGCATTTTATTTATGTTCATAACATTTGACCATACTTCATTTCTTCATTACTGAGAGCTAGAAAGGCTGTTTCTGTTACTGTGCCCTTAAGAGAGATCTGTATGTTAGTATGTGTGTCTGTATGAATGTTGTATATGTGTGTCTGTATGAATGTTGTATATGTGTGTCTGTATGAATGTTGTATATGTGTGTCTGTATGAATGTTGTATATGTGTGTC
>CM067475.1:28985680-28998848 GCA_034552555.1 Semaprochilodus insignis
CCAGACATTAGAAACATATTTATATTATCATCATCATATATATATATATATATATATATATATATATATATATATATATATATATATATATACACGCTCAGTTTTCCACAATATGGACCTTTTAATATTGTGCCATAGCTTATGTTGCCTGCATGATGTCAGAAATTGTTGTGTTTAGCATCTGGCAAAACTATAATTAGAAAATATTCATAAAAAAAGACTTCTTAAACATTGAAGATTCAGCCTGAAAGACACATATACAAGATTTTCTTTGAGCATCTGTTCAGTTTATTAGGATTTATTATATAATATATTTTTATTGTTTCTCAGTCGTAATAATTGCATTCGATTGTGTTTCAGACCTGATGCCCAGGACCAGACTGCCATCGTCATTGATGAATTAGGAAAGGCCTCAGCCAAGGTGATTAGGATCGGCTAACACCAAGATTAAGAAATGTTTCCAGTGCACTGCAATTAAAGGAGAACTACAATAAGTCTGTGTATAATTAAATAGTTAGGCTGTAAATAAAGTAATTAACAGTGGTTTGACTTGAAATGGTCTGCTCTAGAGAAACTTGCTGACCTGGAACGCAGTGGTGGCGATGGGAACCAGACGTCTGAAGTGTTCAGTGCTTCTATAAGTTCTCTCACAGAAAGATATTACATCATATGATTGCAAATATGCTGTTTGATGGAACTTTGTGTTACTGAAGTGTTGAAGTAAGGATTTGCCCTAAAACATATTGTTTTTTTAAAGGGCATGGGATGCATATAGGGCATAGATGCTATATAGTCCCCAGGGGAATTTCTTCTTCCAGTTTTTCCAGATTTTTACCATCATCGATATTACATATACAAACTCAGTAGACATGTGTAGGTTCAATGGTGAACCTGTATTTGTGTTGTAGACATGGAGATCCCTGGTTCCCATCACCACCACTGTAAAGAAATGATGTTTGTCAGATTTCTCTACAGTGGACTATTTTACATAACCATTCTGAATGGCTCTGTTTGCGGCTCAGTGATTGGATTATAGAGAAACTTGGAAAAAGTGTGGAATTTAGTCTAGGCTTAAACCATGTCTGGGAGATCCAGAGTGTTTTTCTGCACTAAATGCTGTTTTTAATGATTGCCTGCTGGAATTGCTTTAACCACATGTAATATAATATTTCCTCCTCAGGCCCAGCAGCTTCCTGCTCCAATAACAAGTGCAGCAAAGCTCCAGTCCAATAGGCATTATCTTTACCTGCTGAAGGATGGAGAGCGTAATGGGTAGGCTGCATCTTTCACTCTGTTTTTGCCCATAGCAGCGTGCAGTTCTGTTCCATTTCAGTTCAGGGGGTGTGAAAATTCAGGTGCTGGAATATTTGTGTGACTATAGACCTCTGGAGTTATGCATCATTCTGTAGTCAGTCTCAGGCCCATAAATGGAATTCTAATCAGTTTTTTACTGTGAATTTTAGACTGGGCCATTTCTGTTGGTCTATTCATCATGAAATTTCCCCACAGTGTAAACGGCAGCTGCTGTGTTCAAAAGATGCATAAAAGTAAAAATCAACAGAAAATGGAGATACATGTTTTTCATTGGACAGACCATACATGATGTTAATGGTTACAATGTGCACAACTTTTTTTTATTTATTTGTATTATTATTTATATCAGACAGAGCATAAGAGATGTGAGAAATTACAGTATACACACACGACTGACACATGAAACCTCTGATGCACACCCTAGTTTCTCCGCTCGCTCTCTCCTTCATAATGAACTTCATGCAGATGAGTTAAATGATGTCTAGTCAGACAGTTGATGTGTGAGGTGGTAACCAATCGTGTCACGCCCACAATCACACATTCAAGCAAATTCTGAGCGAGAGATATAATGATCGAATAAAAGAGAATGTATTGAATGTGCTTGACGTTTTAAAATGACACTATTGGGCAGCTTTTGGGTTTAGAAATTACCTACACTTCTGCGCACACGTACCTCTTTTGCAGTAGGGTAGCCACTTTCATAACCCCAAAAAAAGGAGGACATCATAAACGGGGGAGGGTCGGGCACGATACTAGAACAGAATTAAAATCATAATTTAACCTACATAACACAAATGATTGCTTTACTCATCTAACTGGGTGGAACAGACAACATTCGTGAGCCAGACGGGAGCTCACTAACTGACTAGCATTTAGAGGGCTGACCTGCGGTTAGCTGGTAGGTGAGTCACAATGTCACATGACCTTGGTAAACCAATGAAATGCAAGGCATGTCTTTTGACACAGACGTGAGCTGATGGCACACACAATATTGTTGGCGAGTGAACATTTTAAATAGTTCACCCCGAAATGAGGACTAATAGGCGTCCATCCATGTAGTCCGCTGGATGGAGTACTGGGAGTGGAAAAACCGGACTGTCCAGCCTAAAACTGTGCGGCCGCCCTACTTTTCAGGCTGTGTGTGTTTTAACTAACCAGTCTTGCTTCACTGAAACTACACTGTTAACTGCAAACTTGCAATAAATGTGACTACTCATAGACGTCAAAGGTTTAGACACGGCTCCTCATAGAAGGTTCTCCTTATGTTAGTCTTACTGCTTTACTTTGGAATAACTTTACAGTAGGATAAAACAGCTTTCTTAACCTGCAGTGGAGGCCGATATAACAAGGTTTATTTCTAAGCAGTTTTGGAGCAATTCTATTGGTCTGTCCATCATGAATATTCACTAAACTGAAAGAGGAACTAAATCTTTTACACTGTGCAGAAAAAGAGATTAAAGTTTTTGCACCACTAAATATATATTAGAGGTGGAGATATGGAGAAACATAATACTGTGGTACATCAAGAGTATGTGTGGTATATCAGGATATGACATCCCATCAGTTGGACCTGTTAAGTGTGAGCCTGTAGAGTCTTTAAGACACCAACAACATCCATTAAACTGGGTGTGTCTACACTTTGACTGGTACTGGTACTGTAAGTAGGTTTAAACCAATGTGTCTCTGTTAATATCCTGTCTCTCCTGAACTGAAAAGCTTTATAGCTGTAAGAACATGTACACAAGCCTGGATTTCTGCTTCAGCTCAGCTGTCACTGACAGTCTCTTCACCTCCCTTTTGTTCCTCTGTCTTTCTCTTTCACAGTGGTAGGGGAGTTGCAGTGGGATACCTGAAGGTTGGATACAAGAAGCTGTTCCTGCTTGTAAGTGCTTTCCTTCTCTGTTTGCAGCGTGTATCTGTCTATTTCTGCTGACTATGTGAGACATACATCTTGCCATTAAATGATGCATTAACCTTTAGGACCAGCGGGGGGCGCATGTGGAGACTGAGCCTTTGTGTGTGCTGGACTTCTATGTGACCGAGAACCTGCAGAGACATGGATACGGACTGGAGCTCTTCCGCTTCATGCTGGAGGTAACTTACTAGTACTAAGCTACCCGAGTGATTTGTCTTGTGGAGCCAGAGTGGTAGACACCATCATAAGTTAACACATCTTGTTCAGAAAACCGACGTTAATATGGTATTTCATTTACTGTAGCTTCTATTATTTGCTTAATATATTGGGGAAAAAATGAAACATAAAATAAGCTCCCCAGACAAAAACACAATCCCCTCTGTGATGTTATGGGGGTGTTTTAATTATGTGGATATGCGTTCTTTGGTTGAGGTGATAAATTTGAACCACAGTGTCTACACTGAGCTACTGGACCAACCAGGTTTTGCCCTTTGTTCATCTTACCGAGGAACATAACATTCCTATCACTGTATTCAAAGATGACAGTTCCTGTGTTCATAGGGATGCAAATGTGACTGATTGGCATGATGAACATTCAGGACCACTCACACATCTGGACTGGCCCCCAAAATCCCCGGATTTGAATCCTCTTGAAAATCTGTGGGACTACCTGGAACAACCAGTAGAACACCAAAGAGGTCATCCACCAAATCTGGCCCAACTGACGAATGCTTTGATGCAAGAGTGTCTGAACATTGATCTAGACTACGTCCAGAAACTTGTCCAGTCCATGCCAAATCCAATTACAGCTGTTATTGGTGCTTGTGGAGGTATTACATGTTTTTAGACACATTTTTGTCTGGTGAGCTTATAAACTGTGCCATAACGTTTGCACAGGCCACATTAGTTACAGTAAGTTGTATGATGTCCCGTTGCCCCTGTCAGAGTGGAGGCCCTAGGGTGTGCAGGGGCACGGTGACCCCCATGGCCTCCCCGCAGCATGGGGTTTTGGAATGCTCGCCGTCCAGGTAAGCGAACATGCGCTTCTCAGCCACTGGCACCCCAAGTCTCTGCTCTATGGGGCACATCCTCTCCCTACATGTGTCACAGCCAAGAAACTAAGTGCTGCTTCCTCCGTCCCATCCACTTAATCCCCATTCCTCTCAACTTGGGGCATCAGTCCTCATGGCACTGGGGGCGGCGGCAATAGCAGCAGTAATCCCTTGGTTGCTGTGCGCTTCTTTTCCCTTTTGCCCACCGCTTTGTAGACACCAGGTGTCCTCACTGCCAGCCCTTTTGCCGTGCCATCCTCCAGCCGGGCTTCACAGACAAGCCTTGTCTCACTGCCTCATCCTCTTTGCAGTCGGCTGACCGTTGATTTGTTGAGCTTGTGGAGATGCCATTCTCTTTCTCCAGTCTGCTGGGGGTCACTATCCCACCCCAGACACCAGTGTAACATTGCCTTAAGCGCATGCTCTTTTGTTGAACACATCAGCAGTTGAGAACCACCACCAGCGGTCCAGAAACCGCAGAGATTGGGGGCAGCTCACTTTTAGCCAGGCATTTCCCATTAATGAAGTTGCATGGTTTTGCTATGGCAGTGGCAACGTATAGCACATAGCCAAGGTGAAATCTATCTCCTAGTAGATCTTATCTTTTTCAGTGAGTTTGGAAATAACCCAGTCAGTCCTGTTACTACGGTCTGCATGTCTCACATCTTTTTTTTTTGTTTGTTTTTGTTTTGTTTTTGATTTCCCAGCACAAGAAGGTGGAACCGGAACAGATGGCATATGACAGACCATCACCCAAATTCCTGGCTTTTCTAGAAAAACACTTTGAACTTAAACACAGCGTTCCTCAGGTATGATTTACCTGCATAATTACGCCACAGCATCGCATGCCGTTGAGGTTTGTTGTCCTTAAAACCTGTTGAGATTGACAAGCAAGCCTTATCTGTCCACATACCAATTAACATAACCCACAAAACCACAGTGCAGTTCACGCTCTGTGGAAAATACTTTCTGTCTTAGTCATTGAGAAGAAGGTGATTTGAGATGAAAGACAAAAAAATGAATGTTCATAGTTTTGTTTATCAGCTGCAGTCAAAAGTAACTGTCATGTGAGCCATTAGCACAAATGCCAGTAAAGTATTTTTTGTTTTAGTGCTGTTTATATCAACGCTTGTGCTCATGCAGACAATGCTTCCACATAGCATAGGACAGCAGGGTCAGTAAACTGGTCAGAAATGCAGACAAGCAGTGGCACCCAGTCAAGGCAGATGGCCGCATCAGACCGCACAGGATGGGCAGTAGTTACGCATCAGACCACACAGGATCTTCCCCTCTGATGTAACTTAAATTCTAGGTACTTATAGTGAACTGACGCCTTGCGATACACGTGGACATGTGTTGGTTCATAGTATAAGATAGGTTCAAGATAGGAGCAAGGCTATTTAGAGCTTCATGTGTCTGAAGAAGAATTTTGTACTATTATTATAAATATGTTCATCGAAGGCTAGATCAGAATTGATCATGACACCAAGGCTTTTAACCGATGTACCTGGTGCGACTGAGAAGCTATTAAGATTAATGTAGACAGTTTGTTTCAAGCAACTTTTGGACCAAGAAGTGGAACTTCTGTTTTGTCCGAGTTGAGTAGGGGAGATTTACTTGCCATCCAGTCTTTTATGTCTTTTCCACAGTCCTCTAGTCTTATTAAGTTAAAATGTATCATCTGGTCTGGTTGAAATATACAAGCATAGCATAGCAGTGGACATTTATGCCATGTTTTCTAATAATGGTACCTAGTGGTGGCATATACAAGGCAAATAATATAGGTCCTAAGACTGAGCCCTGTGGAACACCATACTTTACATTTACACTCTGCGATAGCGATAGCGATCACTTAGGTGAGATCTAAGCATGTTTCATGTTACTCCTACAAGGTTTTCCTATGTAGTAGGATAGAGTGGTGTATCATGTCAAGTGCTGCACTAAGATCAAGCAGAACCAACAAGGATATCATCCCTGTCCAAAGAAAAACAATATCTCTGTTGATTTTTACTTTTATGCATCATTTGAACACAGCAGCTGCTGTTTCTGTTTTCTGTTGTACTTTTGTGAACCGTTGTGCCACAGCTTTTTCTAAAGTCTTTGATATAGGTCTATAGCTGGATAGCTCAGAGGGATCAAGATTAGGTTTCCTAATTAGATGTTTGGGTACAGCTAATGTAAGAGATTTTGGAATGTAGCCAAGACACAGTATTCGTCTAACAGTGAATCCACATTCTTTTATACTGTTAAAGCTCAGATTCTGATGTTTACTGGTCTTGATTTGCCTTTTCCATCAGTCAGCAGTTAACCTTTCAGCTTCAATACATATCGTTGCCGTCCAAAGAAAAACAAGTATCTCCAAAATGGCAACTTTACAGGAGAGGGCAAAAAATTTTTATTTGATTCTAATGCAAGTCAATGGAACCAGACTTTTGTCCAAGCAGTTTTGGGCCATTTCTGCTCGTTCACTCACCATGAAATTCTCACACAGTGTAAACAGCAGCTGCTGTGTTCAAATGATGCATAAAAGACAAAAATAGACAAAAATAGAGATACATGTTTTTTCTTTGGACATCAGTGATATTCATATTCATCATTAGAAAGACCTTTTTATTTATGTGTTACAACTGCTAATAATAACACGTGTGTGTGTGTGTGTGTGTGTGTGTGTGTATATATATATATATATATATATATATATATATATATATATATATATATATACATACATACATACATACATACATACATGTGCATAATTGTTACATTGTAAAGTGTTTATGTCCTAATGACCATTCATAAGCTCTTATAAAGCTAATCTTATTCTAAAGTGGTGCCCAACTGTCTAACAAGATCACAGAAACCGCTGATTCTTTCCTCTTTTCCTCTCCTCTTTTAGGTGAATAACTTTGTGGTGTTTGATGGCTTCTTCCGGAATAGATCGGGTAAGATCATGCATTCTTCCGGTGATGTTTCCGAGGGTTGGAATGCAAATCTTTCTCAGTGAAACAGTAATCAGAAAGTTACAGCAACCACGCGCACGTCACGTTCAAGGCGTGGTGTCCCGTATGGTGTCTTTTTCCATAAGCATCCCGCGGGCACTCGCTGTTTCCAGTGACGTCACATTATGGGGAAAAAAAAATAATACGAGGATTAGTACTTGCCCTTCTTGTTTTATCACATAGCATCCACATCTCGGCCGTGGGTTGCTGTGCATGGTGGGAGCGGGGGCGGTTGTGACTCAGTAGTATCTCCGATTAAATTCCAGACTAACAGCACGGCCTGTGATTTTCCTACTATGTTGCACAATGCAAGCCTGAACAAGCCCGTACCTGCGCGTGTGCTAGATGACACGTCCTGCTCTATTACGTGCTGGTTTAATAGAAGGTGTAATTGAATGTTTTCACTTTGGCTGGTGACGCTGGTGTTGATGCAGTTGGGGTATAATTTTGATTGTGGCTGCATTCTTGTTTCATGAAACTCTTAGGCACGCCTCCCTCCCCTGTGACGGATCAGGGGTTGTACGGCTTTTTGTAAGACTCTTCAGTTTCTACTAGTGCTCCCACTTCCCCCCTCCTTTGCCCCTAGCCTCTTTTCTCATGTTGTTTTTTTTTTTTTTTTTGTCATGCCACCTTGTTTAGCATAGTAGGGCTGTCATTATCGATTGCATTAGCAAGTCATAAAGACTTAACAAAGCCTTAAAGGGGTGGGGCTGATTCCACAGATTTTTATTTCAACACTTCTTCATAATTAAATTGTCAAGATGGAACAACAAAGTCATTCAGAGTGGTTTGATGTGAAATTCTATATTCGGTTCTAGAGAAATTTATGGGCGTGTTCACAGTGGTGGTGATAGGAACCAGATGTCCAAAGGATTTACTGCCATGATGGATAGTGTGCTGCCTGATGTCTCAAATTATAATAATTTTTGACCTATATCATTTTTCATCCCTTTATAGCAGAGATGTACACTCATCATCACAAGAGCAGCTGCACCCAGAAGGAAGTGTGGGATTGCGGTGCTAATGGGAAGGAAGATAAAGGTTACCAGGAACAATAAATGATGATACATTTAGACTGATATGGGTAATATTTATTGAGCTACACATACAGAAGTAGTGTCTCTCAGTATGGCGTTGGGCCGCCATGTTTGCTAAAGCCACATGCCAGACGTCTCGGCATGGAGTTGTAGAGGTTCCTAATGGTGTCCTGTGATAACCCATCCAATGCAGCTTGAATATTCTCACACAGTTCCTGCAGATTGTGTAGTAGGGGTGGAGGTGGAGTGACACCAGGCCTTCTGGACATGTGGTACGTGACAACAAACTGTCTTAGCCAAGACAAAAACGGGACTTGTCACTGAAGATGACCCGCTGCCATTCTGAGTCACTCCATGACAGTCTGGCACGACACCATTGCAGTCTTGGTGACGTTGGCGTGTTGTTAAGGATAGTCATCGTAGCGGTCTGTGTGCATGTAGCGCTGCATTGTGCAGCCGTCTGCCAATAGTGCTGGCACTAACAGAGTGACTCATGGAGGGCATTGCTGAATGTCCGCAGTCAGGTACAGCAGTGAGGCCCATGCTTACTCACATGTGTGGCCAATGTGAAACTTGAGTCATTTGCATGTCTCAACAATGTCAAACATACCCACCAAGTTTCATTCCTGTCGGTTGATTCCTTCTGGGTGCAAATATTATTTCAACTATTCTTTTGACGTTTAGTGTAATTTAACTTTAATGTAAATCAATGGAACCAGACTTTTATCCAAGCAGTTTTGGGTCATTTCTGTTGGTCCATTCATCATGAAACAGCAGCTGCTGTGTTCAAATGATGCATAGAAGTAAAAATCAAATTTAGATACATGTTTTTCTATGGACAGGGCCAAATATGCAAGACATGGGAAGACTGCAAAGAATTTTAACACAATCAGTGTAAGATATATACACTCAGAAGACATGTTTAGGTTCATTGGTGGTTTTGGATAGTACATAAAATGGCTATATTTGTGCAGTAGATCCAGTGACATCTGGTTCCTATCAGCACCACTGTATAAAACATTGAAGTCTGCAAGTTTCTCTACAATTAACCATTTCACTCCAAACCCTTGTAAATGGCACCATTTGCATCTAAATGACTGAATTATGTAGAAACAAAATGAAATACAAATAGTGGAATCTTAATTACTAAAAGCAAACCATGCAGAGCTTTCCAAAGATTCTGAGGTACTGTATTGGAAGCCTTTAAAAAGACCTGATGTGATCAAGACAAAGCAACTGTAACAGAGGAAGAATAACATAAGGATCAATATCATGCAGATTGGCAACTAATCATTACCTAATGATCCAGAAGCCAAATTTGAATCAATAGTTTAATCGAGTAATCGTGACAGCCCTAAAGCATACCACGTCTGACAGGATGCTCAGTGTGCTGCCTCTTGTTTTGTCCACCCTCTAAAAATGGCACGTTCACCTCTGCTCATGCAAGCCCAGTCTGTCCCTCAGGCACTCCACGCGGCCATCCACGCGGCCCATAACCATAATCCCACAGCTTCCCAGCACAGGCAAAACCGAGAATGGCCATGTTTCCCCCCCGGTAGAGCAGTTGAATGTCGGCCAGCACACACAGTATACACTCAGTATACACATGAATATTTGTAGACATAAATATTTATGAGGAGTGTTGTGTGCTTTTAGCTGGAACTCATAGCGGTGTCACTGACCACTGAGTATCAAGCCATCTGTAACAAGGTTTCTGTTTTCACAGCGGTCCCGCCGAGAAAGGTTCCCCCAAAAAAGCCAGAGGGAGAGATCAAACCGTACTCGCTAATGGAGAGAGAGGGTAAGTGCCAGTCAAGGCCGGCCGATCGCATTCCGTACAACAGGTTAAAGTGCAGTGCGCTGAATACGTAGACCAACATGCTCTTTGTTGATGAGTGATGCTGCAGCGGGTCAAGAAGGACACTTGTGTTAATCTACTAAATAACAGGCAATAAGGGTGTTTTGGTTATACTGTATGTGATTATAGTTTAGGATTTTTGGCACTAGAATATATCCATATTTGTCTAAAAAATCCTGACAGATATTGCTGTCAGATTTTTCAGCTATTTTTAGCAGCATTTCGAAAACAAGTATAAATGCACAATCTTACCAGAAGCTATTTGTAGTATAAAGCAGGACTGCAGAACTAGAGCAGAGGTGAATACAAATCATGTGCAGTATGTTTTAAAAGCAGAATCAATGAATATGACTTATTATATACTGTATAATACTATGTATATTTAAGTATATACATATTTAAATATTAAAGACTAAATATGCTTTTTTCATAACTACATACTTCAGAAAATAATGAGGTAATTAGATATTCAGAAAAACATCTTAAGAATGATTTCTGTCTTGGCTTTCTTAAGAACAATTATAAGAATGTGGTATTCTTGAAAAGATAAGATCACTGGACAAAAAAAATGAGTCACCTGTGACTGAAACGTACCTAATAGCATGTAATACCTCCACAAGCACCAATAACAGCTGTGACTGGATTTGGCATGGACTGGACAAGTTTCTGGATGTAGGTCACATCAATGTTCAGACACTCTTACATCAAAGAATTGGTCAGTTGGGCCAGATTTGGTGGATGTCTTCCCTGGCATTTTACTGGTTGTTCCAGGTGGTCCCACAGATTTTCAAGAGGACTCAAATCTGGGGATTTTGAGGGCTGGTCCAGATGTGTGAATGCTCCTGAATGTTCTTAATGCCAATCAGTCACATTTGTAGCTCTGTGAATGCCTGAACTGTCATATTTGAATACAGGGATAGGAATGTTATGCACCTCGGTAAGATGGTGCACAAAAGGCAAAACCTGGTTGTCCAGCAGCTGAATGTAGGCACTGTGGTTCAAATCTACTGTCACCTCAACCAAAGAACCCATTTCCACATAATCAAAACAGCCTCAGAACATCACAGAGGGGACTTTTTTTTTTTATTTTGTCCAGATATCTTATATCCTTAAATATATCCTTAGTCTTAGCAACATGCCGCACTTGTCCTAAACTGCAAGAACTGACAGGGCAAACGGTTTGGTTCGGTTTGATTTTGTTTTGCCTTCATTTTGCCCTTCTCAGACACTCATGTGATTATAATGTGTGGAAATATGGTGTAATCTCTGGTAATCTGTAATATATAATCTGGAACATGATCTTATAGCATTTCTAAAATGATTTCAAATGCAAAATGTTAAGATATTTATAGTAAAAGAACTAGAGAAGAAGTGAATACACATGA
The DNA here is from genome assembly GCA_034552555.1 of Semaprochilodus insignis. NCBI lineage: Eukaryota > Metazoa > Chordata > Actinopteri > Characiformes > Prochilodontidae > Semaprochilodus > Semaprochilodus insignis. Next base: position 28,997,244 of record CM067475.1, read on the forward strand.
TGCACAGTTTTTTTACACAGTTTTTTGTTTTTGTTTTTAACACAGAATAAACCAATATGACTTACATTGTATTTCATATTACAGAACTTATATTATAATAGTTTTAATATTATTATATTTAATATTTAAAGTAAGATGAGATGACAGATAACCCACACCCTACATACAAAAACAGTTTGTCCTTTGGAACGAACTGAATTTACACAAACACAAGAGCACAATGTTGTGAACAGTTACATGGTTTAAAAACATGTCATTAATCTAATGTAGAGCTTTCTCATGCGCAAATTTAATAAAGACCTTTTTAAGTTTTATGAGAATTGCAAATATGATAACTTTACAGGCGAAAGAGAATAACCTTCCTAGGTTTTAAGGGATGTCAGTGTAACTAGATTTCCATATTGGTTAATTGGTTCTATTGGTAACACAGTGTAAAGACTAGTTGGTGTGTGGAATGAAGTAGTCATTGTCTCTCTCTCCCTCTCTTCCTCTCTGTCTTGAAGTTGTGCGAGAGGAGCAGAAGGTTCTGCCATGGCCGTTTGTCCGCTCGGCGGGCCCTCCTTCCTCTCCCACTCTGGCGGTATCCTCCCCGTTCTCCCGCTCCCTCAGTGTGGGATCTTCCCCCAGCCGCGCTCCTCCTCGCCCCGCGCCGGCTCTAGGCGTCCGGCAGGGTCCCACCCCACACCCACAGGCCCTCGACAACTGCAGGACAAAACGCACCAGGTACTGTCTCTACACAACCGAGTTCTCCGCAGTCCTCTTCTCTTCGTGCAGTCAGACTCCGAGGTTCTAGTGGGCTGGTAGCAGGATGCTTTCAGTATTTATGAAGCTGCTGTCACACAGTAATGAGTAAACCCTTATGATGCAGTGTCCAAAATCATTTACTACCATCACCAATTCTGTTCCCTGGAACAGTGTTCTATATAGTGATTTAGAATGTAGGGTACAGTGATTAGGGGACCATAATGGATATGACACAGGTATTGGTTCAGGGGTCCTCGAGATCAACCACCCTGCAGATCCACCACACGTGACTTAAAAAAGTCAGACGGTGCTGATGTCCTTTGTTTAGTGGATCATTACCTTAATTTCCTGGATTTATTCTAATGTTAATTAAAGACTTACTGACCAGATCATTCTCTCAGGTTGCCAAGTCCTGTGTGTATTTGGAGGGTGAGGATTTTAAGTGTGTCACTTGATTAGGCACACCTCCTTGTATCTACACTCAATACCCATTTTATCAGCTCCACTGACCATATAGGAGCACTGTGTAGTTCTACAGTTACAGACTGAAAATAGTCCATCAACCAAAACTATCCAGCCAACAGCGTCCTGTGGGCAGACTAGAGGATGACCAACCCTGCACTGTGCAGCAGCAGATGAACTATCGTCTCTGACTGTACACCTACAAGGTGGACCAGCGAGATAGGAGTGTCTAATAGAGTGGACAGTGAGTGGACACAGTGTTTAAACACTCCAGCAGCACTGCTGTGTCTGATCCACTCACACCAGCACAACACACACTAACACACCACCACCACGTCAGTGTCACTGCAGTGCTGAGAATGATCCACCACCCACATAATACCTGCTCTGTGGTGGTCC
>CM067475.1:29013759-29140638 GCA_034552555.1 Semaprochilodus insignis
ATATATATATATACACACACACACACACACACATTTATTTATATATATATATATATATATATATATATATATATATATATAGAGTTACTAATATATTTTTAAGACAATAATAAGCCAAAAACACTATTTAATGGGGTATTTCAGGCTTGATGTCACTTTTACAGCTGATTCTACCCAAACGCAACACTCGAATTCTACGTTCCACCTTAAACAGCGACGCAGCCGCAATCAGAGGCAGCGCGCTCCAGAACGGAACTGCTGCAGCATTTAAAGTGGAACGCAGAGATTCGAAACTCGACCAGCCTCGTAAACTCGAGTAAATACTGAGCACTAGAAACCACGTACCGAGCTTTAACCCAAGCAGGTGAGCAATGGCAGTCGGTTACCTTAAGGTGACTCCTGGCTCCTCCACATGGTCCGTTCCCACCAAGACAGAGCAGAGCAGAGCGGTTCAAGTACGACAACAACAGCGCGCTCACCAGCGCAGCGCCACACCGGCCCTGAAGTTCTAGGTCAGGGAACAACCAACTGCTGAGCTACACCTTGAGGAGGCAGTTTAACGGCGGTTCCGCTCTCTGAATGAGCTTGTCTAAAGTCGTAAGCTGGTTTTAGTGTCATGTTTCGTATGAATTAGAGCGCCGCCTCCGTTTCCGAGGCCAAACCCACAGCAGGCCAGTCCAGTCTTGTCCAAATCTGAGGAACGAGATTCACTGTGCCTGTCTGTAGGTGTGGCTCCGGGGGACGTACACATGGAGGGAGATATTTATTTATTTATTTGAGTAACGTCCACAAACATGACAAATTACAAAAAAAAAGAGACATTTATTTATTTATTTATTTATTTGAAGTATCATTCTCAAACATGACAAAAAGAGGGAAAAAAGAGACCTTTATTTATTTGTTTTTCAAAGGTTCTTTAGCAAAAGGAATGGTTCCGTTTAGAACTTGCATGGTTTCTTGGCATGGCCAAATGGTTCAGGCTTAAAAAAAAGAGGGTTCTTCAGGAGTTCTTTAGTAAAGGAAAGGGTTCTATACAGATAAATGAAAAGGTCAAAGAGCTCCTTGCATGATTTAACCAATGAAGCGATCAATCAATCAGTTAATCAACCTTTATTTTCACCTGGAAGTAGGTTGACGGTGACCCTCATTTTCAACGCAGTCGAGTATTTACATCTTGAAGCGACTGGAAAAAAGAAAAGAAAAGAAAATTTTAATCTGGTTGAAACTGAACTTTTGAACTTAAGTTTTTGAGTTAAAGCTGATGGAATTTTTCAGTGTATGCCAGATAAAAGTAAAGAATAAGTGTATCTAATATTCTTAATAGCCTGTTAGAGCTGTGTTAAACGGTAAGACTTTTGCTTGTCAGTCTTTTGATAATTCGCTCATAGAAGTCTACCAATTAAAAATGGACAGTTCAGTGTCACTTTTGTATAGTTTTGGGCAGTAACTCAGTAAGTGTAATGTGCTAGTGTACTGTAAGTAGTGTGTTGGTGTACAGTAACTCATTAAGTGTAAAGTGTTAGTGTACTGCAAGTACTGTGTTGGTGTACAATAACTCATTAAGTGTAAAGTGTTAGTGTACTGCAAGTACTGTGTTGGTGTACAGTAACTCAGTAAGTGTAATGCGTTAGTGTACTGTAAGTAGTGTGTTGGTGTACAGTATCTCAGTAAGTGTAATGTGTTAGCGTACTGTAAGTAGGGTGTTGGTGTACAGTAACTCATTAAGTGTAAAGTGTTAGTGTACTGCAAGTACTGTGTTGGTGTACAGTAACTCGGTAAGTGTAATGCGTTAGTGTACTGTAAGTAGTGTGTTGTTGTCCAGTAACTTAGTAAGTGTAATGTGTTAGTGTACTGTAAGTAGTGTGTTGGTGTATCTGTTCTTCCTTTTGGCTTAAGTGTGCATAAACGTGTAACCTGTCTAAACGAAAGAAGAGTGAAGCGAGCCCACCACTCAGGGGACAGCATGCACTTTGTTCTGAGCTTGTTTTGACCTGTTGGACAGAGCTTGGCTCTAGCTAATGGAAACTGTTCTCCTTCAGTGTTCTGTGCTTATGATCATTTGAATAGACGTCAGTGTCAGACTAATTAATGAGCTTCTATTAAAGACGGGTGGACTGAGAGACACTAGAGTCTCTTCACCTAAAATGAGCTGATTAAGAGTCTTGTTCCAGAAATGATAATAGGACATTAGAGCCATAATAAATCATGCTACTGTTACTCTCCATACTTAAGTACATTTGAAAGCAAATACTTTAGTACTTTTACTCCAGTGGAGGTCTAAAGGAAGGAATGTACTTCATCAACCAGGGCCTTTGTACATCATGTTTGAAGAAGCTTCTTACTTACTCACCAGCTGTATTTGGGAGCAGAGGAAAAAGGCGGAAGGAAAAGTAGTTCCTGTACTAAACCTTTACTTGAAGCAGCATTTTTAATTGTTTTCATATGATAGTTTACACATCCGTCCTATAGAATAAATAAGCAAATCATATAGATACTTTGTGACGAATTCAATTCTTAAAAGTAAACGCCAGGACTAGAAGTATTGATATTCAGGTGTTGATCTGCCCATTCCTGTTGTAAGGGTTGTCAGTAATAAATCATAGAGCGGAATGATAGATTGAGTTTAGTGGTTTGAGAGTACTCGTGGGCACATGTCTATAAACTACATCCGACCGAGTGCATTTGTCTCCACTATCCTTTTTCTGGCAAAAACAGGTAATCAAGGTTTATTTTCACACGATTCCTACATGTGTTGCGGTAGGGATGGAGGTGGAGTGACACCAGGCCTTCTGGACAGCTGTTCATCTTGGCGCTGACCACTGTGCCTCCACACACGGATTCGTTGGTCGTCTCCACCAAGACAAAAGCGGGACTCGTCACTGAAGATGACCCGGTGCCATTCTGAGTCACTCCATGACAATCTGTCACGACACCATTGCAGTCTTTGGTGACGTTGACGTGGTGTTAAGGCCATTCATCGTAACGGTCAGTGTGCATGTAGTCCTGCATTGTGCAGCCGTCTGCTAATGGTGCTGGCACTAACAGGATGACTCATTGAGGGCATCACTGCTTGCTAAATGTCCACAGTCGTGGCTGTTGGGTCTCCCGGATCCTTCATGTCACTGGTGCATGCCTTTTTCTATCCACTGCCACCAACAGCATGCTATGGTAGTATGAGCATGGTCGGTATGGCATGCAATACGCTGAGCAAGACCATCTCACTTCCCAGAGCCCTACGATGTAACCCCTCTCCAACTCTTCCAACTGCTCTAATTGCTTTCAAACTCTTCTCTGAGGCATACTTTGCTCGCAAAGGATGCTACCAACACAGCAGCACATGAAAACCATGCACAACAGGACAACCTGATATAGTCAGTCAGGAACAGCGATAAGGCCGTCCTTGCTTATGTCCCATGCATGGCCGAGTGTGAAACTTGAATCATCTCATGATGTCGAACCTACCCACCAAGTTTCATTGTGTTTCATTCAGGTGTGTTAGGGGAGCAGGGGAAGCACTAAAGTGTGCAGGGCCGGGTGCCTCCAGGACCAGGGTTAAGAAACACTCTCCTATAGAATTCAACAGCCTGCTTTTTGTTGCTGTCCCTTTAAGACTGATATGTAAATGAGGTATGTTCTGATTGGCTGCCCTGTGTTGTGCCCCTTTAAAAAAGCAGTCCAGGTTGAAGCACTCCTTATAATTGAACAGTATGAATGGGTTTTAGCTAAACTGCTGTTGACATAACACGCTTGGTTTTTGTGACATCACAACAACAATTCATTCAAAATAGGCTTTTTTGGAGCTGAGTTTCCATATATGGACCACCCTGCAGGGTGTGTCTTGTTGTGGTACGTACTTTGCCCTACCCGTATTTCCGTTCAGCTCTGTTTCATCTTGTGCTGGCATTCCCTTTGCTGCCGAATAATGATAAGGATGGATGGGCGTATAAACAGCAGGCATGTGGGAGAAAGGGATAAAGATAGAGATGTGAGATGTGTGAATGTCTATATATCTGCAGGTGTGAGATTTCCGTGACCGTAATGTTAGACACTCCTCAGTTCAGGTTCATTCTAAGACGTCTTATGAAGATCTCTCTTCTTTACAGGGACCCTCTATGTGGAATATTCGACATGACATGTTCCACACTCCTAACTCTCTTAGGTGCTGCTCTTACAGTTAATTCCGTGTGGTTTCCCTGATTGGTCTTTGTCCAGAGCCTTTAATGCATTCATGTAAATGCAGCTAAGGGCTGATTTTATAATGAGCTCAATCAGGCCTCCAGGCACACTTCTGAAGTCTCATCTAGCACCAGAAAAAGCTTCAGCAGGGCTCCATTTACAAGATGGGCTCTTTTTCTGAGGGACTATTTTAGACAAATTGGACCTTATTTAGGGCAACTGTTTGGACCTGAGTAGAGAGATGGTGGCTCTTTTAATGCAGCTCATGGTGGTGCAGTTGCAAATTGAGAATATAATTAGATAATGAAGGTGATGTAGCTGGGCTGTACAGTGCTAATGCAGTGCTCATGTTTGCTACTAAAATCAATGCCTAAATAGTTACATACAGAAAGGTGAGATTCATATTGTAAACTGCTTATCCTTCTGGGTCGCAGGGGGTGCTGGGGCCTATCCCAGCGCTCATTGAGCAAAAGGCAGGAAACACCCTGGACAGGGCGCCAGTCCATCACAGGGCACACATACACATTTACACTCACGCCTAGGTGGGCAATTTAGTATCTCCAGTTCACCTGACTGCATGTCTTTGGACTGTGGGAGGAAACCGGAGCACTAGGAGAGCAGCCAGGAATCGAAGCCAAACCTTTCTTGCTGTGAGGTGCTCTACTATAATATCCCTGTTTGTGTAGTTATGAATGGGCTGTTCTTGCTGATCTGATCTGAGGAACAGCAGCTCTTCTGTTTTTCCCTACACATCGTAATAATGCATGAACATTGCTGGCAGTGTATGTGACCACATTTCCCAGACCTACTTACTGATGTCTTTCCCCAGTCACTTTAGTCACTGGTTCTGTTGACCAATGATGGACCTTCTACTAAAGAGACTCCTGTCATCTTGATCCAGAATTGAGGTCAGTTGGATCTGCTCAGAGCTCCTATCTATGCCACAGTGTATAGTAAGATGTTAACTTCTTAAATGGTGCATAACATGGAAAGACTGGATTTTCCTCACCTCTTCAAAATCAGAAGATTTTAATGTAGTATGTAAACAGAGTTAAAGGACCAATCTGCAAGATGATGCAACCGGTTGAATTCATATTCCAAACAACAGGGGGCAGGATATCACCAGGAAATGCATAGTCCCTCCTCCCCACTCTTCCCTCTATACCAGCCTAGAAGAAACATTGAGAGTTCAGCATCAAACTTCAAATTTACTCCCCAAGAGTGTCTCTCTTCTTCATGTTAACTCTTCTTCTGCTTCTGTTTATGTCACTTCTTTGCTGCTGAGTGTGGTTTCTTGCTGAGGCGGTTTCTTCCCAAGAGCTTCAGCCATCGTTGTTTACTGTTCCTTTTACTGGCTACCTGCACTTAAATGATCTAACCCGGAGCAGCACCTTAAACATGATTGATAAGAGGTTAGAATATGCCGTCGGGGCAGCAGCGCTACTTCCTCTGATGTTGGACCGATTCCACTCTTACAGCGCTACAGTGACTCGCTATCTATCCTATGTGGTATTAGGCCAGGAGTAGCTGGTTAGCATGCTAACTTCAGTAGGTATCAAAATCAACAATACCCCCATCATCATCCAACAACACTGCCCCCCCCCCCCAAACCAACAACAAACTCATTTTTTAAAATATTGTTAGGGACAATTCTGTCCTTCCAAAATATTCCTTTGACGTCTTTGAGACACCATCAAAAATTGTTATTTCTTCACATTTTGTTGTAAACTTAAAATCCTACATATTGCCCTTTCAAAACATGCTATTCACCCCCCCCCCAAGTCCATGCTAGAAACTAAGCTAAAAAATAAAAAATAGCCCCTTTGAAATTCCATGTTTTTGTGATGTCACATGAACTATCACATTTAGACATATCTGCCCATATATCAACCTTTAGGAATTTAACTCCATGCTGAATTTATAAAGAGTGTTTCAACCTAGACTGCTTTCTCAGTGCGACACAATACAGGACAGCCAATCAGAGCAGAGCACTCACCGTTTGCATACATCAGTTCTAAAGGCACGCTAGCAAGATCAGCCTGTTTAACGTGTAGTAATAAAGAGCGGTTGGAAAATTATCGTGTACAAATAATTACCGACTGGTTGTAGTACCTAAAACCTCACAATTGGACTTCAGAAGGAAAAGATGTAACGTGAGTACAACGCAGGGTCTGGGCTCTTTGATTGAGCCCTGCAGTACACCTGTCTGGAAGCATTTGAAGGATACATTACCACCTTATTTACCCATCACCCATTTCCAAAAATATGGCATTAAAGAATAAATCATATGAATCATTTTGTGTATGTGTCATTTATTTATTATATGTATATTTATTGTTATTATTTTTATTTACTGCCACAGCCCAACAATAACAGCGTTCTTTGGAAATGTATTTATTTGTTTTATTTACTTATCTACTTCTTAACATGAGATCTCCTTTAGCTGAGCTATGGGAAATTAGAATAGAATAGAACGGAAAGGAAAAGAATGGAAAAGAAAAGAAAAGTGCAGAAATGAACAGAATAGAACAGAGCCGCACATAATAGAATAGAACAGAATAAAACAATACAGAATAGAATAGAACAGAACAGCATAGAATAGAACAAAACAGAATAGAATAGAACAAAACTGAATAGAATAGAATAGAACAATATAGAATAGAATAATACAGAATAGAATGGAATAGAACATAATAATAATAATAATAATGTTTATTTATAGAGCACCTTTCATACAGTTCATACACATACACATATAAATACACATAAACACACAGAACAATAGAACAGAACAGAACAATACAGAATAGAATAGAATAGAATAGAACTTGCCTTGTCTATCTACTTTGGAAATGTATCTCAGTGAACAACAAACATGCATAAAACTTTCAAGCATAAATCTTTAATATTAACAATGATTAAGATAAAATTAGAATGATTATCTTTGATGTCCTTTCATGTCCACCAGAGGGCGCACACTGCTTTGTTATTGTCTAGGCAAAGAGAAATCAGAGCCAAACCCACTGATTAAAAATACCAGCGTTAAGATGAACACATGGTAGGTCTAATTCAGAATATTCAATTATATGAGAATATATGACAATATAATGAGATTTTCTGAAGTGAATCTAAGGCTTACATTCTTCACTAAAGGTCAACTCTGAAACAAGCCAAGACATCTGACATGTACCATCTGACACTCTCACATAATACAGTGTCAAATGTATGTCCATAAGCTCTAATATCAGCTGTCACACAAACAATAAACTGTTGATGTCTTTATACTGTGTTACTTTCTCTCTGTTAGCAGTTAGTGTTACTTCTCTATTCCCAAATGGGCAAACAAATAAATACAATGATTATTCTTCTTTCCATATGTTTATTGTAGTGATTTTAAGTGACCTCATTTGTTTTATGTGAAACAGCAATGCCTGTTTTGATGCCTGTTTTTCTCTTGAAATAGTAAAAATATATTAAACTGATTGGATGTCTTATGTCACAATTATTTAAAAATATATAAATCTGATTTTTACTTTATAATAAAATGTATCTCAAACTTTTTCTACAATCTCTTATATTCTGTGGCACAAAAAATATTCTATACTGTCATTTATACAGTCTAACTTTGTACCCAGTCAAACATTTTGTACAGTTGTATAAGATCGGCTGCCGTGTTCAAGTTACAATTACTTTTACAATTTGCTGAATTGAACGTATAGGTAAAAAATAAATATGTGCAAATATGAAATCTATGACCTGGGCAAAAAATGATGGTATATTTTATATGCCTATGTTTTATTATTATTACTTTTTCTCTATAAAATTAGCAGGAAATGCAGGTTTGTTTCTTGTAGAGGATGTGTTAACCTATTTACATGTACACAATCGACAAAACATGCTATTGGATGTGATGGCTATTAGGACCTTCCTTGCACTTATGCACAGTTTAGACGGTCTGAGAAGACTGTACTGACACATTACAGTGATGGGCGTTGTGGGTGACTGGAGGTCTTGAAGGGTACACCATTTGAGTCCCTCTCACCAACGAAGAGTGCATTTCTGGGCCATGTTCGAAGGCTCCTACACAACAGGGCAGCCTTCACTGATGTAACAGGAGGGAAAAGCCATCTTTTTACTGCTGCATCCTTGGCTTGGAGACGGTTTGGAAAGGTCAGCAGCAACCTGGGTCCGTTTCAGGTAATGCAGTGTCACCCTGAAGCAGCACAGCTCTCTCTCTATTAGCAAACAATGGCACTGCCAGGCCAAAGTGATTTAACTGCTTGCCATCTGAAAATGTCCTCATTAGGCACATATTGGCAGGCAAGCATTGCCGGTGTTTGAAAACACTGTGTGCAGTTTGCTGGCCACTTCACTGGAGACACCTCCTTGGTTAGAGATGGTAGGTGTACCTGATAAAATGACCAATCAGTGTAGGTAGAAGGTACCTAATAAAGCAGTGCAAAGCTCCATTGTACACAGCAGCCATGAAAATAGAATGGATCACAGTATATTCTATTCAATGGCTATTCAATGCCACAAAACCCACTCCTATGTCCCGAGGTTATAGGAAGCTCAGCTTTAAGAGTTACTTCATAGCAACCACAAAGCTGGAGGTTGCAGGATGCTCACGTATGTTGAGTACTACCATTGAGCCTAGCGCTTAAGCTGAAGTTGCTCAAATGTTGCCACTGCAGACCCATATATATGCCTATCAATCATCCCACCAAGCCCCTTCTAAAGTGCATACTTGCCCTGCACACAAACATACACACTGTGAGCCAGAATGTGATGTTGTAGTGCTCTGACACAAGTGGATAACTCCAGTGGATAGTTCCAAAAGTGATGAAAAGGTAACATTATGGAGTAGGTATTACAGAAGTATGCTTTGAGAGCACTTCTCTAAAATGTCAACATCAACAAAAGTTCCCCATGCGTGGTGTTTGTCACCTGAAAGCTTTCACCAAGTGGTGCTTACTACAGTCACTCATCGTGCAAAAGTTATTTATAAAGATCTTGACTTCTTTTGTGATGGAGGTTGTACTCTGCTCCTGTGGTTGTACTCTGCTCCTGTGGAAAAGGCTTTGTTTTGCTGGACTCTGTGCTTATAATAACATGAGTCATAATGCAGGCACAGTGGGTCTGAACAGGACACAGAAACAAAAACCAAAGCAGGCACATTACGGGGCAAGTACAGTAGAATATAATGTTGTATTGCTTGTTTATTGCTTGTATATTGTGTACACTGTGTAGAGTGTATATTGTACAGTGTCTGTATGTATTGTGTATATGTGGAGTCAGTGTGCATATTGTGTACACTGTGTAGAGTGTATATTGTACAGTGTCTGTATGTATTGTGTATATGTGGAGTCAGTGTGCATATTGTGTACACTGTGTAGAGTTTATATTGTACAGTGTCTGTATGTATTGTGTATATGTGGAGTCAATGTGTATATTGTGTACACTGTGTAGAGTGTATATTGTACAGTGTCTGTATGTATTGTGTATATGTGGATTCAGTGTGTATATTGTGTACACTGTGTAGAGTGTATATTGTACAGTGTCTGTATGTATTGTGTATATGTGGAGTCAGTGTGTATATTGTGTACACTGTGTACAGTGTATATTGTACAGTGTCTGTATGTAATGTGTATATGTGGATTCAGTGTGTATATTGCGTACACTGTGTAGAGTGTATATTGTACAGTGTCTGTATGTATTGTGTATATGTGGATTCAGTGTGCATATTGTGTACACTGTGTAGAGTGTATATTGTACAGTGTCTGTATGTATTGTGTATATGTGGATTCAGTGTGTATATTGCATACACTGTGTAGAGTGTATATTGTACAGTGTCTGTATGTATTGTGTATATGTGGAGTCAGTGTGTATATTGCGTACACTGTGTAGAGTGTATATTGTACAGTGTCTGTATGTAATGTGTATATGTGGATTCAGTGTGTATATTGCATACACTGTGTAGAGTGTATATTGTACAGTGTCTGTATGTATTGTGTATATGTGGAGTCAGTGTGTATATTGTGTATGTTGTAGACTGTCAGTCAGTTATGTATGTTGGTACTGTACTAGAGAGACACGAACTGCCGAAACCAAATTCCTTGTGTGTGTTCAACATTCTTGGTCAATAAACCTGATTCTGACATGTGGCTATGCAGCATGGTAATGCCCTAGGCTCTAGGGAGGCACCAGTACCCAGCAGGAAAGAGTTTAAATCTTGTAGATTGACGTGGCTGTTTCTCTGAAATGTGTTGTATGCGTTACATGTGCTATTTTGTATTGGGCGGTAGGGTTGTGTCTACTATGAACGGAAAGTGTGTGGTTAGAAGTGACCTGCTGTATCAGCCAGTGCCAGCGGCAGTTTTCCACTGCTGCAGTGTTTACGTCTTCCTAATACACACAAACGAGTAAAAATATTATGACCGCCTGACTAATATGCTGTTGATCCTGCTTTTGCCTCCAAAACAGCTCCAACCCGGGATGAAATTCACTCTACATGATCTCTGAAGGTGACCTGTGGTATCTGGTACCAAGTCCTTTAAGTTGCGAGGTGAGTCTGCCATTAATCAGACTTCTTTCCAACACATACCACAGATGCTGGATCAAATTTAGATCTGGAGAATTTGGAGACCAGGGCCACACCCTGAACTCTTCATCATGTTCTTCCAACCATTTCTGAACATGTGTGCAGGGTTCCTGAATGTGTGCAGGGTGCATTTTCCTGCTAAAAGAGCCTGCAGCCATCAGGGAATACCATCGCCATAAAGGAGTTTACCTGGTCTGCAACAATGTTTAGACAGGACATCCCATTGTTCCCAGCAGAGCATTACCCAGAGCAACACATTCTCTCCAGTGGCAGGTGAGGACCTGCTGGTGGTGCAATCTAAAGATCTGGCTGCAGTGACACCCGCATTGAGTATTGGCCAGCAGTGAGGTCGGCCAGGTGGCTGTATGCTGAAGAGCAGATGGGCACGCAGACGAACTGAGTATCATGGTACAACGTACCGTCCAGCATTCGAGGAGTTGGCGCTGGAGGGGCAGAGATGGCATGTGCAGTTTGCTGCAACAACCAGTGTGCCCCTGTGTGCCCCAGAGACTCTGCTCGGACTTAGTGAGGTCACCAGGACAGCTGGTCTTTGAATGTAGATATGTAGCATCTTGCTACTGGCTGGCACTTTGGGATTGTGGGGGGCAGGACGCTCATGGAAAGTGGCATGCTTCCGGCAAAAACACACTTTAATTGTTGTAAATATTGCTGTTGTTCTTGTTGGGATGTGTATGTGTTGGATTAGTTCTGTGCGGCATTTCTCCTCAGTTGTTCCGTTCAATCAAAGACCATTTCCGCAACTTGTTCTACACCCACACAATTATATGTCGTTTTGTGAATATATTTTTATATGTATACATATGTCAGCCTTGAACTGGCTAAAGCTTTAAATTCAAATGGTGGACTAAAACAAACATACCAAGGAATAAATAAAGGAATGAATAAACAAATTAATAAATAGGGTGTTATTTATTTACATCTTATTCATTTAAATCTGTACTTTTCCATGCACTTGTCTGTTTTCTAACTTCCCCGATCTAAAAATTTTGATGAATATAAGTGTTTATAACATTTATGTTTTTAATATTTCCTTTATATGCTGTAATATTGTCTTGGAGGAAAGTTTCATATTCATAAAGCCAGAGCTATAAAATCTAAACTTCAAGCTTTTCTGTTTTGATGTCATTCCCTTTACATGTCTATAGATAACATGTCAAGACCTATTGAACAGTAAACCTACTAAAACCATAAGCTACTACTTTAACATTAGTGCATTTTCCACCCGCTCAAGAGACAGAACCATTATAATCACAGTGATTAACTATTTAATGGTCGTGTTGGTCATTTTATGTCACTCCAAAACATCTAACTAGGCTAATTAGCTAGCTTGCTAACTCACTTGCCATCTTATTGGATGAAATGAAATGATACACACACACACACACGTCTACATTTACACAGACCTGTGTGGAGAATCTAACTAAATCTTATAATTGTCTCTGCTGAGTATTAATATGAGCAAGAACCTTATTCTGTGGCTGCTAGCACAAACCTCTCGTAGCTGGTCTCCTGGTGTAGCCTAGTAATGTTTTCTACAAAGTAATAATTCTGAAAACAGTATCAACACATCGTGCTGTCCTAGTTTACATGGAGCTCTTATTGTTGTATGACAGTGAAGGTGTCATTTTATCTTTATCTGGAGTGTAAAGGATTTGCTAAATAATTATTAGAAATGGAATGAAAACCAAAGACAAAAAACACTGTGGAACCCTTCTCATTAAAATTTCCATTCCACCTTAAATAGCCCTGCAGTTACATTCAGGCACTGGCGCACCATTAAGGTTATGGCTGCATCATTTAAGATGGACTGAAAACTCTGAATAAGAAGCTGGTGAATAAAAAAAGTTAAACTTTTTTTTTTTTTTTTTTTTGCAAATAAGTTTAAAAATGTGTTCCTTTTCAAAGATTCTTTCTGACTACAGTAATAATTTTCTCAGTATATGTTAGATTTCCTCTCTTCTGTTTGTGCAGTAAGATGAATTCTCGCCAGTTCAGATCATCTGAAGCTACTCAAAAGTGAGTAAACTATGTTTGGGATGGATTACTCTCAGCCGTGTCCGTATATCATCAGCTCTGACTCTGTCTTGGTTAAAATAAAGAGGAGTCTAGTAGTCGATTCCAAAAATTCCACCGGCATTGGAGTCGAGAGTTGGGAGTCGACTCCAGAAAAATAATTAATACTCTGTATAATCACTGATGCAGCTAGGAAAAAACAGCAGTAAACATAAGCACTGATAAAGTGGACATCGCTGCCTTCTAAGGCTTGTTGTTGTTGTTGTTGTTATTATTATTATTATTATTATTATATTTTGCATATATAAAACAAGGCAGAAAAGTCAGGGGAAAACAGAGAAGTAGATACACAAACTGAAAAAGTATGAAATATAACAGTGGAATATACTCAAATACACATCCATCAACATGTTTAAAAAAAAAGAATTTCATAAAATGCCAAAATCAGAACACAATTTCCAAGTCTTCACAGCTTTCTTATTGCAAGACGAGGATAAGGAACTCAGATGAAACTTCATGTCTTTGAGAGAAAGGAGAGAAAAAAGAGGTCTACTTATTAGACAGCAGGGCAGCCGCCTCCCGTTTCAGACACTCCTGTACTTCCGGTAACTCTTCTCCACTGTCCCCTATCTTTGGCCTTACTGCGCATGCGCCTCGCAGGGCCCGTATCCAAGCAACCGAGACAGGCGCGCGGAACCGGCTCTAACGTTACTTCCAAACAAAGTGGCGCTTAAAAGCGCTTAAAATGGACGTGTTGTCTCAGGCAAGGTCCAAACCCCTCTCCACCTTGTCTGTATTTAGCTTCATACCTCCCAGAAGAGATGATCCTAAGGAAAGGAGATATTTCAACTTCATTCCCAAGGTAACGTTAAACTTGAGGCTTAAACCATTTGGTAATGCTAACCTTAGCATTACCTAACCTAGTTAACTCAGCTAGCTAACAAAGCTAACTTTGTTTTGAGTAAGGTTTGTTCACTGTCATAAGGCATTTTGCTGTGTAAAGAAACACTTGAAAACCCTCCCACCAGTGCTGTCATGATCCAGTAAGACTTAAATAGTCATATTTCACTGTTAAAATCACTCTCAGGAATGACAATACAGATACAGATAAGATGGTCAGTCAGTTTGTAGTAAGTTAACTTTACTGGATACTTTCTGTTCTTCTCATTATTACTGTGGGATGTTTAGTGTCCTCCAGTTAAAATAGGAAACCCAGTAAGCTCTCTCTAGAGGGACCACTGGTACAGGTGGAGAGAGAAAGAGAGAGAGAGAGAGAGAGAGATAAATCTATAAACAGATTTGTTACAGAAATCAATGACAGCACTTTAAACCTGAGGCTTGCTATTCGGTAACATTAGTGGTGTCAGTAAAACCCTCAATCCAGACTCAGGCTAAATCTGTGAATAGAATTTCACATGAAATGTAGCCAACCTGTACTTGTTTAACTATTCCTTTTTTTCTCTGCAAGCCTGTAGAAGTGTATTTGTATGACCGCATACATCATCGCGCTGAAGGTTATGACAACAAGCTGCACCGTGATGATCGAGAACATGCCAAGAGGCGTGGGTTGGACATTTTCCAGGAGGTAATTTTCCTCCAAAAACCTTTTTTTTCTGGTGATTGTGAACAAAACTTAAAGGGCCCATATTTTCATTTTTTAAAGGGCTCATATTTTTATTTTTTTGTGTCTTCTTTTGTGGGCCGGTCATTGTTATATTTCCACATTTTCCAGCCTCTCTTTATCAGTTATATCAATTATAAGCAGGGTGTTTTGTTACCTTTAAAAATGATTTATTTGTTTGTTCATCATCAAACAGCAGTGTAGACTGAAACATGCCAGTATAAATGCTGCTATCGGGTGAATAGGTGGATAGGTGTACACTACCAGTCAAAAGTTTAGACATAGCTATTCATAGAAGTTTCTCCTTGTTTAATCCCAATGCTTTACTTTAGAATAAAAGTGAAGACATTAAACTGTAAAATAGCACACATGGAATTATGCAGTCCATCTTAAACACCTCCAAAATGGAACTTTACAGGAGGATAAAACATCATTCTTAACCTGCAGTTAATTATTATTATATATTTTTTTAACATGCCCTCACCCACTTTGACTCACCTTTTAGATGTGGGTCACACAAGAGAAGGAGGGGACAGTGCAGGTTTTTCAATTGAACGTTACTCGCCCTTGGTTAGGTTAGCTACAGAGAGATGATAGGATTGGCCTACAAACATTTCAGTTCAAAGGTTTTTTATTTTTATTTTTGGTGCTTTGAAAAGGGAAATCTGTTAGTCTGTAATGGTTCTGGTGTAAGTTCTGCTGCTGAAGCCCTATGAGAGCTCATCTAACAATAAAGGAAGGAAACAGCCCTTAAGATGGTGTCAGGGATTCACCTGAGAGGAAATGGTGAGGCCAAATGGATGAGGGCTTGTTAAAACCAAAAGGGAAGCAGATTGTACTCAGAGCTGAGTTAGAGGTGATGCGTACGACAGTACGGTCGGTGTGTAACAATCACTCATAATCTACCAGGCAGCTCAGGAGAGAACGATCCTTGTCATTTAAAAGCAATAAAAGCAAAGGAAGCCACTTCATACCACTAACACATCCCTCCTCCTCTCCATCTGCCCAACCCTTTCTCAGGAATCATCAAGGCCCATAGCTGTGCTGTCATCATCTGAGTACGGGCGACGCCTGCCACCACTCCTTTACAAACCAGGACGCCAGTTCGTCCGAGTCACTCGCATACGTTCAGAGTTTTATAGGAAAAACGGAATTATCAAAACGTTGGAGGAGGGGTATGGGTCTGTTGTTCCTGTTTGAGATGTAACTTTTTGGGTGTATAATATGTATGAGAACTGTCAGTATTACGATCTCTAAGACAGCAGATCTTAACAGCAAACGACACAGAACCCAGAAAGACACAGAATGCAAAAAGATTGTTATTGAAATTACAAGTTCTGTAACAGTTGTTGTTTACATATATGCATATTCTATAACCAATAAAATATCTGTTTCATACATGCTATTTGCCCCTCTCCCCATGGCTATTAGGAGAAGTCCAAAAGATTTCTGCACAATTCCTGTATTCTGACAAAGTAAACCAAGCCCCTCAGTGTGATTTGATGTGAAATGGTTAATTGCAGTAAACTTTTTTATTTGTTTTATTTATTTATTTATAGTGGAGGTGATTATAACCAGATGTCTAAACGCAACACAGTCTTCTGAGTTCTTGTGTGGAATGTTGATGATGGAATAATGCTGATAAATCTGATAAAAACATGTTTTTTCAATTTCAGAGTTTCTTAAAAAACACAATAAAAACAAATAAACCTATAAATATAGAAATATAAGGACTTTTGTTCTAGTAATATATTTTCCAATTTAAGAAAAAGAAGGTGGTTAAAGCTATTTCCACGAAAATAAAATTGTGTACTTGGCTACTAGTGCTTTGTTGGAATTGTCTTGTTCACAATAAGTCATGAGTCATGGGATAGCAAACAATCATGCCATTTGTCATAGGATAACGGTATATAAATTGATTAAGTTCTGAAGAATGGTGTGGCCTGCACGTATGCCCAACACGAGCCCAGTGGAGCAAGATCCTGCACCTACAAATACCAGAAAGCTGTGGGTGGCTATCCAGACAGCCTGGCTCAACATCCCTATAGACATCTTCCGTCCCCTTGTAGAATAGATGCCATGTGGAGTTGCTGCACTTTGTCTGGCTAGTGGGAGTCCTACACGATACTAGTTCCTGTCCCAATGCACAATGCACTGCATCTGTCACTCCACCACAAATACATTTTTGTAATATTTCATGTAATAACTTTTTGTGATGTAAATTTCAAAAGTGTGAAACTCTGCAGACGTCTGGTTACTATCACCACCACTGTAAACAATTCTGACTCAGTAGGCCATTTCTCATCAAAACCACTCTGAATCACTTTGTTTATATCTCAACAATTGGCTTATGCTGTGAAATGAAAACGTCGGTGGAATTGTCCTTTAATGTTTTTTGGTGGATTGGACTCATAAGTTGACATATAAATAGACACAGAGATGTTTATATAGAAATTATTTAATGGATAAGAAAATGGTATCACCAAACATGAACACACATGTAATAATTTTTTTTCTTAAGTATTTTACAAACCCTCAGCTGTTCTCCTCCCAACTGGGTTGCTCGCACAGTGACTTGTCTGGGTTTAGTAATCTGAGCTTCTAGAACTGATGACTCCAAACTTGGTCTCCAGACTTGGTGAGAAATGTAGACTGTTTACTGGTGGTTCAGAAGAAGACATAGAAAAGTCCTCTAGGCCAGAGTTAAACTGTATGTGTCTGTGTCAGAGAGAGTGTAGGAGTGGTTTTCGTGTATACGGTTGTACTGTGGGTATGTTCTTGGTCTTGTACATAAGAAGTTCAAGGCATTACATTCCCCTGTGATAAGGTTCTGGTCATTTCAGTGTGTACAAAGAAAGTCTTAAGGTCTCCCTTGCCCTTCACGTTAATGATTCCTCGACAAGAGCACATGTATCCCAAAGTCTGTAAGATCCGACTTGTTTCTTCAGTTACCTGGAATAAAGAATAACAAAAGAAGAATGAGAAACGATTCCCAAAGTCACATGATCTGCATGCAAACACACAGACAGTCAAGGTTAAAGGGGTCATATGATGGTTAACCAAATGTTTCTTGTGTAGTATGTAAACATTTCCCCAGTCCGTACGGTCCATATGGTTGCTAAGCTGCGAAAAATGATCCTATTGGTGGCTATCGGTGGTGCTTTTTTTGGTAATCGGGCCGATGCTTAGATTTGATATTTGATGGCAGATTTATTGCACACTTGAGACCTATGGCACCAGGGGTGTAAATGCTGCACCTTTTAAGGTGGACCAGGAAAATCCAAACAAGAAACAGGTGAATGCACTTTTCAGAAGTGCTTTTAAGTTAATTTCTACACTCTACTTGTATGCACTGAATGAATTAAAGTATTCAGCATCACTTAACACGCTTGGTGATAAGATACAAGCTGAAAAAGGCTAGTAATGTCAGCCGAAGTAACACATCATTGGCCTTTGTCTGTGTAAACTTTAAGCTACATCTGATCTACTGTGGCTTTCTGCGGTGTCAATATGGCTTTAAATTAATGTGGTGATGGCCAAATGCTGATTGGCTTGCTGTGATGCGCTGAAGAATTGAACAGTGCCAGTGCTGTGTCGTATTCTGACTCGATCTTGGTTGTTTCTATGTGTAAACGAAAAAAAAAAAGCAAAATATAGGCATCAGCTCAGAATTCCCATATTGGTGCATCCCTTACAATAAGTTAACTCCAGTTAACTTATGACAGTTAACACTGTCAAATAAACTCAAAGGAAATTCTTTTTACTTAGAAAACAACCACATGAATGATCATAAGTGGACCAAATGGAAGAAATAAAATATTAAATGTAGTATATGGATCCTTTAATTTCACAAGATAAAATTGACACAAATCAGGTGAACTCCTGTCATGCTGACTAAAGAACAGGATAATACCTGGATTTTCCCAAGGACCCCTGTGCTCTCCATTCTGCTGGCCACATTCACAGTGTTTCCCCAGATATCATACTGTGGCTTCTGTGCTCCTATCACCCCTGCTATGACTGGTCCATGGTTTATTCCTGAAAAGCAGGAAACATCCAGCTTGGTTAAAAGATGGGATGCAGTGTGATCACTCATCTGCGCATTTTGTTTTCCATGATTGATACTATCCCTAACCCTGGTTTCCTGAAATGCTGAGATATTTGGGGCTCTTGGGTCCCAGAAACTCAATGAGATGAGCTGGCCTGCATAATTTGATGCACATTATTTTGCAATTACTCTGATTACTAGGAGACTATCCCTAATGAATTTATTTCCTATCACGCCTCATGTTTGAGACGAGTGCAAATTGATTATATTAGAGCACTTTCAGGCTGAAGGCACGAAGTGATCGTCAGAGTGGAAGACTGAAATTCAGGAATAAAATGTAGACGACAGTGGACTTACTTACCTACTCGCAGTTTGAAGTCATTAAAGGAATGTTTGTTAATAACATCAAGTTTTCCCACCAGAGCAAAGGCGAACTCGACCATTGTGCCAATGTGCATGTACTGTCTGTCATGGTCCTTAAAGACAGAGAGAGGGGAGATCATTTCACCCATGTGTTTTCCCAATTTTACCCCCAATTTAGTCAAGTAGTAAAGCTTCAGCTCGTGTTTTCGAACTACCATCAACACCAAGCCACTGCATGGCTCAACACGCTTGGAGGAGAGCTCTAACTGCCAGTTATGTAATCAGCTAACAGAGGGCTGTATTGCACTGAGAGATGGAGGGCAGATGATGAGCCGAAGGAGATAAAGTATCTGAAGACATTGCTGATGAGATGTTACAAAATTAGCAAATCAAAATAGACCAAAAGTTCAGCACCAAGGACAGCACCCCTAAACAACGACACTTGAAGGGAAACTCCACCGATTTAAAAAGCAATTCTATATAATTAATATTTAATAAAAGTATTAAGTCTGCAGGTTTCTCTACAATGAACAAATTTACACTACACCATTCTGAATAAATCTGTTTACATCGCAAGGACTGAATTACTTGTGAAGCTTACCTGACCATACTCTGGTCCAGGAGTGACATTAAGTCCAGTAGCAGCCATATAGGTGCTGCCAATAGTCTTTATCTTCTCCACGCCACTGAATTTGGGTTTGGAGAGTAACTGCCAATGAAAGCAGGACAGAACGTTGGTTGAGGAATTACAAGGACACACGCAAAACGGTCATCAAAATACTTTTTTGAGTTTCAGTGGACATCCCACCCCCCCACCATCCCCTCAGGTTCCAGACGTCCCCTCTATTATTCAGGTCCCATTCACGTTAATAAGAGTATGTGGTCGGGCTGATCAGTGATGGCAGTTCTATTCCAGAGAATTCAGTTCTCGTGCAGCTTTTCAAATCCTAATTGGAAGTGAAATTGACAGCGGCGAAATAGATAGTCAGCATACTGAATGTGTTTCTCCAGCATTCTGTACCTCATCAAAATCTGCTATAATCTCATTGAGAAGTCTGAGACACTCCAGCCCCTCCTTGTTCACGTCAGACTCAGTGTAGAATTCCTTGAAGTCCGGGATGGACGCAAACATGACGCACACCAGATCGTATGACTGGTGGTAGAGGTCCTGTGAGAAATGATAGCAGACACCATTAGCAGTGTGGTGAGGAGGGGGCTGAGACACTTATTTCAGACCTCTTTGGTG
Source organism: Semaprochilodus insignis (assembly GCA_034552555.1). Lineage (NCBI taxonomy): Eukaryota > Metazoa > Chordata > Actinopteri > Characiformes > Prochilodontidae > Semaprochilodus > Semaprochilodus insignis. The sequence continues at coordinate 29,033,849 of CM067475.1, forward strand.
GTGCCTTGAACTGCTTGAAGAACAAAGGATAATCTGCGTTACGGCTACGTTCTTTCCTTATTTTCCGGGTGTCCAGAGGGAAAATCTAAGTAGGTGATCCATCGGAGCAAAGTAAAAGGAAAGCAGAAAGTTTGTCACTAGACTCCCAAAGTTAAATTAATTTGTTGTTCAGAGTGCTGCACAGGTTCAGCAGGCTGGACATGATGCTAGAGTTAGTATTAGTATCACCTTACTTCACTTCTATGTTACTCTGTACCACATTAGGTCACTACATTGATACACAGTGATGCTTATTTCAAGCATTACTATTACAATAAGCTAAATTATCTGCTCATGTAGTGAGAAGGTTTTATTTCATATTATTACTTAACTCTGCATTTCAATCACTCTGCATTTTCTTCAGGGAATACACTTTTCTAGTTTTGTAATCACACTTTAATAGCACAGCAAAACACTATTAAGAGCTCTAGATTAATGACATTAAGTATCAGAAGTGATGTGAATTGATTCAGCATTTTTTTTAGTGTTTTTCACACCGCAGCTCAGAAACACAGAAACTCTGCACTGCTCCCTCAGATTGCTAAGTCAGTTGTTTGTATATGTGATGCCCTGCATATATACACTTTGCCTTTGTTCACACCTGTCAGTACATTGAATACGCTCACCTCATTCTTCCAGTTCCGAGCCAGGAAGTGTTCTGCCACATGAGCCGGCAGCACGTTCTCCAGGAGCACGCGGTTGAGGTTCTCCATCGTCTCAATCTCCTCACACTCCCGTTTGAACTTGTTCCTCCAGAGAAAGTCTAACCTACAGTAATATTCATTCTGTTACAAGAGGACACAGAGGTAAAGAGATGCAGACATCTGATCACCTTGTGTGACTTGTTCACAAAGCAGAAAAACAGAACAACTCTGTTATACAGCACATTCCTGGTATAATCAGTCTGTTAAAATGAACAAATTGCCTCATCTTTTTACCTCTGTGGCTGATTTTTTTTTTTTTTACCACAGAGAGTTAAACAATATGCTTGTAGGCCAACCAGACTGACATGATCAAGCTGTCATTGATACTGGTACTGACTTTACTGGTCTAAAAATACGAATAACCCATATATATTTATATTTATATACATTTATATTTGTGCTTTATATCTAGCTTAGATGTATTTTCATTCATTCTTATTTTCATTCATTCTTTTAATACAAAAAGAGTAGTTTATGTATTTTTAGGACATGGTTCACATGGTTTCTCATAAGTATACTCATTGACAAATAGAAACACACCAAGAAGGAGTTGTTGGTATTGGAGTTGTGTGAATGTAATGATGATATATGTAAGTGATTACATTATTAGAGCGAAAGGAGTTTATTGGGGAAAACTGTACAACGGTACTCTACTGTAACTCAGGCACGTGGTTTGTGTACTTTGTCCACCGCTGTTCTAGTAAGAAAATGAGACAACCTACCCCAATAATGTAGCTGTAGTAATTGTACTTTTCTCCTCTGGAGTTTTGCTGTGGCTTCATAACTTAGTTGGTAGCTTAGTTAAATGTAACTTAGATGCAGACCAAAGCCTGACTGCTTCTGGGCTTTTACTCTCACACCAGTAATTCCTGTTAATTATATGTCAGAAGTGACCAATTAAAAAAGACTTATTATATTTTGTGAATTGCCTGGGATACATCTGCATTATGTACAGGTGAACAGGTGCCTAGTCATGCAGTAAGAGCTGAATATCTTCTGGGGTTGCAGTTTTGATACCTTGAAGAATTATTTTGGTGCTCCACTTAAAGCTCAGAGCTGAATGAAGATTTCTAAGAGACTTTATGTTCCATATACAGCTAATGGTACTCTGTGGTGTGAATGCAGCTGCGTCTGAATGAGTGCACTTTTCTTATGCAGATTATTCCAAACTGGCACGAACACAAAAATCTTTCCACACAAAAAAACCTAATAAACGATGTTTACGTAAACGTCTGTGTTCTGCGGAGAGCTTTCACCGTTTGAATGTTCTCACAAATCAGAGACCCACCTGCCTCGCCAGCACAAGCAGGGTAATGAAGAAGATGAACAGAGACACAGAGCCCATCGTCTTCAGGTCTTTCAGAACACCGGGTCTGGAAAAAGCCAAGGAGAAAAAAAAATGAGAATAAGAAGCGAGAGAGAGAAAAAAGCAGATCTTTGTGAAGTGTGTTCTGTGAGAAGAAAGGTCTTTTCAGCAGCACCTTGGGTGGGTGTCTGACTCAGGTTTATAAGCTCACTGGGCAGAAGCGAAATGTCAGAATTGCAAATCTACATATTATAACTTTGCCTTCCGCCCTCAGGCCAAAACTAATCTCTGAGTCATCTGCACAGAGGGAGGAGAAAGAAAGAAAGAAAGAAAGAAAGAAAGAAAGAAAGAAAGAAAGAAAGAAAAGACAATATAAAAAAGGAAAGAAGCCAAAGTAAAAAAAAAGATAGAAAAAAAAAAATAAAGAAGAAAGAAGAAACAGAAAAAGAGAAATATGAAACAGAAAATGAAAAACAAATGGAGGAAAAAAATAAAAATAAACAATGAAAGAAAGAAAGAAAGAAAGAAAGAAAGAGAAAAGACAAACTGAAAAAATGAAAGAAGACAGTAAAAAAGAAGTAAAGAAAATGAATTATGGAAAGAGAAATAAAAAAGGAAAAAGAAAAGGAAACAAGGAAGGAAAAAAGATACATAATAAGATACAGTAAAAATGAAATAAAGAAATTAGAAATAGATTATAACCAACAAGAGGGCAAAAAGAATGAAAGAAAGAAATGAAGGAAAGACACCAGATGGAAATGGAAGAAAGAAATTAAAGAAAGAAATAAGAAATAAAAAAGAAAGAAGAAGGGAAAAAGGGAAAAAAAATGAAAAAAAAATATGTACATAAAAAGGATAGAAAGCAACAAAGGTACAAGAAAAAAGAAAGAAAAAAAGGTGAAATAAAAAAAGAAACAGAACGGAAGGAAATAAGAAAGTCAAAGGAAAAGGCCAAAGAAAGAAAAACAAATGAAAGAAGGAAAAAGATAAAATAAGGAAGACGGAAGTAAAAAAAAAAAGAAAAAAATGGAAGAAAAGAAAGAAAGGAAGAAGGAAGGAAAAAAGCAAGAAAAGAAAGCAAAAGAAAACCAGATCTACGGAAATGGAGGAGAGTTTCTGGATGGCCGGGTTTAACGGGCAGCAGGTTAAATTACCTGTACATGTCCTCTCCGCTCCGACTGTCAATCATCTGGAAAAATCAATCCAATGCAATCTACACTGAGCCTGCTATCTCAGCATCTGCCACTCATAATCCCAGAGTTATTGAGAGAGGGGGTTTCTGTTACCACTCGCGAAAATTACTCTCAGATTCTCCATCACACCAGTGAGTCCCATCACCCCTCTGTCCGGCCCCTCCGTATGTGTGGGTGCTGGGGTGCAGGTGTAGTACCTGTCCAGTGGCTGGGTTCTATAGAGCGCTGTGCTGTACTCATCCAGCACAGAGGCGTGGGTCTGGAGGATGATGATGTTGTATCCCACCACTGCAGCCAGCATGATCAGCATTTTCAGCTCATAATTAATCCTCAGGAACACGGAGCAGGACACCAGCCCCAGGATACAGCTGTAGATGAAGTACTAAAAGAGAACCATGAGAAACAGAATGAGGTCTACACCTGTGACAAAGTAGGACCTCCTGCAGACAAAGCAGGACACTGAAAAACAGAATGAAACAGAAATAAATCAAAGAGATAAGTGGGTCACTCTTTATTTAGATGGTCCCCTATAGATGATCTATAGATCATTAACAAACTTTAAACAACATGAACATTAAGGTTAGGTGTAGAAGTAGGTGTAAGTTAGGGTTATGGTTTGGGTTAGATGTAGGTGTAGGTTAGAGTTAGGGTTAAGGTTAGGGTTGGGGTTAGGTGTAGGTTAGATTTTAGAGTTTGGGGTAAGAGTTAGGGGTTAGGGTTAAGGGTATTAGGGTTAGGTTTAGGGTTGGGGTTAGGTGTAGGTGTAGGTGTAGGTTAGGGTTGGGGTTAAGGTTAAGGTTAAAGTTAAGGTTAAGGTTGGGCTTGGGGTTGGGGTTAGGGTTAGGGTTAGGGTTTGGGTTAGGTGTAGGTTAGGGTTAGGATTAGGGCTGGGGTTAGGTGTAGGTGTAGGTTAAGGTTAGGGTTAAGGTTAAGGTTAAGGTTGGGGTTAGGGCTGGGGTTAGGTGTAGGTTAGGGTTGGGGTTAGGGTTAGGGTTAGGGTTAGGGTTAGGGGTTGGGTTAAGGATAGCCTTAACAGAATCTTTCACACTCAGCTTCAGTTTAATACACACTTGTTTATTATAGTAAGTGCAACAACAGTACTGACCCTGCTGAAAGAGTTAATCAGATGATCACAGACACGGTGCTGTGGATAAGGCTGCTGTTTTTGCATATTTGTATCTTTCGGGAGAGACGTAACGGAAACGACCACACAAACCACATACGTACAGCTGCCTTAGTCATTCTACAGTGGTATCTATGACCAACAGTGCAAGTCCACTTCCCTCAGACAGGCAGGTTAAAGTACAAGAAGAGCAATACATCTTCATGAATAACTGCATCTGAGTGTTCTCTTTCCCTCCATTTTACAAGCAGTCTGAGGGCAAAGAGGGCACAATAAATATGTCATCCATATCCAGCACAAACCTTCTACTTTTCCACCGCTGGTGTTCGTAAAGACATCAACATCGTCCCTGTTAGGACGTCAGAACGTCATTCAGAATCAGTACGTTCAAGAGGACATATCAAATCATTTGTGACTTATTTTACACAACTTACAGTGGCATGCAAAAGTTTGGGTACCCCTGGTCAAAACGTCTCTTGCTGTGAATAGTTGAGTAGAAGATGAACTGGTCTTCAAAAGGCATAGAAACATTCATTTCAACATGTTAAGCAAGATTAGTGTATTTATTTAGTTTTGCTTAGTGTTTTTTACTAGCTTAGCATTTTGACTGAGGTTCCCAAACTTTTGCATGCCTCTGTATTTACATAACATCATATGGAATAGAATTTAGAATCATTTGCCATTTGTTCTTGCACACAGAGGAAATTGTCCTCCATATTTAATCCATCCGTGAAGGGAAACTCTCACACACATGCACGCACACTGAGGAACACATACAGTAGGGGAGCAGTGAGCACACTTGCCCGGAGCAGTGGGCAGCCCTATCCACAGCACCCGGGGAGGGAGCAATCGGGTGCCTTGCTCAAGGGCACCTCAGTCTGCGACTACCTCTAAAGACCACTGTGAGCAGGGTGTGAACCTGCACGGGGTGCCCCTGGTCAAATGACTTTTTGTTGACTTTCCAGCACTACTGCACATTTTAATACACAATTACTGTGTATCTGCTGAATTAACATTCATTCATTCATTCATTCATTCATTTATCGTCTAAGCTGTGTATCCTTCTCAGTTGCAGGAAGTGCTGGCACCTATCCCGGTGCTCACTGGGCGGAAGGCAAGAAACACACTGGACAGGCCAGCAGACTATTGCAAGGCAGACGCACAGACATACACATTAACACTGACACCTACAGCTAGGGGGGCAATTTAGCATCTCCAGTTCCATGCCTGGCAGCATGTCTTTGGACAGTGGGAGGAAACCGAAGCACCTGGAGGAAACCCACACAGACACGGGGAGAACATGCAAACTTACAGAAAGTACCCCGGATGCCCCAGCTGGGCATCAAACCCAGATCCTTCTTGCTGTGAACATAGCATAGGATGCAGACTGTGCAAAAGATATGGCATGTTTTATATGCTTTCCCCCAACACGTTTAACTGTGCACTAACATTTGCAGAACAATGAGTAATAAAACATTTTTTTAACATTTACACATTAAAATGAAGCTAGCATGATAAGGAGAGTCATAAGCTGCCACCTGGTGACAGTGAATAAACAGAACATCTAAAGGAAGGCGAGAACCACGTTCTGGAATCCTATGAAACATGAACTGTTTGATGGCACGTAAAGCACGTGATGACCACGTCACCATCTGAAGCACAATCTGTTCGGCAGTAAATATCTGAAAGTGCTAGACCCGTGCTCATCACTGGCGCCCTCAGTTCCCCCTAACGCAACATGTTTTTTCTCAGTTTTGTTCTGTTCTGGCACATGATCAATTGGCGTTCTCGCCGGGCTCCAACAAAGCTGTGTAGGTGTTATGGGCTGCTGAGGACCGGAGCTGAGAAGCAAAGCCATATTTTCCAGTGTTTAGCTGTGAAATGTCCATCACTTTGCTGTGATTTGTAAAGAGGCTAATGCTGGATGCTTCACACAGGTGCACAAAAAGGCTAACTGACTTATTACATGAGAAAATGAGTTAGAGCCAATGTAATGCATGCTCCTGCTTCAGAATGGGCTTTCTTGCCACACAAGAATACGAGCGGAGCAGATTTTTTACATTTCAGACATGCCTACAGTGGTGGTGATACGAACCAGACATATCTTTAGTTCCTCTAAAAGCTCCCTCACAGAGAGATATCACAGTGATGATTACCAATATACTGCCTTAATCCTGAGACATATCATACAGTTATCCTCCGAGGTACATTTATAAAGATTGTCTAGGTTGACATACAGTCATCATTCAGTTTTACGTGACCATTTCCATCCCTTCTTTTTCCCCTAGAATTAAACAGGCTGTTTTTGTTACTGTGACTTTAAGACTTGATATATGTAAATGAGCTCCGTTCTGCACCAGCTCGTTGTATGATCTTCCCATTCCACCTTAAATGGTGCAGAAGTTACAGTCTGGTGGCTCAGACTACCTGTTCAGTTTCTCATTTGAATTTTCCCATTCCACCTTAAATGGTGCAGAAGTTACAATCTGGTGGCTCAGACTACCTGTTCAGCTTCTCATTTGAATTTTCCTGTTCCACCTTAAATGGTGCAGAAGTTACAGTCTGGCTGCCTGTCCAGCTTCTTTCCTGTGTGTATATGATGCTAGGAGAGACAGCATTAAAAGAGCAGCTATTAAGATTAACAGGTACTTACAGGCAAGTAGAACTTGTTGTCGGAGACTTGAGTGGTTTGACCATAAACACTGTATGCGCTCTCGTTGGAGATGTTCGGTGCAGCTACAGTAATCAGCTTCTCGTCCTCTAGAAAGAACTAGATACCAAGAAAGGCAAACATGTTAAATCTTTAACACACGTCCAAGAGTCCACCTCTTCTGATTACTGAATTCAGAATTCAGATATTCACTTACACACACCTTATACACCCACCAGCCACTTCATTAAGTACAACTCCTTGTATCTGCACTCACTGTCCAATTCATCAGCTCCACTGGCCATATAGGAGCACTTTGTAGTTCTACAGTTACAGACTGTAGTCCATCTGTTTCTCTGTATACCACCCTGTTCTTCAACGGTCAGGACCCCCACAGAGCAGGTATTATGGGGGTGGTGGATCATTCTCAGCACTGCAGTGACGGTGACACGGTGGTGGTGTGTTAGTGTGTCTTGTGCTGGTGTGAGTGGATCAGACACCAGAGCCCTGTGGGCAGCGTCCTGTGGGCAGCATCCTGTGACCACTGATGAAGGACTAGAGGATGACCAACACCAACTGTGCAGCAGCAGATGAGCTATCGTCACTGACTGTACATCTACAAGGTGGACCAGCAAGATAGGAGTGTCTAATAGAGTGGACAGTGAGTGGACACAGTGTTTAAACACTCTGTGGTGGTCCTGGCCATTGAAGAACAGGGTGGGTGTATAATCTCTATAGAAAAGCATTCACCAATGGAATGGGACGCAGTGGAGCAGCCACATAGCAGCTTTAGGTCACCATATCCAGTGCCAAGAGGGGTTTAAAGCCCCTACAGCATTGGCTGTGGAGAAGTGCACATGTGTTCTGTGGAGTTATGGAGCTCCATCCAATACTTTTGGATGAGTTGCAGTGATCCATAACAAATCACCTGACATCAGTACCTGACCTCACTAACACTCGGGAGTCAAATCCTCACAGCAATGTTCTAATATGTAGTGTAAAGTCTTTGAAGAAGAGGAGAGGCTGCTACTGCAGCAAAGGAGGAACAAACTCCCTATTAATACCCCTCATTTAGACATTCAATGTATCTCATGATACACTAGACATTTACAGTGCTAAAGGTTTGGCAATAAATTAAATGTACACCCTTCCCTTCCCCCGAATGTAGTCAGTGAGCCAAGACATCACTTGGCTCATGTCTGTGGTTTGCTCCAATAGTTTTGCGCTGGAGCTACAATGCTGATGCAGTTAGGAAGAAATGGAAGCTTACAGGAACTCTTTCTCACAATTGTTTGCGATTATGAAAGCTAAACAGAGAGACTGCATGAATGAAGACACATTGTGCACACGCAGCTGGGTGCAGCAGCGCTGAGCTAGCCTAGCAGAAAGCCTTTCTACCTTCGACTTCTATCAAAATAATGAAATTGCTGTCTGCCTGCACCAGCGAATCCTCCACGTCTAAAGCGCCGCTTTGCCACCGGGACAGAACATTCAGTTACCTCATATCATAGCTGCTTTTTATTACCTTTATTCAGCTTATAAAGTACACACGTCACTTTGTTCATAACGCTGATGTGAAACAGCTGCCAAATGTTTTTAATATCAACATTATTTATTAATTAATTAATTTTAAGTGATGTCCTCATGTCAGAAACATTAGCTGTCTGTTTAACCAATGCTCCTGTGCTGTGACCCAAATTTACAAAGCTCATCATATTTGTACTGAATGCTTTTTAGATAGATAGATAGATAGATAGATAGATAGATAGATAGACAACTAGACAGACAAATAGATAGATAGATAGATAGATAGATAGATAGATAGATAGACAGACAAGTAGACAGACAAATAGATAGATAGATAGATAGATAGATAGATAGATAGATAGATAGATAGATAGATAGATAGATAGATAGACAACTAGACAACTAGACAGACAACTAGATAGATAGACAGATAGATAGATAGATAGACAGATAGACAGATAGATAGATAGATAGATAGACACCTAGACAACTAGACAGAAAACTAAACAGACAGATAGGCAGCTAGACAGCTAGCTAGCTAGCTAGCTAGATAGATAGATAGACAACTAGACAATTAAAACAGGCTGTTTTAGGTGCTGTGTTGGTAAAGGAGCAGTGTCTAATATTTAAAGGGGAATCTTTTATCAGGAATAGAATATAACATAACATATAATTCATCATCAAAAGAATAGCTGCACCCAGAAGGANTAGATAGATAGATAGATAGATAGATAGATAGATAGATAGACAGATAGGCAGCTAGACAGCTAGCTAGCTAGCTAGATAGATAGATAGATAGACAACTAGACAGACAGAGAGCTGTGCACCTAGACAACAAGACAGACAACTAGACAGCTAGCTAGATAGATAGCTAGATAGATAGATAGATAGACAGATAGCTAGATAGCTTGATAGATAGATAGATAGATAGATAGATAGATAGATAGATAGATAGATAGATAGACAGATAGCTAGATAGCTAGATAGATAGATAGATAGATAGATAGATAACCACAGAAACCACATAAACAAATACAGGTTAAATGACTTCTCGGCTAATCAGCTACTTTAGGAGTCGGAGGGGCTTTAAGAGAGAATGATACTTCTATTTTAATCATGAATGGCTGAGTTCATATTACTGNAGTTGTAGAGGTTCCTAATGGTGTCCTGTGATAATCCATCCCATGCCCCTTGAATATTCTCACACAGTTCCTGCAGATTGTGCAGTAGGGGTGGAGGTGGAGTGACACCAGGCCTTCTGGAGGTGTGACGCGTGACAACAAACCATTCATCTCTGTGCTAACCACAGTGCCTCCACACACATATTCACTGTTGGTCGTCTCCACCGAGACAAAAGAGGGACTCATCACAGAAGATGACTCCATGACAGTCTTGCACGACACCACTGCAGTCTTTGGTGAAGCTGACGTGGTGTCAAGGGCAGTTGTTGAAACGGTCTGGTGCTGGCACTAACAGGATGACTCTCGGACAGCATCACTGCTCGCTGAATGTCCGCTATTGTGTTGGTTGGGTCAGTCATGTACAGCGATAAGGACCGTCCTTGCTTATATCACATTCGCGGTCGAGCGTGAAAATATAATCATTCGTATTTCTCACAATGTTTCATTACTGTTGGTTGACTCCTTCTGGGTGTAACTATTTGTGCACTCATTCTTTTGATGATGAGTGTATAAAACTATGTTTCCTATAGTGTATAATCACCTATAACTACAAATCTTTGTATTTTTATTAGCTTAGAATGAGCCTTCATATGAGCGGCTCACCTTCCAACAGAGGCTGCCACCACCATGTTTCTACAGTAGACCAGAACGGACAAACCACACACTGACTGTAGAGAGTGACTTTCAGGTTTTGCATTTTTGCATTGAAGCAGCAGCTTGAATTTGGTGGTGCTATGGCACTAACTGGAAGATGCAGAAATAGGAAGAATCCAAGCTTAAATGTCCTACCATAGTGCTTATTGGTAACTCCATGCATAAAACTCCAGATGGGATATTACAAAAGTTGCATTATTACCCCTTATCAAAACTATTACTAGCATTAAAACCTGGAGGCTGAAGTCGGCTTCTTGTTGCGGTAGTTGTCTCCCATTTTCACATTGAGTGCACTGTCCATATGTAAATACCTTAATTATCTATATTGTTATATTGTATATTACTGCTATTTTTATTATTTATTGTCTTCTTGGAGAGCGTCGCATTAAATTCTGTTGTATGCAAGTACAATGACAATAAAAGGATACAGTACTCAGTATTCTATTCTGTTCTATTCTATTCTATTCTATTCTATAATTCGAATTTTTGATCATCTTAGTTAGCTTATGAGGAGGAAGAAGTGATTATTAAGCTAAATCTGAACTGAATTAACAATAAAACATTTCACTGAGTTATTGAGATATTACGCTTTCTAATGATGTGAGCATGCTAGGTAGGACCACTCGATGAGTAGAATAAATAGCTGGAGAACCTTTTTGTGTTGTAAGAAGCAGGGGAACCCAGATTTTGATAAATGGGGGAACAAAGTTATTATTTAGCCCCCAGAAAAGACAAAGGAAAGGAGGGTGAATCCTCACTGTCAAAGGAGAGAAAACTTGATGAAGCAGAACAAAATCTGGACAGACACTGAGGCAACGACAGAAAACCTGGCAGTCACTGTAGGTTCTAGGTATGAGTGGGCGGTTCAGTAGGTTGCAATAGGCAACCTCACTGCTAGAGGTTACACACTGCTCATTTAAGACTGTGTATGTAAATGTGCTTTGTTCTTCGTTCGTTATAACTTGAGGGTGAACGGGCAGGGCTAAACGGCTGTAGCTGGATTTATGAGACATCACAAAAACAATGAAGTCAAAACTGGCTGTTTGTGCTGCTTAGATCGTACAGACTGCAGAACAAATGGGGCAATATAAAAGGGTAACACTATTTACATATGACATCAAGCTTTTATATGTTGTTCTCCATGATACGGGCCTTTAACCAAAACGTCTACTATATTGGGTCTGATAATAATGATAATAGAGCTCCCTACAACTGGGTGAACCAATCTGTTACAGCGTCATCCTGAGGCAGACCAGCGCTGCAGCTCTAGTTGGTTAAGAATACCAAAGGCAAAAGCTCGCTGACGGTGAAGCAGCTAAGTAATGACATTACGTCATAATAAATGTACTTTTAGGGACCCCAGAATTTTGATTTTAAGACATTTAGGGGGTCCAAGAGGTTAATTAGGGGGTGGACCCCCTGTATTTTGCACTTTGGTTGTAAGATGAAGTTCATGGTGGAGACGTTTATGCAGAGCGATCCAAGGCAAAACAGCTTTGCACGCCTAACAACACTCTTCCCTGTTTACATACCACATCAAGCTTTTCTATAGGCCTTTAACCAAAACATGTTCCACACCGTAAGGTCTGAGATTTGCACCCATGTAATTCAGCTCCCTACAAGGTTCTGGGGGCCTGATCAGCAGCGGCTCTGAGGGTATTACAATTCCTCCAGGGTTTCCCGAACAGCTGAGTCATAAAACCACTTCTGTTCCCCGGCTAATAAATGTGTGATACCAGCGCAACTGTGAATCAAGGGGTCTGATGGAGATCAGAGTGCTGGAGCTGACAGCGAGGGGCACGGAGGATGTGAAGCCCTTTGGCAGTCAAGCTACTCACCATGTTGAACACGGCCATGACCAGGATGAGCGCGGTGGTTGCCATGGTGAGCACGAGCCGTATCCAGGGCTTGTTGGCATCGAGTGTGGAGGAGTTCGGCAGCCAGGGCATAGAGCAGGAGGCCACGGTGCCCCATCTCTACGGCAACGAGAGAGAGAGAGAGAGAGTGGTGAAAAGGAGTTTTAACTCCCACTAATGTCATTAGCATATCGGCTCCTCTGCTGAGCGCCCGGGGTCACGCCTCCAATGAATAAGATGCACGTCAAGCGTACAAGTACGGACGTCTGAGCCGACAGCTTAAAGAAGCCGACAAATTTAATCCTCCTCAGGTATGAATCCTTGAATAAACCGAGTACTGTCAGGGAAGGACATGTGATGTGAAGTGGTACGTGGTGAACGGGTTTGGACCTGAGAACAAGGGGTTTAAGGTGGACTTCCAGTTTGTTCCCAATTTCTGCATAGTCCAATCAGTGCGATGCAAACCAAATAATTCAGAGTGATTTGATTTAAAAATGAGGGGAAACGAGAGGGCTGTGACAATAAATGCATTACCTCAATACTGCGATTATGTAATGCCTACCACGGCGTGGAGCTGTTAGTGAGCACAGGAAACATGGACTATAATGTTAGCGGAGATCTGTCTATCTAAACTGATGTCATCTACCATGGTGCCAGGATCAGGAGTTCAAAGTGTTCTATACCCTGAGTGCTGCAACCAACAACCAACGTGTTTAGTTCATTGTATCGCACTAATTGGTACTAATTGGTAAATGCTACCTTTATGAAGAGTTTATGAATGATTTAAAATGAGTTTACTAATGGTTATTAATGAGGCCATAAACACCTCAAAATCATTAATAAGCAGTTACAACACATAAATAAGACCTAAATATAGATACATAATAGATATCATATACATAAATAAAAAATTCCATTATTATACCATCATCGGCGTTGCATATAAAAACTGTTGTGAACTTGTTTTATCTTTCTCTATTAGTTCTATGCATTTTCTTATCTTCCTTTGACTTTTGGGAGGAGCTGTCTCCTCAACAATGGTATAAAAACCCCTTTGAGGTTTGTATCTGTGGACTTCACTCTGGACTCCTCAAAACCAGAGCTCAATAAACTTAATAAATATCACATCAAGAGTGGTCTGCTCTCTTCAACTGACACGAAAAAAAGAAATTACAGCAAAACTCAGACACGTGTAGGTTGACTGGTGGTTTTAAATACAATTGCATTGAGGATTTTGTGACCCCTGATTCCTATTGCAACCACTGTCAAAAAAAAAAAGTCTCCGCAATGAACCATTTCACGTCAAACCACTCTGAACGACTTTGTTTACATCGCAACGAGTGAGAGAAAAATTCACCGGCATTCCCCATTAACCTCAATTTCTGCATTGCCCATATGTCTTCTCTACTCTAGGACAGGCGCTGACCTTTGAATTACATTCGTGTCTGTGGATGGTGTTGTGCAACATTTGACAGGGCATTGCTGAACTGCGCTGCAACCCATCTGTTCACGTCTGAAGCACTCGATCCTCAATGAGTGCATAACAGCCCTCATCTGAGCTCCTGCTACAAGGCTGCCAAGGATGTGAAGAGCAACGAGAGAGAAGCAGCAACCCGGCTCACCTGAGAAACAGGCAGTGTCAGATGTGCTCAGGCACACACTTAAGACGTACAATGTGAGCTTTTCAGCTTGGAACAAAAACGCCTCTCAGAGATTCGTTTCAGTCAGTGATGCTGCTCAGCAGCAGCGCTCGAGTTTAGGAAAATGGATCCATTCACATCCCAGAAGGGAGTAAGAATGCCGCCTACGGCAGCGCAACACGAAACTCTCCGTATTTTTGGATGGAGCCGAGCCGAGTCCAAATCGGTTCGGCTAAACCCCAGCAGCACCCAGAGCTTCTGGACCCCCCCCCAAAAAAGCCTGCAGTTTCTTCCTATTGGCTTCTACAATGTAACTCAGATTAGGGGAAAAGAACATATGCCCTGCTGGATAACAGCACACCAGGAATGACCCAGTAAACAGCCAAGTAAATCATTTAAGCTGCTGCTGTATGTTTTCTGTTTTTGACAGGGTTGTAAGGTTAGCTTTCAGCTCAAGGTTGGCTTTGGCAGCCTCATAAATTCAAAGCGGCCTGGATTTAGAAGCATGGAAACTAGGTTCATTATATACTGACGCATGAGCTGAGAACCAAGTGTAAACTAAGGACGAAGGATGAGACGAGGGCTGGATGGTCCATTACCTATTCAAGGGTATCATCGCTATCAAGACGAAACCTGCAAATTGGTAACTTTACAGGAGAAGAGGAAGAATTCCAAGTGCATATAAACTTTCCTAGCTACGCCTCCTTGTATCTACACTCACACATTGTCTGTTTTATCACCTCCACTGACCATATAGGAGCACTTTGTGGCTCTACAATTACAGACTGTAGTCCATCTGTTTCTCTGTATAGTCCTCTTCAATTGACATTGTCACAATAGGAGAACCTTTTTGGTTTTATATAGAGCTATTTCCAAAAAGGTTCTATATAGAACTGTATACGACACATTCCTCATCCTCCATCAGTGTGAGAAAACATCTCTTCATGAAAAGAGCCATTTAAGCAAGCAAATAGTTCTTGGAGTTCTTCTTTGAGAACCATTGTTTCTGCTAAAGCACCTTTAGGTGTAGATCACCTCTTTTGGTACTGGATGTATTACGAAGTGTTCTGGAATGACTGGAGGGAAAGTATCTTGTGACTTCAGCCTTGCTCCTTTTTTGTGCATCCATTAGAGAACTATAAGGATGTTACTGTGTGTAATTCCACCTACACATTTGCAAGTGCACATTTGCAAAACAGACCACTGATACCTTTTGATAAATTTGACATATAAACCAAACAGCCATAACATTTAAACCACCTCATTGTATCTACACTCTTTATCCATTTTATCAGCTCCACTAACCATTTGGGAGCACTGTGTAGTTCTACAGTTACAGACTGTAGTCCATCTGTTTCTCTGTATACTTTATTACCCTGTTGTTCAATGGTCAGGACCCCCACAGGACCACCACAGCGCAGGTATTATGTGGGTGGTGGATCATTCTCAGCACTGCAGTGACAATGACATGGTGGTGGTGTGTTAGGGTGTGGTGTTATGGTGTGAGTGGATCAGACACAGCAGTGCTGCTGGACACCTCAGTGTCACTGCTGGACTGAGAATCGTCCACCAAACAAAACTATCCAGCCAACAGCGTCCTGTGGGCAGCATCCTGTGGGCAGCATCCTGTGGGCAGCGTCCTGTGACCACTGATGAAGGTCTAGAGGATGACCAACATAAACTGTGCAGCAGCAGATGAGCTATCGTCTCTGACTGGACATCTACAAGGTGGACCAGCAAGTTAGGAGTGTCTAACAGAGTGGACAGTGAGTGGACACAGTGTTTAAACACTCCAGCAGCATGGATGTGTCTGATCCACTCACACCAGCACAACACACACTAACACACCACCACCACATCAGTGTCACTGCAGTGCTGAGAATGGTCCACCACCCACATAATACCTGCTCTGTGGTGGTCCTGTGGGGGTCCTGACCATTGAAGAACAGGGTAACAAAGTATACAGAGAAACAGATGGACTACAGTCTGTAACTGTAGAACTACAGAGTGCTCCTATATGGTCAGTGGAGCTGACAAAATGGACAATGAGTGTAGATACAAAGAGGTAGTTTTAATGTTATGGCTGATTTGGTACAAATCAGCCAAACGATAACAATGAATGAAAAAAGAAAGAAAGATGAATAGTTTGCCTAATGGAAAACCAAAAAAGGCGAAAGTCAAGCCAGTAGCAAGTGGTGGAAAAACAGCTTTACTCTGATTCCGATTATGTTCGGCTATATCACATTATNCTGGAAACCGAGTTAATCAAAAAAATAAAATAAAATAAAATAAAATAAACAAAAGCATAAAATGAACAGATAATTAGTCATTTTGTCATTCTTTAATTTTAATTCTGATACATCTTACAGTAATTCTAGTTATTTAAGTTAGTTAAAGTTATTATAAACATTTTTGCCTATATAAAAAACAAAAACAAATAAAATAAAAGCAATTAAAGTTACCAAGACTAGAATCTCATTTCAACATAGCATTTTTTCACTGTTTTTATTGTACCAAGAGGGGTTTTGGTTGTACCGGGAGGGATTTTGGTTGTACCAAGAGCGGTTTTGGTTGTACCGGGAGGGATTTTGGTTGCACCAAGAAAAGTATTGGTTGTACCAAGAGAGGTTTTGGTTACACTGGGAGGACTTTTGGTTTTACTGGGTGTAATTTGGGTTGTACGAGGAGGAGCTCTGGTTGTACTGGGAGTAATTTGGGTTGTACTGGGAGTAATTTGGGTTGCATTGAGAGTGGTTTTGGTTGTATTGGGAGAGGTTTTGGTTGTACTGGGAGGGGTTTTGGTAATACTGGGAGTAATTTGGGTTGTACCAGGAGGAGTTTGGGTTGTATTGAATGATTTTGGTTGTACTGGGAGAGGTTTTGGTTGTACTCTGAGTAATTTGGGTTGTACTGGGAGTCATTTGGGTTGTATTGAGAGTGGTTTTGGTTATACTGGGAGAGATTTTGGTTTTACTGGGAGTAATTTAGATTGTATTGATAGTGGTTTTGCTTGTACTGGGAGGAGTTTGGACTGTACTAAGGAGAGGTTTAGTTGTGGAGCGTGTCTTGGAGAGACAGATATGTTTACACTGCTATAACATGATTTAGTGACTACTTCCTTTCCTCCACCATCAGGCCTTATTGCATTTTTACTTTATTTTCCCGTTCCTATTATGGTTGCTCACATGGCTCCCATGGGTCATAAAAGTTCTGGAATATCATAGAGTTTTAAAATGTCTATTCCAGACATAAAAAGTAAAGGGATTTGATCATTTTTACGACCACTAAATTCTGGATAATCTTGTTTGTGGCATCTTTAAATGTTAAATTACCTCCCATTTATGAAAATGTCACATTTTTACCTATTTCCGTTATGTGTGAGTGCTTGTTATACTTCTACTCCATTTTTCTGTGCTCATTATGCCCTTCCAGCTTGCCGAACAACTGCCAATCACTTTAGTCATGGTATGCAGTGTCCTGTACCTGCTAACGACTGCAAACGTGGCGGGGAAATGGAAATGTCAGTAATAATTGTGCAAATTTAGGCAGCAAGTTTTGTACCTAAAACTAGTAAATAAAGCTCACAAATTGATGGTTTTAAAACACTGTGACTGTTGGTCTGCTCAGCACAAAGGCAGCCTGTTATTCCATTCATTATGGGTCATGGAAATGTAGCTTATTCCAGTGAAAGTCATTTGACATCTGACCTATAGTGGGAATGCTCTGCTTGTTGTTTTAGCTGGCATGTACACTTACTTGAATATTCCACTGCTGATTTAGTTCTGTTGTTTGTTATATCTTTCTATAGATGACAATGTTAATGTCACAGCAAGTAGGGCCTGAGTTTTATTCCCTGTTGGGGCATCCAGGGTCCTTTCTGAGTGAAGTTTGCATGTTCATCCCATGTCTGTGTGTTTCGTCCAGGTGCTCTGGTTTCCTCCCACAGTCCATAGACATGCAGTCAGGCTGATGATGCTAAATTGCTCCTAGGTGTAAGTGAATGTGTATATCTGTGTGCTGCCCTGTGATGACTGGCAGCCTGTCAAGGGTGTTTCCTAGTGAGCACTGGGATAGGCTCCAGCATCCCCTGTGACCCACAATGATAAGTGGCTCAGAAGACGAATGAATGAATGAATGAATGAATGAATGAATTAAAATGTAAAAGATGGCCTTCAGCACATTTCTCATAGAGAGTAGAGGGTTCTTACAGAGTCTTGCATCAAATAGTAAACTGCACTGTATGCAGCATGTTGTATTATATTTTCGGGGTTGGTGTGGCCTATGATGGGTGGGCCCTAAAATCCCTGGCAGCGCCCCTGAGAGCAACACGTCACCACCACGTCAGTGTCAATGTTGGGCTGAGAATGATCCACCACCCAAATAATACTTGCCTGTCTTCTTCACTATCATTATGCAGTTTCTTAATGTGTGTTAATATTTCTGACTATAACTAACACCTGCATTCTTAGGTCACAGTGTGAGGGGCTGATTGGGGGGGCAAAAGGGAAACTGTAACTGCTAAAGCTCAAATCTGATGGACATACAGACCATCACTTTTGAAGATTCTTCCAGAAGCGCAATTGTGAGGTCAGACACTGATGTTGGACGAGAAGGCCTGGCTCACACTCTCCACTCTAATTCATCCCAAAGGTGTTCTATCGGGTTGAGGTCAGGACTCAAGTCAAGTTCTTCCACACCAAACTCGGTCATCCATGTCTTTATGGACCTTGCTTTGTGCAATGGTGCACAGTCATGTTGGAACAGGAAGGGGCCATCCCCAAACTGTTACCACAAAGTTGGGAGCGTAAAGTTGCCCAAAATCTCTCGGTCTGCTGAAGCATTAAGAGTTCCTTTCACTGGAACTAAGGGGCCGAGCCCAACTCCTGAAAAACAACCTCACACCATAACCCCCCTCCACCAAACTTTACACTTGGCACAATGCAGTCAGACAAGTGTCGTTCTCCTGGCAACCGCCAAACCCAGACTCATCCATTGGACACGTCTCTACTGCTCTAGAGTCCAATGGCGGCACTTTACAACAATGCATTCCACGCTTTGCATTGCGCTTGGTGATGTAAGGTTTGGATGCAGCTGCTCGGCCATGGAAACGAAATCCATGAAGCTCTCCATGCACTGTTCTTGAGCTAATCTGAAGGCCACATGAAGTTTGGAGGTCTGTAGTGATTGGCGACCTTTTTTTTCTCTTTAATCTGGGGAAAGAGGAGGGTCGTTTCCTGCTCTCTTTTCTGTTTAGTTTATGATCATAGCGTAAAAACAAGCACACATACTTGCCAGTAAATAAACAGGTTTAAAAAAACAAACTCAGTCATTTCCGACTAATGTGAGTGCTTTACTTACCAGTATATGGCCAGCAAAACAAATGATAAGGATAAGAGAGAGCAACAGGAAGGCCAATCCAAACGACACCCCGAGGACAGCGGTCCTGCACGGAACGAAAGCTCCACTCATTAAACAGCAAATGTAATAGAAGGGCACTTGCTTTTACTCATTAAGAAACAGAAAGTGCACATCACACAAACACAAGCGTGCCACGCTCTCTATTTATCCTGCTATTTAAAAATAATGGAACCACTAGGCAATAGACGAGTCGGTCAGTAATAAGCAGTTAGGCTGCATTTTGCCTCTGAAACAGTTTCCGCCCTTTATGGCTGTTGTTGTGCACATTCTGAACAATTTCTACTGAAGATTGGACCATTAAGATGAGTAGACCTGCTATTATGTTGAACATGCTGACTCATTATTATAATGAACAGCTTTATTTTTTGCTCTGAAGAAAAAAAACAAGCCATTGACTAAAGGTGTAGGAGATAACTCATCAGGCCATCCAGTGTTATTATTTTTACCAATGCTAAATGAGTTTCTGCACTCACGGCTCTGTGTTTCATTTTTTGTTTCCTGCGCTTCTCGGTCAGATGTTCTCGATAATGAAGTCTATAAACAACTCTCTTTATCTGACATTAGGAACACCAGACAGTTTATGAACACAGAGTGCAATAAGGGTATGTGTAGCAGAGCACCATAAACAAACAAATAAATAAACACATTTTATTCTATTTCAGCGGAATGTAATCAAACACGTTATGGCTCATATTTCTTTCTTGAAACAGTGCCGCCCTCTCGTTTTCGGTAGCGCTGTTTACACTGGGTTATTACCACACCAGCCAAAACGAGCGTCCAATATTCTGAGCACTAGCATGTTCGAAGCCACTACGTCTACCAATAACCTCACTTCACCTGAAGTTCCAACTACTGAGCTGGCATGGTTAGATAGCAAGGGTGACCAGCTAAACCAGCACCAGACCAGCACTAAACTAGCTTAAACTAGCAAAGACCAGTTTAAACCAGTATGGACTGCATATGCAGTATGTTCTGTTTTTATAGCAGGGTATGGTTTGGAGTTAGCTAAGCTACTAATATGAAGGGTTTGTTTTAGGCAAAAACCTAATGTAATGTTAAAGTCAATGGAACCAGACCTTTTTTTCCAAGCAGTTTGGGGTCATTTCTGTTGGTCCATTTATTTCACACAGTGTAAACAGCAGCTGCTGCGTTTAAATGATAATAAAATAAAAAATCAACAAAAATGGAGATACATGTTTCTCTTTGGACATAAACAATGATATATATAGAGTCAATGGTCCGTCTCCTCTGTGATTATACTCCTCTCTCCTCTCACTCTTTTTCAGACAGCTCATAAGTCCTTATTACAATGGAGCCTCTAAAGGAGAACTGGAGCTTTCCATTTTGCTGTTGCTTTTGTTAGTTACCTGCTCATTGATTTATCCATAGTTCTGCCACATTTACTTGCTATTTAAAAGCTGTATCTGAACGACAGGGCTACGGTCACATTTGTCATAGTAACATACACCTTTGCTTTAGCAGTGAGGGGCTAAACTAGGAAAATGTGTTAAACGGTGTTGAAGAATTTAGTGCCATTTATGAACCAAAAAATTGTTCCTTCTTTATAGAGGATGTATTCTAGCTTCTACATCTGACCGAGAGTTTTCAAGCTTTGGCATACAACTGCTCATGCTGTCACTGTGGCACACCTTCGTTGTTAACATCATTGTTAATACAGAGTGACCACGTGGTGGGCTTTGCATATAAAAAGTTAATACTGGTGTAAAAGTTACTGCTGGTCCTTCATGGCAGCGTATTTAATGGTGTTATAAACTTGATATAATGATGGAGCCGGGAAGTAAGGACACATCACGGGGAAAAATCGATACCAGCTTTTGGGTTTCTGAAAGCGCTTGTGGCCGACGCGCACAGTAAATTACAGCGGCGACTCACATGGATTTTACTGTCTGACTTCCTACTTAAAGAGGCATAATTTCCAAAGCGGCTCAGTCTCTGATTCACAAAATCCATATCCATCTGCACGGAGATGCCTCTCTCTAGCACACATTGATCTTTTCCTTATCGGTTTGTGTCTCCATCTTTCTTCCCGCTCTTACTGTCACACCCGGGTCCCGTAACATAGTCTGTTATTTGATAACTGCTGTGGGGCCAAATAGTGGCTTGCAGTTGGGTTACGATCGTGAGATAAGGTTGGTTGAAATTCATGGAAAGTACTTACTTCGGCAAGACTAAAACTTGCACTATGAATATACAGAAGAAGATGAGGCATGCACAGGTGACGTAGTACTTGAAGGCAGGCAAAGTTGTGGCTCTATACTATACGTGTGGGGAAAAAGACAAAAAAGACATTTCGAAGAGAGAAGTGAAAAGGCTGATCTCAGCTTTAAGTTTGGATATCGAGAATTAGGCTGTATAAAATTGAACTGTGCCACATCGAGAACTACTGTGAGAACGGACCTCTTTCTCCAGAGCCTTATTGTGAAAGAACAGAGATATCCTCTGAATGTCCTCAGACTTCAACCACTGCCTAGCGAGAGAGAAAGGACAAGAACAGAGAGAGCATTCGTATCAGTACAACATGATAATTGGCAATTATATGCTTTAGGCAGAGAATAAAGTAGCCATCCTAGCGGTCACTGAAATGTTGCTGGTATCAAAATCATGTCTATAGTAAACTGGAGAATCCTAGAGCTACTCACTTTTGTGCGTTGATGCCATCAATTGTGCGAATCATCCTTTCATTTAGCTCCTCTTCGAATCGCTTCTTCTGGGATTTTGTTCTGAATGAAATGAAAAGTGATGCCTGAGCGACTTGAGGAAGACAGATAAGGTCAGCGCTGCATGACAGACTGTATGTATTGAACTGTACTCACTGACTTACTGCCAACAGATGTACTATGACTGTTTGAAGGGTTTCAGTATTTGTTGCCCCTCTTTCACCCTGTTCTTCAATGGACTTCAGGACCCCTACAGGACCACCACAGAGGAGGTATTATGTGGGTGGTACTGGATCATTCTCAGCACTGCAGTGACACTGATGTATCGGTGGTGGTATGTTAGTGTCTGTGTTGTGCTGGTTTGAGTGGATCAGACACAGCACCCAAATAATACTTGCTCTGTGGTGGTCCTGTGGGGGTCCTGACCATTGAAGAACAGTGTAAAAGGGAGTAACACAGTATTCAGAGTGCACCTATATGGTAAGTGGAGCTGATAACAGACAGGGAGTGTATTGTTGTGTATGTCAGCTATTATTCTCCTCCAAAACTCTCTATATCCCTGCAGGAACATTCATTCCATTATACACTGCCAGCAGGGCTGACATGATTACTCCATTAAACTCTACGACTACTCAATTAAAAATGGCCTCTTTAATTCTATGTTCTCGATGAATCAGCCTTGTAATTAGTTTGTCATTTGAGTACTGCACAGATCGTAATGAAGATGTCCTTGTCAGGCTGATGATTGTCCACAAGGGGGAGCCAAGTCGATTTATGCGAGCATCACTGGAATAGAAGAAACACACACCAGCAGGATCCCACAAATGCATTAATGTATAAAGTAAACATGTAGATGCCCTGCAAAGAATCAGTGGCCTGTTCAGGGTGTTTCCTTCTTTCTGCCCATTGAATGCTGGGATAGGCTCCAGCACCCCCCACGAGCCAGAAGGATAAAGCGGTTTAGAAGAGGAGTGAGTAAACGTCTACAAGAAGCAAAAGATGGTTTTGTTTAAATGCCTAAGCTGAACAGCTCACAGGCTGCTCCAGTCAAATTCAGTTCTACCTAAGGATGCCACCTCAGTGTTTATACATAGTTTCAAATGTTTCAGATGTCCATGTCCATACCACTCAAAAGTTTGGTGTCACCTATCATAGTAATAATTGCTATTCAGTAATAGCTCATAGAGTGTAGATTGAAATGCTATAAGCTGGACACTGAAAGTAAAAAAGATATGGAAAGTAAGATTTTATTATTGGGTTGAATACATGAGACATTGTGGATCTCAGCTACTTTCATCTTCCATCACTGTATCTTCACAGAAATTGGTTTTACACTACAAGTCAAAAGTTTAGAGACAAGTTTGTTATTTTAAAAACTCTACAGGCTTACAGTTAACAGCTCCAACTGATGAGATGTCTGAAACAGTACATATCCTGATATACCACATATACACTTGATGTACCACCGTATTATATTTCTCCATATCTCCACCTCTAATATATATTTAGTTGTGTAAAAACTTTTGTCTCTTTTTCTGCACAGTGTAAAAGTTCTACTTCCCCTTTCAGTTTAGTGAATATTCATGATGGATAGACTAATAGAATTGCTCCAAAACTGCTTAGAAATAACCCTTGTTATATCAGCCTTCATTGCAAAAAGCAATTTATCTTCCTTTTGGAGGTTTTTATGGTGACTAAAGATAGTTCTAACAGTGCTATTTTATTGTTTGATGTTTTCACTTTTATTCTAAAGTAAAGCATTATGACATACTTAAGGAGAATCTTCTGTTAGTAGCCGTGTCTATACTTTTGACTTGGAGTGTATATGAATAAAACCATTGACCCCAAACCTTCGAGCAGTACTGTAAGTACTATGAAACCCTATGAACACCACTGTTGCCTTAATGCTACTACTTTGTAGCTTGGTGCTAGCAGAGAACAGCATTATCATAGTGGTGGTTCTCAGGCTACTTGTAAAATAAAGGTAGCTTATAGCGACAGCTCTGGAAAACAGAACTTCTAGAGAGTAATTCTTCTTTCTCAATAATGTCCAGATAGAAAACTGACCTTTCTGATTGTCCCTGAAAATTGTATTGCCCCATCGGCACACCCTGAAAAGGAAAACACAAAACCTGATGACGTAATGCTTTCTATTAAAGAAATATATATGTATGTGTGTATATATAGGACTGAGTTTTTCATTACATTCAATACAAACAAACATCACATTGTGTGTACAACAATTTCCAAATCTGTCCTCAAAGAAGTCCAGTATTTACAGTAACCATCCAATTATCTATTTTATGTATCTAATCAACCCTTCATTCAGTGAAATCAGCTGCTGCTCATGGAGTTGAACAAATCCATGTGATAGCTGGATTGCAGCAAACCAAGCCTGTACTTATCTGACAACACATCCATGTAGGTTTTACTGTATTTATTTTAATATATAATCTTTTTATCATATAATCTATCATGTTCTAGTATTTTTACAGGCAGTTTGAAATGGTTTTCATGGCTGCCTAAGACTCACACGTGTGTTGATCTTGCCATTCTCGTTGGTCATGCTGTCTCGGTGGTGCAGGTTGGCAAAAGGTTTGGCTGCTCCCCAGGACTCCAGGTACTGAGTCATGCGCACGGATGCTCTCATCTTCACCCCATCCAGAGCGGGACGGGGACGGCAGTGAAGCTGTGGGCTACGCTTCTCGCCCTGGAAGTACACATACAAAGACAATGCATTACTATACCTAGATGTATCTGACCACTGTGTGAGAGCAAAGCGACTACAGTAACAAGGTTATATAGGACTATTATAAGCTCATCGGACAAAAAATGGGTCACCTCATGAGCAGAAATAACAACTGTGACTGGATTTTGCATGTACTGGACAAGTTTCTGGAGGTAGGCCACATCAATGTTCAGACACTCTTGTATCAAAGAATTGTACAGTTGGGCCAGATTTGGTGGATGCCTTCCGTGGTACAGTTCTGAGGAGAATTCCCTGTAGACTGTTTTTTTAGCCACTGCTGGTAGACGCGTATGACCATATGCTTCCATACACCTGCAAAATCAGCTACTTCCTTCACGTTATAGTCTTTGTGCTACACTGGGACATGATGAGGAGAAAGGATGCAGGTGCAAGTATTTAATGACAATCTAACAGGAGTAAAACAAAATCAAAAACACTAGGAAAACTAAGAAACAAAACACCACTGAGGGACAGGGAAACAGAAACAACTAACAGAGACAAAATCGACAGGCATGAAGACAAGAGCAACGGACTGGGAGACAAACGACTGACATGGAGACAAACGACCAGCAGGGAGACAAAACACCAAGCCAGAACAAAGGGCACAACAGGGAGTATAAAACAACAAGGGCTAACGAGAAACACCTGGGAAGGGGCGGAGCTCCAAACGAGGGACAGGTGAGGGGCCTGACAGGGGGGCGGAGACAGGAGTAGCAATAAACAAAAACAAACAAAAGCACATGGAACAGGACAACAAAGGGCACATGGAAATGACAAGACAAACAGAAAACTGAGAAAAACAGGGGCTAGACAAGACAGGACGTGACACTTTGGCACGCCTAAATGCAATCACTCCTTTTAGCCAATCATTAACATCTGCCATTTTCCACACATGGAATGAGACATTCACTGCACTGTACCACCTCTTTTCAATCTATGAATCCTGTCACTCACACCCCGCAGGTATTTATAGCTACATCATCCTTGTGCAGCGCCATCTGCAGGAGCCTGAAGTTACTACCACCTTTGTCCGGTGAGCATATTCCAATTGAAGCTCTTGGCTGCATATTAAAGTGCAGAATTTCTACAGAAGAAATTCTTACATAACTGGAAAGTAACAGCAATTTTAAAAAGAAGGCGAAGCGTCCCCAAACTTTTGATCACTAATTAGCATCTTAATTAGATCTCATCCTGACAGCTGGGGACGCATGAGCAAGCTTTCCTTTGAGGGCAAAACCACAGCTAAAACGCCCGGAGTCTGTATGTGAACCGAACTATGCTGGTGTATAACAAGCAACTGGAACTAAGACAAATAAAAATAAACAGCAATTAATCAAGAGCAATTTCAAGATGGGCGCAAGAATAGCAGCATAATCGATCTTAAATTTAGCAACACGCAGTGAGTCAAGAGGTGGCGTAGGAGGAGCTGTGGGATGCTGCTGGTCGGACTGCTGATAGGGCTTTAGAAACCTGCAGGAATCCCTCAGGAGCGGAGCAGCTGCTGTCAAGCCCGCAGGCCAGAACAAACATCCACTGATGGAGCCAAAATAAATGACCAGATTTGAAAAGAAGCAGAGGGTGTTACGTAGCAATATATGCTGCCAAGCTGAGTGATATCTGTGGGCAGGGAAAAAAGCCCACACACACACATCTAAAAACATAAGCATTCTGGGATGATGATGTGAGTTGCAGTGTCTGGTTTCGCTCAGCGCCGTGCCAGGTCCCAGTAAATAGACGCGTTACAAAGGAGACGTTTAGGGAGGACAGCTTATGCTCGAGCTGATGGCGAAGTAAAGGGCTATGGAGGGGCCGCCAGACGCTGGGGATGCAAAATCTGATTACTGGAGGTGCTTTAATTCAATCAAAGGAAGCGACACCATTGTTCTTCCAAGAAACCATCAAACTGGTGCTAAAGCATTTTACTTGTGCAGTACAATACAACACAACACAACCATCTGGGACATTTAAGAAGATCAAGAGGCGGAGTTCAGCCCATAGAAGATGCAGTTATCACTGGCAATAACAGAAATAACCATGTAAGGTAGAACAGCTAATGAACAAGCAGTGTATACTTCAGCTTTATGGTGAATCCTGTTAGGCTTTCTTTAATTACAGTGATTTAAGCCACCACAGGTGGCTGGTAGCACAGTTGGTAATGCTGTCGCCTCCCAGCATGAAGGACCTGGGTTTGTTTCCTGCCATCCGGGGTCCTTTCTGGGTGGAGTTTGTATATTCTCCCTGTGTTTATCTGGGTTTCCTTCCAAGGTCCAAACACATGAAGTCAAGCTGATTGGAGATGCTAAATTGCCCCCTAGGTGTGCATGAATGTGCATGTCTGTCTGTCTGCCTTGTGATGGGTTGGTGGCCTGTTCAGGGTGTTACCAGCTTTGTGCCCAATGAGCACCATACCAGCTGTCAATGGGCAACAGGCAGGAAACACCCTGGACAGTCCACAGGGCAGACATACAGACATGAACACATGTAGGGGGGCAATTTAGCATCTCCAGTCAACTTGACTGCATGTGACACATTCACAGACAGACACCAAGGGGGCAATTTAGTCGGCTTGACTGTGTGTGTTTGGGTTGTGGAACATACACATTCACACACACACACCAAGGGGGCAATTTAGCATCTCCAGTTCACCTGCCTGCATGTGTTTCTGGGAGGAAACCACACAGACACTGGGAGGGCATTCAAACTCCACACAGAAAGAAGCCCTGAAATCCCAGCCGGGAGTTGAACCCAGGCCCTTCTTGCTGTGAGGGGACAGTGCTACCCACTGCGCCACCAAAGCATGATTTTAATTATAATTAACATTTGAAACTGTAATACAAACAATCAGGAAATGTACTGTGCCTTACCATCTAACTGGTAACCGTTTCGCCACTAGTTGTTATGATAGAATCTGTGATTGGAGTCCTCTCATTCAAGTACAGGACACTGCCCACAGGACACCATTCGCTGGATAGTTTTGGTTGGTGGACGATTCTTAGTCCAGCAGCACTGCTGTGTCTGATCCACTCACACCAGCACACACACACTAACACACCCCCACCATCACGTCAGTGTCACTGCAGTGCTGAGAATGATCCTGTGGTGGTCCTGTGGGGGTCCTGACCATTGAAGAACAGGGTAACAAAATATACAAAGAGTGGACTACAATCTGTAAGTGTAGAACTTCACAGTGCTCCTATATGGTCAGTGGAGCTGATATGATGGATAATGAGTGTAAATACCATGAGGTGTGCTCGGCGACGGCATATGACATAGAAACAATAGAAACTGTGAATGTGATCTAGTGTCCGTTTACCTGAATAACGTGTACATAGTCACATACACATTAGTCAGGAATCAAAGGTCAGGAAACAAAAGCAAAACACAATGACTACCTGCTGTGTTCAGCTACACAGTGGAGCTTTGTTCATGTTTTACAGTATAGTTCAGTAAGTCTTTCTGTACTTTAACATCAACATCATCAACAAGTCTGCATGACCGTGAGCGAGATCCAGGTTTTGGGCAGTTGTGGGCTAGAGCAGGGGTTCTTAACCTTTTTACGGCCCACTACAAGCTACTGCCTCCACCTAAATACAGGCCCACAGACCACTAGAGGGGGCTTCATGACCCACTTGAGAAACCCTGGGCCGGAGGGTGACTGGAAGGTGGTTGGACTGAAGCTGAAGTTCTGCTCCCTAGGCACTGTGGATAGGATTGCCCCACTGCTCCCTAGTGTGTATGTATGTGGGTGTTTCACTGCATGGATGAGTTAATCGTGGAGATCAATTAACCCATCCATGCAAGCACAAATGGTCAATGGTTCTAAAATAAACTGTTTATTAGCAACATTAGTCTTTAGCTTCACGACTAAACTAAAGATGAAAACTTGCATGTCTTGGCTACATATGGGGTCAATGGAAATGTGTGTGAATTGGATGTTTTGCTGAGCTATCCTTAGATGATTCGTTTGCAGAGGTAACGCTTTACCTTGGGGTTGATGACCAGGTAAGTGATGACACCGTGTTCTTTCAGGTACGGGTCTCGGCTCTCTCCGTGTCCCGCCTCCACTTTATACGCCCCCTTCAAATGTTCCAGCGTTACCGAAGAGATGTGAACCCGTCTGCAGAGCGGCACACAGGACAAACAGCCACGCCGGGGAGAGAAAACACTTCAATAAAAACACCCGGACGAGAAAAATTACATCAACCCCTTCTGCAGCTTGCAGAGAGAGGACAGTAAGTGTATAATAGGAACGAGGCACCCAGATAATAAAAGAGACGGAGCGGTTTTATTGTCTTTTAGTCAAACAAAAACTCATCATCATCACCCACAAGCACTTTTAGAGTGCTCTCCGCAGTGTGTTTATATTAATGTGAAGGGCTCTTATAGATTTAATAGAGCTCATCACAAAGACAAAAAGAGAGAGAGAACGCTCACCCAGGCACACCTCCAGCCTCCATGTGGTTGGCCAGAGTGACGTCATGTGACCAAACATCGTACTGCCATTTCTGGAGGCCAATTACGCCGCACAGAACGTTGCCAGAATGCACTCCGACCCGCATGTTAATTTCGACCCCGGTGGCGTCTCTCACCTTCCTGAAACAACACGCATGCTTAGCACTGCAGCAGGCCTACATTTAGAAGGTGCTGCTTACTTTTATACAGCTGCAAGAAACAGGAAGTGAACTCTTTGGAATCACCTACATTTTTGTATTGATTACTAATGAAATGTGATGTAATCCTTATTTCCGTCACAATTATAGACCAACACAATCTAACTAAACTAATAGCACAAGTTGTACTGTTCATGTCTTTCACTGAGCACATTGTGCGACATGCCCAGTGCAGGCTAGAAAAGTAAGTGAACCTCTGAGTTAATCACTTCTCCAAGAGCTGATTGGTAAAAGCTGGTTCTTCTGTTAAGGAGCTGAGATTGGAAGTGTGGGTTTCACAGGTTCTTCGCCCATTAAATAAAGGCAGCACACAAAGCCTGGTTACTGACCAAACTGTTCTTCTCAAGAAAGGTCAGTGTAGTGTAGACCATGCGTCCATCCACACAGCTCTCAAAAGGCCTGTTATAGAGACACAGGGAGCTGGAAAAGGCTACAAAAGCATTGCTGAAGACCTGGGGGTACATCAATCTATCCTTAGACAAACTGTCTACACATGGAGAAAGTTCAGGACTGTTGCTCCTCTCCCCAGGAGTGGACATCCTGTTAAGATCACTCCAAGAGCACAACAAGAAAATCTTAATGAGCTGAGAAAGAACCCAAAGTTCACAGGAAAAGACCTACAAAGGACACAGCAAACAGTAAAAACCTTTCTTCATGTGTCAAAACACTGTGTCAGCAAAAAACTCAATATTAATGGTGTTCATGGAAGGGAACCATGAAGAAAGCCACTGTTGTCCCAAAAAATGTCACCAGGATGTTCCACAATGCTTCTGGGAAAATGTTCTACAGACAGATGAGGCGAAACTGGAACTTTTAGAACAAATGCACAACACGTGCACAATGTGTGGAGGCAAAAGGACACTGCACATCAACACCTCAACTCAACTGTGAAGCATGGTGAAGGGAGTATCATGCTTTGGAACTGTTTAGCTGCCTCAGGCTCTGGACGTCATGTGATCATTGAGGGGTCAATGAAGGGCAGCAGTACATGACCTCAAGCTGATGAGACGCTGGGTGATTTGTGTTTGTCTATAATTGTGACTTTGCTTTTTTTAGGAATCACTGCAGAAATCCAGGTCATTCCAAAGTGTTCACTTACTTTTCCTCAGAGCTGTGCAGGACCTGTCACTCACAGTCATGTTCAGCTTCTATTAGACCCCCAGTAAACCACAGGTACAGTATATATGTCCATATGTACAGAGAAAAAAGGTGATGCACTGAACTAAGTTGATTTAATGTGTAAATCATTTCTACATGAATAAAACATCCATAATACATCAACACAGTTAATGGAGCAGTATTCTCAAGGGTACCTCTCTGTGCACTGTGGCTTACAGTCATCTGCCACACATGATTACTGTGACGTGCCTTTTATTGTTCTATTATTATTATTATTATTATTATTATTGTTGTTGTTGTTGTTGTTGTTGTTATTATTATTACTTAATATTTTCATTATTTTGTTTTTCATTTTTCATTTATTTTCTATCTGTTTACTTGTTGCTATGTCTGTCTTACCATGAGATACTGCCAAGACAAATTATACATAACTGTTAACATGCTTAAACGATAAAAACAATTCTAATCCTGACTCCCCATTCTCTTTCCCCATCTCCCCTGCTTCTCACCCTCTCCTGCTCTTATCTCTCACTCTTTCTCTCTCTTTTTCTTTTTTAGAGAAGAGAGAAAAACTAGAAAGAGAGAGACATAAGAGAGCATGGGAAAACAAGAGAACGAGAGAGAAAGAGCAAGAAAGTTAAAGAGAGAAAGAGACAGAAAGACAAAAAAGACAAAGAGAGAGCCAAAGAGGGGCAAGAGAGAGTGAGAGAGAATTACAGAGAGAAAAAGAAAGAAAAAAAGAAAGAAAGAAAGAAAGAAAGAAAGACAAAGAGAGAAAGACAAAAAAGAGAGAAAATGAAACAAAGTGCATGATTGAGTGAGAAAGAGAGAGAAGGAGAGAGAGAGAGATTGAGTAAGAAAGAGAGAGAGGGAGATTGAGCAAGGAAGAGAGGGAGAGAGAGGGATTGGGAGAGAGGGACAGAGAGAAGGGGAGAGAGAGAGGAAGAGAGAGAGAGAGAGAGAAAGGAACAGGGAGTGGGAGAGAGGGAGTGGGAGAGAAAGAGAGGGGTGGTGTTTTACTTGATGGCCTCACACATGTCCAGTCCCATCTTTACGCAGTTCTTGGCATGGTCAGGCAGAGACTCCGGCAGACCGGACACACAGTAATAACAGTCTCCCAAAATCTTAATCCTCATACAGTCGTTATCCTGAAACACAAACAGCACAAACAACACAAACAGCACAAACAACACACACAGAGGGAATACAGATTAGCCTAAACACAGGACGTGCGTTACTGTGTAATACGAGTGTACTACTCACTGTGCATGCATGATAAACTGTCCAATATTTTTAATGAAAATAATAATCATTAAGTGACACAATCTAAAACAGTATTCCACAATCTAAAACCACATAAATGTAAACTTACACAGCTATGGGTTTCAATGTGTAAACTGTTTGTGAAAGTATTCAGCAACTATTATGAATCATGATTTCTAAATTAAAGTCTATAGACAGATAGACAGACAGATAGATATACAGATAGATAGATAGACAGGCCAATAGATAGACAGACAGACAGACAGACAGACAGATAGAAAGATAGATAGATAGTGTGCATAGTACCTTGGCTATCTGGTCAAATTTGCCAAAAAGCTCATTGAGCATATGAACCAGTTCTCCTGGAGAGCAGTCACTGGCCAGCTGAGTGAATCCAACTATATCTGCATACAGGATGCTGTCAAAAAACAACAAAATGGATGAGGATAAAGGGACAGTCAGGTCCAGATCATCCCATGGGTTTCATTACTCCCAGGCGATAACAAAATAATCTAAACAGCTGTTTTGACTCACGATGGGAACGGCGAAAAAATTGAACTAATTTAACTATGAAAGATCACAATCTTGATGCAGTTCACAAACATTTTAATAGAGTTACAGTACAGATATCCAAGGTAAAATACTCCTCCAGTGTCAGTAGAAGTTCTTTCCTTTAGACCTCCACCGGAGTAAAAGTACTAAAGTATTTACCTTCAAATGTACTTAAGTATGGAGAGTAAAGGTAGCATGATTTATTATGGCTCTAATGTCCTATTATCATTTCTGGAACAAGACTCTTAATCAGCTCATTCTAGGTGAAGAGACTCTAGTGTCTCTCAGTCCACCAGTCTTTAATAGAAGGTCATTAATTAGTCTGACACTGATGTCTATTCAAATGATCATAAGCACAGAACACTGAAGGAGAACAGTTTCCATTAGCTAGAACCAAGCTCTGTCCAACAGGTCAAAACAAGCTCAAAATGAAGTGACCGCTGTACCCTGATTGGTGGGCTCGCTTCATGCTTCTCTCGTTTGGACATGTTACATTTTAATGCACACATAAGCCAAAAGGAAAGACAGATTTGGCCGTAATGTAGTGGAGTAAACAGTAAGATATTAGACTTTGAAATGTAGTGGAGTTAAAGTAATAAGATATGTATGTTTATAGGTAACAACATGTCATATAGTGTCACCACATAACCAAGTCTATTTAAGGTGACCGAACGCCTTGACGCTGTTTAATTCAGGGAGTTCACTTAGCGCTAATGAGTGGGCGACAAGCTTTCAGTTCTTCCATCTCCATTATTAGTAAAGCAGAGGCCTACGATGTCTTGGCTGATCAGCTACCTCTGGTGTAAAGTAGGGAAACATAAAGTAAGCCACTGTTGCCTTCAAACAACTGACAATTGTGCTTGTTACTGTGGCACACATCGAAGAGCTGCGCTGTCTGTTATTGCATCAAATTTCGTCATTTGGCTCTTTTCCGTTTTATCAGTGCTCTGCACCATGAAACCTCACACTGAGAGAGGTGCACTTCCCCGTATTCCACACACTGTAATGGCATGGCTGTGAAGTCCGCGGCTTAAGATCTCAGTGAAATCCCGAGTAAATTAGTGCCTCTGTACTCAGACACAAATAGGGTTCTTCAGAAAGTCGCGGTGCTGTGGGAGGTCAGAGGAAACATCTAGCCATCTCCCTCTTCCTGCAAAACAAACATGAGTGCCCCTCATAATGAGGCACACTGTCCCTTCAGCATGCTCTCACTATGATGAAAAACGTACTACGGGAGGGGGGAAGAGCAAAACTTTGAAGCCAAGCAGAAAATGTTACTTCAGAAAAAGGAAAGGACTCCTTGTTCTTCTGCGTGATGGACGATAAGTGATTTTGAATGGAAACCAAGAGTCTCTTTAGTATCTGATCCCTGTTTTTAGCTTATATGGTTGATGATAAAGCATATTTGTCTATTTATAGTGGCTAGAAATGCACAGGGCCGCTCAGAGGTTGCGTTTGTTTTGGGGATATTTAAAGGGATATTCCACTAACTTCTCAACAGCTCTGCAAAGTCAAATTGTTAAGATGGAAACAAAGACGTTCAGTGTGGTTCGATATGAAATGCACTGTTCTAGACATAATGTGCCATCAGGATTGTTCATAGAGGTGGTGATAGAAACTAGATGTGCACAGTGTAGCTTCAACACAGGAAGCTCTTACATGAAATCAGTATGAATATCGTCACTGTCCAAAGAAAAACAAAAAGTATCTCCAAAATGGTAACTTTACAGGAGAGGGCAAAAACCTTGTTTAATTATAATGCAAGTCAATGGAACCAGACATCTTTCCAAGTAATTTTGGTCCATTTCTGTTGGTCCATTTTATCATGAAGCCTTTATACAGTGTTAACAGCAGCTGCTGTGTTCAAATGATGCATAGAAATAAAAATCAACAAAAATAATGAGATAATTTGTTTTTTTTGGACAGCAACAATCTGAGTCTTTGACACCTGCTTTGCCACGTTCATAGCAGAGAGGTACATATAGGGCGTTGTGATGCAAAACAAGCACTTAAATTCCTTTTTGACCTGTTTTTGACTGAAAACAGAGCAAAAACAAGATATCCGGTGCTTTACCTTACGAACTTTACTGTGTTCTATGAAATATGCAGAACATAAGCTCCCCAGACTAGAGTCCCCTCTGTGATGTTCTCGGGGTGTTTTATTTACATGGAAATGGGTTCTTTGGTTGAGGTGACAGTAAATTTGAACCACAGTGCCGACATTGAGCTGCTGGACAACCAGGTTTGCCTTTTTCCTCATCATCATCTTACTGAGGAACAGAATAATCCGATCCCTGTATTCCAAGATTACAATTCTAGCGTTCACAGGGCTGCAAATGTGACTGATTGGCATGATGAACATTCTGGGGCATTCACACATCTGGACTGGCCTGCAAAATCCCCAGATTTGAGTCTTCTTGAAAATCTGTGGGACTACCTGGAACAACCAGTAATACGCCAGGAAAGGCATCCACCAAATCTGGCCCAACTGACCAATTTCTTTTGAAGATGGATGCAACCTACAACCAGAAACTTGTCCAGTACATGCCAAATCCAATCACAGCTGTCACTGGTGCTTGTGGAGGTATTACACGTTAATAGGTACGTTTCAGTCACAGGTGTAGCTGTATCACCTTTCCTTTTAATAGCACTTGTTGGACTGAAGACACAAACCAATCGGGTTTTGAAACTGGAATTTTTTTTTGCCATAAATAAGTCTTGTACAACTGTGAGACTACATGGGATCTTCATTGTCATATTTTGCACTTCAAAATGTGCCAATGGGAGACAGCTCTGGACTCCATACAGGCCAGTCTAGCATCTGCACTCTTTGATTATGCAGCCATGCTGCTGTAACACATGCAGAATGTAGCTTGCTGATGTTATGTTGAAAGAAGCATGGATACCCCTAAAAAAAGTTACCAGTGCCTTGGGCACTAATACAGCCCCATATCCTGACAGACCCATGACAGCCCCTACCTTACACTGGTAACAATCAGGATTTCCCTTTCCTGCTTTCGCCCAGAAGAACATGACATCCATTATTCCCGAAATCTGAAAAGTTGACCACAGCACACGTTTCCACTGTGCATCATTCCATTTCATATGAGCTTTCCAGGGAAGTTGGTGGGACTTCTGGATGTTGCTGCTATATGAGCTCAGGCTGTGCATAGACTGTCTTAACTTGTTGAGTTTATGATGTTTATTGATCTTGCTGACAGATGCCAATTTTTAATGCAGTGCTGTCTGAGGGACTGAAGGTCACCTGCAAGCTGTGGGAAAACCTTGACCTTTACTCACAGAGTGTGCAATTTAATTTGTATAACTGGGAATTTGTTGATGATATTGTGTGGCATCCCGGTACTGACTCACTCTGCTTTGGAACCATTGTAGACGTGGCCATGCACAGTGACCACACGTAGAGCCTCTTGGGAAGTGCCCCATTAATGTAAGTGAGACTTTTATGTGCATAGTTTAAATTGTTGCTGTTAGTTAAAGTGTGGTGATTGTTATTGGCGATGTTTTGGGCTGGGTAGTTTGGGGAGTTACCGTCTACCACAGTGTAAAGCTGTCTAGGTGTGGGGCTAGAGTTGACCAGCAGTGAATGAAAGAGCATTGGCCTAAAGTGCAAAAGTTACACAACATTACACACGGTAGAGAGTACTGAAGAACTGTATACTTAAACTGTTGGATTATTTACTTCCCTTATTCGGAAGGAAGATTTAGACTGATATGGGCAACATTTATTGAGCTACACATACTGAAGTAGTGTCTCTCAGTATGGTGTTGGGCTGCCATATTTACTAACGCAACATGGCAGATGTTGTAGAGGTTCCTAAGGGTGTCCTGTAATAATCCATCCCATGCAGCTTGTAGGGGTGGAGGTGGAGTGACACCAGGTCTTCTGGTCGTGTGATGCGTGACAACAAACCGCTCATCTTTGCGCTGACCATGGTGCCTCCACACAAAGATTTGTTGGTCGTCTCCACCTAGACAAAAGCGGGACTCGTCACTGAAGATGACCCGCTGCCATTCTGAGTCACTCCATGACAGTCTGGCACGACACCATTGTAGTCTTGGCCAGCTTGATGTGGTGTTAAGGGCAGTCGTTGCAACGGTCTGCTGGCACTGGCACTAACAGGATGACTCACTGAGGACATCACTGCTCACTGAATGTCTCACAATGTGAAACTTATCCACTAAGTTTTACTCCTATTGGTTGATTCCTTTTGGGTACAGCTATTAGTACAAATACTTTTTGACGACTAAGTGTATATCCAAGGATGGTTGGATCGCCTGTTTTAAGCATGCCTCTTTAGCATGTCTTTGCTTTTTTGGAATGTCAAAAAAACATTCAAGCTGAAGTTTATATTTTGCTATGATATTCAGTTTTGAGGTACACAGAAGGAATCCTGTAGTGGTGCAGGCAGGGGTTTCGGTTAACCTGATGTGTGATATGGTCCTACCTGACATTGGTGTGTCTCTGGACGTAGAGGTTGTGG
This sequence comes from Semaprochilodus insignis, assembly GCA_034552555.1. NCBI lineage: Eukaryota > Metazoa > Chordata > Actinopteri > Characiformes > Prochilodontidae > Semaprochilodus > Semaprochilodus insignis. Next base: position 29,070,673 of record CM067475.1, read on the forward strand.
AAGTTGTTGGTGTTCTCGGCCTGGCCACAGTTTGGCCCCTGCAGTCTCTGGATGATCTCTGCCTTCATCACACGCGCGATATGGGCAGGCAGCAGGGACAGCAGAAGCCGCTCCTTTTGGGAAAAGAGAGGTTGAAAATGACCTCAAACACAGACTTTGCAGGCTGTACGAGTAAGAAAGCTGTTTTGAAACACTGCGCCATCTAAAAGCTTATTAAGTCCACTGACCTTTCCAAATGTATGCCTTCTTCGATTGGTAAGAGGTGGACAAGGTCAGTGTGAACGGTTTAATGTGAAGAGCTACATTGTAGAGCAGTGTTTCTCCACCCCGGTCCTAATGCTTTTCCTGTTTTACCACACCGAGTGTAACTCGATAATGGGTTAATGAGCTGATTAATTGGATCAGGTGGGTTGGGAAAAGGGAAAACACTATAAAGTGGGCCTCCAGGACAAAGCTTAGGAAATACTGCTCTAGAGAAGCTTCTTTAGTGGTAACCACACATCTGAAGCACAACTGGAATGCTGTTCAATGTCTGAGACATTGTTTTATGATAAATTTTAAATAATAATTTGGCTCAAAATATAAGTTCACCAGACAAAAAAATAAGTCATCTTGCGTCTTTAAGGTGGTAGTAACTTCAGGCTTCTACAGATGCTGCTGCTTAAGGATAACGAGGCTATATGGGATCCATAGATTGAGAAGAGGTGGTACAGTGCAGTGAATGTCTCGTTCCATGTGTGGAAAATGGCTCCAAGCAGATGTTAATGATTGGCTAAAAGGAGTGATTGCATTTGGGTGTGCCAAGGGTATGAAGGAAGTAGCTGAATCTGTAGGTGTATGGAAGCGTACGGTCATACGGGTCTACCAGCAGTGGCTAAAATCCCAGTCTACAGGGAAATCTCCTCAGAATTTTGCCAGGGAAGGCATCCACCAAATCTGGCCCAACTGCACAATTCTTTGCTGCAAGAGCGGCTAAACATTGATGTGGCCTACATCCAGGAACTTGTCCAGTCCCTGCCAATTCCAATCACAGCTGTTATTGGTGCTTGTGGAGGTATTACATGCTAGGTACATTTCCGTCACAGGCGCCTCATTTTTTGTCCAGTGAGCTTAGTTTTAAAAATCTATTCATGAAGAAAAGGCAAAATAATAGCCAAAGAACTTATTCTTTCTGATTTAGTGTATTTAAGATACACCCCTGGTGAGCACCACTGTAAAGAAATCTGAGTCTGTACGTTTCTTTACAATGAATCATTTCACATCAAACCACTCCCTTTATGACTCACTGACTGAATTATGTAGAAATTTAGAAAAATCTGTGGAATTCTCCTTTGGGTTTGTTTACAGGGAAGGTGACATAACCATGATGGTTTGTATGGCTTTAAAACAACCTTTGTTGTTGAACAAATCAACTACAGAAATCACACAAGAGAAATGTGCGCTGAATGTGGTGAATAAAGGTGCAGGCTGGCCTGCAGCCCTTAACCGCAGGGAAAATGCAGATGAGGTGTGTTCAGGTGTTCGGTGCAGAGGGGGCACAAAAGGAAGGTTAATTATCGTCTGACTCGTGTGCATTTTCCTGACATTTAAAAAAAGCAGCACACAGAAATGCTTTCAAATTAGCGTGTTATTATCAAAAACAGGCCATTTCCTCTCCCAAACAGCTTCATGTTCAGTCTCCCCAATCTTCTTCTGTAGGACATCATATTAAACCCATACTTGACAATTCCCATCGGAAAGACAGCTCAGAAGAGCCATGTCCTTTGAGAGGTAGAGAAATGGTTCATTGTAGATACTCTGATTTCTTTACAGTGGTTGTGATGGGAAACAGGGGTTACCATCTCTACAACACAAATACAGCAATTTTGTTTACTATGCAAAACCCACCTAAATCTACACGTGTTTATACACAGTCGAGTCACATTATTATGACCACTTCCTACTTTAGACGGCAGCAGTTGTATTCTTTGGGCTCATTCATCCATGTGGAAGGCATTATCAGCTGGTTTGGGTATAAATCTTCTAACCAATGTCTTCCCTGGGTGGATGGGATCTTCCAGCAAGACAATGCATCAGGTCAAGAGCATGATCAAGACTTCCGCCTAATTTACTAGACTTAAAATCAATTGCGCATCTGTGGGACCACCTCGATCGTCCTGTTCACTCTGGCGATCCCCCCCCCATACACTCTCCAGCAGCTGTGGGATGCGCTGCAGTCAGCATGACTCCAGATACCTGTGACAACCTACATTATTGGGTAACTCCCAGCCCGTCTAGCTGCTGTCCGGGCTGCACACTGTGGTTACTCTGGCTCGACTGTGTATATGTAATGTTGATGGCAAAATAGTGATGTTCAGAAAATTGGGGACTATTTTGCCTCAAATGCAATGTGGTGGTAGTGTGGTGTGTTATGCTGGTGTGAGTGGATCAGACACAGCAGTGCTGCTGGAGTGTTTAAACACTATGTCCACTCACTGTCCACTCTATTAGACACTCCTACCTTGCTGTTCCACCTTGGAGATGTACAGTCAGAGACTATAGCTCATCTGCTGTTGCACAGTTTGTGTTGGTCATCCTCTAGTCATTCATCAGTGGTCACAGGATGCTGCCCACAGGACGCCCCTCACAGGACGCTGTTGGCTAGATAGTTTTGATTGGTGGATCAGTCCAGCAGAGACACTGAGGTGTACAGCAGCTCTGCTGTGTCTGATCCACTCACACCAGCACAACACACACTAACACACCACCACCACATCAGTGCCACTGCAGTGCTGAGAATGATCCACCACCCACATAATACCTGCCCTGTGGTGGTCCTGTGGGGGTCCTGACCACTGAAGAACAGGGTAATAAAGTATACAGAGACACAGATGGACTACAGTCTGTAACTGTAGAACTACATAGTACTCCAACATGGTAGGTAGACCCCATAAAATGGTCAATGAGTGTAGATACAAATATATAAATATATATTATTATTGTTGTTAAGTAAAGTGTTAAGTAATTCCACAGATAGTTCAGATAAGTAAGTTAGTATATAAATAAATAAGGCTACATGTCGGCCCACATCCTCAAGTGGAGCCTCAGTGGGAAATGAAGCACTAAGCTACTGAAGCAATTAGTCAGTTGATACGGCCTGAGCTAATGTACCGAGAGAACAGTCCATCTACAGAGCAGCTCCAGTGGAGTGGCAGTAAAAGCAGAGGGTCGTCTGGCTCTGCTGACGCCGTTTTGTAAAAATACCAACACATTCTGCCACACGCGGCACACCAGGGTGACTAGTGATATACTGAGGCAAAGCTGCCATCCATCTCAGCGATAATTACAGTAGAACATAAAAGCATGGAGCAGAATAGCAAAAGAGTATCTGTGTGTGTTAACAGTGACAGAGGGGGGTGAGAGGGGGGTGAAAGTGGGAGATTTGTAGGCCATAACTGCACTGTGCTAAACAGCTAAACAGCTAAAGCTAAAACTAAAAGCAACAGGACAGGGGACATCTGGGGAAAAACGTATGTACAGCTGTACAGTGTACAGTGCAGGTTTATTCATATCCAGTTAAAAATGAATAATTATTTCAGTACCCTCATCGAGATTTAGAGAAAAGTAGTGATTATTATGACATAGTATGTCTAAATAAGTGGCAATTAAATACAAGCTATTCATTGTTCAGGAGATGTTTCTGAGGATGTTATATTAGATGATCAACTTGCACAAGGAGAAAAAAAGGAGGGCACTAGGATCAAAGGAGGCTGCTGTTCCGAAAAGCTACAGAGAAAATGAGACTCCTAACAACCACCTGGAACACCTGTTAGACCCACCAAGACTGTCCCCATCAAATAAACAGCACTTTGAGAGAGAGGAGAACGTCAAGCGCCACTCTTGCTTCGGATCTGAGAACATCCACAGGTGTTTCAGTCCATCCTTCCACTGCGAGAAGACACCTCAATGTTATGGAGGTCTGAAAGGATGTGTAGCTGTTCAAGAAGCTCCTCACTGAGAAAAGGAGACAGACACATCAAACAAAGAAGCCTCTGGTGTTCGATAAATGGACTGACTGGGATTGCTTGGATGATGTGGTGTCTAAAAGGCAAAACTAACCTCTAAAACTGAACTTTCAAAGGTCTCTTAGACGCACCTGAAAGTGAGTCTCCAGAAAAGAATGGAAGCTGCAATAAAGCTAAAAAGTGGACACACCAAATCCCCAAAAAACGTAGTGTAAAATTGACTTCTGGAGGTTTCCATGGCATTTTTCCACAGAGCTGCTCAGCCTTTCTGTACCTGCTCAGTCCTCACGTTCTTCACTATCACCTCCGACAGGCTCTTTCTAATAATTTCACACAGAATAAAAATCAACAAATGCAGTGAAAGCAGCCAGAAGGAAGTCTTACACAAACTTCCACCCCACCCTGCTCCGAAAGGAAGGACAGGGTGGGGGTTATTGAGCTATTTCTGGCCAAAACAACTCTCGGCTTCACTCAGCCGTGGTATATTCAGAGCCGGTTGTAGTGACATAATGATCCTTTGTGTTCAGCTGCATGGATGACTCATACTTACAACCCCTCAACCCTCTCGTTACTCTCCAGCCCTCACTCACTCCCCAACTACACTCTACCTGCAGAGCTAGCCATTAGCAATTATATTACTAATTAAGAAATTCTACTGAATATAGTGCAGGTTAATTGAGGTATCCAAGCTTTTTTTTAAAAGACCAGGCAAAGTATTGCCAAATTCTGGAATAAATTACGGGAAAAATCATTCCTACTGATTCCCCTTTTTCATAACTTCTGCATAATTCAACTGCTCAGATGTAAAGATTCCCAAGTCATATAAACTAACATGAGCTTCTCAGAACCAAGCTAGCTAACACCAACAGTAACACAAGCTAGCTAACACTAACAGTAACACAAGCTAGCTAACACTAACAGTAACACAAGCCAGCTAATACTAACAGTAACACAAACTAGCTAATGCTAACACTAACCAAAACATAAGCTATCTAACACTAACAGCTGTTTAAACAGCTGCTTGAGCCAATATTTATTCTCGCAAAGCACACTTCTTGATGCACTTGCAGTTATTCCAGGACAGGATGAGTAAGTCACTTAGTACAACCGTAATGGCTCCTAAACATTCATTTTTGGGGCAACTCAGTACATGCGACTAGGGGTGTGATTCACCATGTATATGTAGCCAGCCTTAATGATAAAGAGAGATTGGAGGTTGATTGTTTTGCAGCATAAAAAGATGATAAGTGTCCTCAGTGGATTTTAAAGAATCCAAGTTATGGGCTCTTTAAAAATATACATTATCATCATGCAAACTGTCAACTAATCACTGCCAGTTCACAGAGAAGGCAAGTGTTATTAGAAAATTTGATTTTTAATAGAGTTGCGGCCGATCTACACACATGTGCATGTTTCACACACATCTACCTGCTTACAGACTGGAGCAGAAAAGCAGTGTTACCTGCTGATGTTTCTCGAATTCCAGCTTGATTGGTGACTTGATGCAGTTACAAGTGTCCTGGTAGGTCTGTCTGAGAGCGAGGTCCATCAGGTGCTTGTGATAGGCGCCTGCCATGTTCCCGCAGATAAAGATGATGATGTTGGCCAGGATCTGTACACACACACACACACAGACACACACACACACACAGACGGAGAGAAAACCATCTCTATTATAAAGACACAGTAAAGGAGATTTACCTTTAGGCTCACTGGCCACTTTATTAGAAACCTATCTTTGTAGCTCCACCTTGCTGGTGTACAGTTAGAGACAGTAGCTCATCTGCTGATGCACAGTTCGTGCTTGCCATTCTCTACCTCTTCGCCAACTGTGAGTTTCTGACCACTCTCAATGTAACAGTGACAGTGTCTAGCATCTTTACTGTGCCTGATACGCTCGTGGCAGCACCACACACACTACCGTGCTAGTGTTGCTGCTGGGCTGAGAAAGATCCACCACCAAAATAATATCTGTACAGCAGTCAGACAAAGAAGCTGCTGGTGTTCCAGAATGGACTGACCACCCCAGAGCTGTAGAAGGTGTAGAAAGGCAGAGTGGTAGATTGATATGGGCCATATTTAGTGAGCTACACATAAAAAAGTAGTGTCTCTCAGTATGGCGTCGGGCCGCCATGTTTGCTAATGCAACATGCCAGACGTCTCAGCATGGAGCTGTAGAGGTTCCTAATGGCGTCCTGTGATAATCTATCCCATGCAGCTTGAATATCCTCACACAGTTCCTGCAGATTGTGGGGTCGGGGTGGAGGTGGAGTGACACCAGGCCTTCTGGACGTGTCTGGACTGTTCATCTTGGCGCTGACTATGGTGCCTCCACACATGGATTCGTTGGTTGTCTCCACCAAGACAAAAGCGGGACTCATCACTGAAGATGACCTGCTGCCATTCTGAGTTACTCCATGACAGTCTGGCACGACACCCTTGCAGTCTTTGGAGACATTGACGTGGTGTTAAGGACAGTCGTCGTAACGGTCTGCCTACATGTAGTCCTGTGTTGTGCAGCCGTCTGCCAATGGAGGATGACTCATGGAGGACATCACTGCTTGCTGAATGTCTGCAATCGTGGCCGTTGGGTCAGTCAGGTACAGTGATAAGGTCCATCCTTGCTTACCTCATGTCCCACAATGTCTCAGAAGCAAGTCCACTGTGCACTTCATCAGTGAAGAACAGTCAACAATGAACTAATTTTTTTGTGTGTAACTCAGATTTCAGAGGCTCAGCGTGCATTCTACTGAGATGCTGCATATGTTTCCGTTTTGCCTTCTGACTGGCATATCTATCGCATTATCTCTGTCATCCTCACATTGTTCTCTTCCTTCCTTGCAGTTTCCAGGCCTGACCCACTGTGGAGTGATGTGAAGGTCCTCTGATTTTCCCTATGTGATTTCCTATGTTATGTAAGTATTGACCTTTATTCATTCATTCGTTCGTTCATTCATTAATGTTCTAAGGCATCTATCCCTTTGGGTTGCACGGAGTGCTGAAGCCCATCCCAGTGTTCAGAGGGCAGAGAGGCAGGAAACATCCTGAACAGGCCACCAGTGCATCGAAGGGCAGACAAACAGACATACACACACTCGCTCACACCTAGGGATCAATTTAACACCTCCAGTTCACCGGACTGCATGTTTTTGGGCTGTGGGAGGAAACCGGAGCACCCGGAGGAAACCCACACAGACACGGGGAGAACATGCAAACTCCACACAGTAAAGACCCCTGGATGCCCCCAGCCGGGAACTGAGCCCAGGCCATTCTTGCTGTAAGGCAACAGCGCTACCCAGTGTACATTTGAAACTTTGTAACTGGTATTCATGTAATATATTGTAACATCCTGCTTCTGGCTTGCTTGGCCACAGAGACATAAAGGGGGGGTGTGGTCTTTCAGAACTGCTCACGTGCACAGGCTCACAGGAGCTAAGATAGACACTTCACTGTCAATAAGTTGTTGTGCTAGCTTAAAAAGTGCAGGGCTGTGGGGTTAGATAGCGGCCTTTGATTGCCTACCGTGAAGTACAGTTATATGGCTCGAGAAGACCTGCCCTGCTGGTTCTCCCTTGCTGCTGTGTTCAATAACAGATCATTTGCTGAACATGCTATTTTAGGTTAGATGACTACAGCAGCTGCTGCCATAAAGTCCATGCTGGGAATACCAAGCTAGCTTCTTCTTATAGTTAGCTGAAGACCCATAGTTGTTGGCTACACAGTTCTCCTAAGATGGCGTGTACACGCTCCTCCAAAGTACCACAGTGCTCAACGTGCAAGCAATTCCTTCCTGCACCATTAGGCACCCTTAACCCGAACCCCACCCCGCAAGTTTGAATACCTGTGGTGTAGACCATATAACATACTGCCTATTACTACATCTATGCCTTCTGGAGGTTCCTCATTCGGGATGCATCATTGACTGCAAATATATAGTCTAGTTTGGTTTCCCTGTTCAAACCCCCCAACAGAAAACCCCTCTCCTATGGCAGGCTACTGGGTTTAACAGTGTGTGACTTTGTGGTGATGCATTTTATGGATACAGATAATGTGCAGTCTTGCTGTGTATGTATCATTTGTAGATTTCTTATGTACTGCACGTTTTATATGGAAATGAGGCTGCGGTCTCTGAGGGGCTACCCTAATAAGGAGAAAGCGAGTATTTATTAGGCTTGGACTCGGAGGGCTCTGTTAATATGTCATTCTGCTAGCTGTAATTACTGAGTAGTAGCCATAAAAAGGCTGAAGGCAGATCAGGGCCATCGAGGAGCTCCAGCTTTAATTAGAAAACAAACCCTCAGTCCTGATAACACACTGCTGACTTACGACACGCATATGAGACTACGCCACTGCTCAGGGGTCCCGTTATCCAAGTATGGGTTATTTTTTTCAGTGGAAGAACAGAGAGTGAGAAAAAGCTGATAGGAGAGCAGAAAGAGAGGGGTCCCAAGGGCCACCCAATATTGATGATCTACAGATGTTTAAACCATGAACGAACTTTCTGGAGCTGCTCAGCTGGTTATCAGCACCATTATGCTTAATGGTATGGAGTTAGGAGGAGGGGTAGGTGATCCGAGCACGTGATTAGAGCACCTCAAGGATTTCACTCCGATGTTAAGGCAGGTCTGAAGAACATGAAGGCCTCTCAATGCAGGAATACAGGTGAAAACACTCCAACTGTCCAAACAGCACACCGCTTGAGCTTAATGGCGAAGCAGCAGGTCGCTGTTTGAGGGCTCTGTAAAAGGAAATGCGTGGCTTTTTGACAGCATCCAAGCCCCGTTGTGTTACCATAGAGTTGCCATGGCAACCGCTGCCACTATTAACCTCTGGTTAAAACATTACATTTCTAGAAAAAGCTCAGATGTCCTCACTAAATGGCCCGGTACATGGAGCTCTGGAGGGAAGTTTCTACACCCACCGCACATATGCACTGGAACTCTTTGCATGAGAATGTTACCTTTTCACTGTATTTCATTTCATTGTTCCCCCAAGGGACACATATGACGTTTCTGTGAACTGATGTAACAAAAAGCATATGGCAATAAACATTACCACTCTTTATTCCCTGGAATTGAACAGACTGTGTGTTTTGGACTGATATACACACTCATCATCATCAAAAAAAAAAGTTGCACCCAGAAGGAATCAACCAACAGGAATGACACTTGGTGGGTAGGTTTGACATCATGAGACATGCAAATGATCACTGCCCTTGACTCACTATACAGGTCATCCTGTTGCGCATGCTTTCCATTCTGACTCATGCTGTTGTGTTGGTAGCATCCTTCGCAAAGAAAGTACGCCTCAGAGAAGAGTTCAAAAGCAATCTAAGCAGTTGGAAGGGCTTGAGAGGGGTTGCATCGCAGGGCTTCGGGAGACTGAGAGACACTACTTCTGTATGTGTAGCTCACTAAATATTGCCCATATCAGTCTAAATATATCATCATTTATTGTTCCCTTTATCTTTATCTTTATCTTCCTTCCCAGTAGCACTGCAATCCCACACTTCCTTCTGGGTGCAGCTATTCTTTTGACGATGAGTGTACTACACATACTATAAGCACATTTGTCTCTGCTGCGTGCTCAATAAAAGAGCTTAATGCACCCATCTTACTCCATGTTTATGCCACACTGGTGTCAGAAGTGGGATCACCCCGACTGCCCCCAGAAATTCTGAAGGGAAACAGTGCTACTCAAACTCAAAGGTGACATTGGTGGAGAATACTAGGCCCGGCCTATCACTGCAAGGTGCAAGGTGCACATGGTGACGATGAGTGACTTGGCAAGGACCTGGTGAGAAGCGTCACAGTGAGGCTCAACAGGAGCCCGGCTGGAGGATATAGAAAGAGCCGGTGGAGCAGCGTGGTGGCCAGGCAGTTTTGACTGCTTCCTTCTAGCAAAGTTTCAAGCAAGTGGCTCCAGTGGATTCATGTAACACTCTCGCTTGCATCTATGATGTAGTGAGTGGCGGAGGAAGCAATTTTTTTTTTTTTTGTAATCGTCAATAAAATGCTTCCATAGTTTTATGCCATAGGCAGTTCATAGGTTCAGTTGTGTTGATTTATAAACTGTGATGCATGCCAGTTTACTAATGACCTGATGTGTGCAGGAACAGCTGGAGAAACACCCATGCATTTAAAGGTTACAGGAAGCATCAGTATCTCTCAAACCTACTGATGAAAGCTGGTTTATTGGGTCACTCTGCAGAACAACAGTGCAGCCTGTCTATAGAGATTAGCCTGGCACAGACCGGTGACATGAGTGTGAGATCCTTCCAGGTTTAGCTTTGCCAGATGCTCAGCTCTGGCCAGGATGAAGTGTGTCATTAAACAGGGGAAGCCATCGGGCCATCAGGTCCCTCTGGCAGACCACAGCAGCCTGTGAAACACACCCACCGTTCAAGACCACAACAGCTAGGCCACCGAAATGGCATTGCAACAGAGAGAGATGCAGCAGACCCAGCTCAAACTAGGTCTCTATAGCTCTGATGAAGTTTTACAGGACAAGCTGTGTCCTATTTACAACCTCCTAGTGTGCACGTTGGTACCAGCTGCCCATTTTGTTGTCCTAGCAATTAAAATAGCAGCAAAGGGACACCTGTATTCACAACATATACACTCGGCCACATACTGTTCCCATTAAAAGGTAGGGAACACCTTGACTTATTTGGTTTCTACAAATAAGTATAATGACAATACTTTAATGTATGAAATAATATACATAACATGTAAATATTTGGGATCATAACTCCAAAAATGGTATGTGCGTTGGTTAAGATGGGCAATTTAAGACATGGAATGCTGTCAAGTGTCCAAAAACATTCTAAGCAACTGATGCAATCATACTGTAGCATCCCCCTACCAGCTTATCCAGCTGTGGATGCATGTGAGGCGCGACCCTGCAGAGCGGTGAACATAAAGCACCACCCATAAAGCCAGACACACAGATAGATATCTGGGAAGGATAGCTCAAAGCTATATATATGTGCTTGTGGGCCTGTGCTGTGGTGGGCTTGTGGACTGTTACTTTACTGTGGAATGTGTGGTTGTTGATGACCTGCCTGCTATTTTGATTGTTAAGGAACTCTGGGCAGTAGTCTCCACAGCCAGCGTGTATAATATAGTGCAGATCTTGCAGCGGTATAGGCACATACAGTGCACTGAACTACCAGGGCATGCCATCACCAGGCACCGGCTTCACTCCAGCGGTGACCAACACCTCAATACAAATACCCCCACAATAACCCACACCCGATCACAAAACGACACATGAAACGTGCACACATAACTAAACAACTCTTTTTTGGAGGGTGTGCAGAGAGTTTTCTGGAGCCAGGGCCAACCTGTAGCAGGTTGTCACAATATGATAGAAGCAACTAGGAAAGGCCTAGAGCTTTGTGAGCAAGGATGAGTCGAGGCTCTCTAATCTCGGCCGCTTTAGGTACAATATTTCTGGAGAAGTAGCCTGACTGTGTTTCGTTATACTGTACAACCTTGTATTGGTATAATGATGATAAAGTTGAATTGAATTGAATTGAATTGAATTGAATTGAATTGAATGGAATTGAATTGAATTGAATTGAATTGAATTGAATTGAATTGAACTGAACTGAACAAGTTATTAAACAAGTTATTCCATGGCAAGGATTTTAGGCACCAGAAAAAATATCCAGAAAAATATCTGAACATAAAGAACAAAGTGGAACACCACAACTCAAAGACCCCCCAAACAGAGAGCACTGCATTAAAAGCCACCGTGCTCCTGTAATGTATATCACCACATGGATTGTTGTTAATAAACACAGTTCTTCACTACATCTACAAATCCAGGCTATGACTGTAGCAAGCAAAGCAAAAGTCCATGACATCAACAATGTCAAGAAACACAGGTCAGCCCTCTCTGGACCCAAGCTCGTCTGAAATAGACTGGTACACAGTGGGGACGTGTGTTGTGGTCTGATGATTTAGATTTTTAATTGAAGTCAAAATAGAAAAGGAGCACAGAGATTGTTACCAGCATTAAGTTAACAAAACCCAGCATCTGTCAGGGTTTGAGGATGCACATCTGTAAAAGCACCATTAATGTTGGTAGATTCATTTCTAATTTTTGGAGCAACATGTCGCTGCTGTCAGAACAAAACCACATATCTCCAGTTTGGTCATTCTGTACTAATAATGCCAGCTGCAACATTGGCCAGAATGTCTTGATAGATGGACCAATAAAAAAGCTTTGACATTACTTGGAAAAGTGGTTCCATTAACAACCATTCAAAGCTTGAAGCTTTGAAGAAGTTACTGTTTTGGAGATACAAGCTTTTATTCCATCAGCTTTAATATGTTGCCTTCTAGATGATGTCTTTTTCAGGGACATCTATGCTTATTGGTGACAACACCAAGCCACATTCTGCCCGTGTTACAGCAGAAAGGGTGTGTAGTCCGAGAGCGCAGGTACTAGACTGACCTACCTGCAGTCCAGAGCTGTGTCTTATTGCAAATGTGTAGGACATTTTAGCTACTTTCACTTTACAAGCCTCATTGCTCAAATCCAATGTTTTGCTCAGATCTGATCTCACTAGCCTGATGGCTCTCTTTTGTGAAGGTAAGTGACTCAGATCTGTAGTTAATTTGAATGTACAGGCGTCCTTAAACTACCTGCATGCACACATCCAAATCAGTAGCATCACGGGAGTGAATCACATGCATCATGAACAGCTCACCAGCAGAACAAGACTTTTCTGACGAGATAATCAGCTCCGATCAGCTCTCAGCTGTTCATTATTAGAGTGGAATGGAGATGAAAAAGGATCAGTTGCGTTGCATTTCCATCGTTTACTGGCTCTAACTTCACATTCGACTCTGCTGCCAGCTTAACGCAGAATGATGGTGCATGCACAGTGAGGGAAAACCCACATGAAATCTGATCTGAGGGTTGACATTTCTGTCGCATGCCCACAAAAGGTTTATGTATTCAATCTAGGAGCACATGTGAGAGTGACTCAAATCTGATGTAAGTAGATTGGATTTGGCGTGTGTCCAGACAGCCCTGAAAAAATCTGATCTGTGTCACATTAAGGCAAAAAATCAAATCTCACTTCAGCCTGGTAATGTGTACTTGCCTATGGACAACAAAAGCCCAGCATGGTTTGCCCAGCTGAAGACTTGTTTAATGGAAGTAAAAACTGGAGCAGTTTGTGTTCTCAGTCCACAAAGAATGTTAAGGGTTGTTTTTTGGAATGTGTTAAAGGTAGGGCTGCCCTCTAGAATTCGACGAGTCGAATCGTCAGTCGTAGACCCTTTGAGTCGACTGGGAACCTTCAAGTCGACTGACAACAGTGACGAGTTTTATTTATTTATTTATTTATTTTGTCATACAACAAAAGACAAAAGCTTACAAGGACTTTAAGAATTTAAAAACACATTTTAATAATTATTAAAAGGGGAATAATAACTATATATTTAAGTTCTAACTGGGCTATGACACATGTTTGCTAAAAACCTAAATCCACGTGACAACGTGCGCAGGCGGTTCACCGTTGAAGGAAGCTAAAGCTGTAAAGCTGAGAAACAGGGTGGAACGATGTCTCAGAAAAAGTCTGGAGGAGCTTTTGAAGAAGAAAATCCAAACAAATTAAAGCTAATTCTGCTCGTCAGTGAGTCAGACATCGAACACTGCTTCAAACGAGTGAGCTGACTTTCGTTTTAGACATAATGGCTGTTTGCGGTGGAGGAAAAACGGACCGAAGACGTTTGTTTTATTATAATTCCATTATTTTAGAACCTAAATTACAGATATTTTTATTTATTCATTTACAGCTAACATTATTTTTATTTAAACATAAGATTCTTCTTTTCATCTAAAAATAATTTAAATAATGACTAATTTGGTCTTATTTAGGAGTTCATTGTTTAGGAGAGATGATAAGTGATGAAAAGTGAAATTAAAAAGACAGGCTAGAAGCGCTAATTTTTAGCATAAATACGTGCTTTCTGCCGATGCTATACTCTGTAATTAAATCAGGCTCCAGTTCAGATCATTTATCATATGCCACGTATCTTTTAGTTCAAAAATATGTTCCTGTGACTCTGCTGACTTTCTAAATGTGGAGGACATCAGATCTGAAACGTATGCAAACTGATTTACTGATTACTAGATAATGTATATGGAGAAAAAACATGAACGAATAGTCGAATCGTTGGCCAGGACGGGCAAATCCGAATCGACTGACAAAATTCTGAGTCGGGTACAGCCCTAGTTACAGGCATCAGATTTTGAGTGAGTGATACTAGCAAACAAACAAGCAAAGACAAACATGACATAACCATTTCATGACTAATGTTTTTGCAGTAATTAACAGCATCATGTGACCATTACCAGTAACTGTCACGATGGATGTCATATTGTTTGATGTCAGGACGTCTAACTAGAGTCCACTCAGCAAGTGGTATAAGCTGACCTGACATCATACATCATCACTGATGTCATTTAATGAATGCTGTTGAGTTACTGAATGAAATCTGTCATGACCAGCTACATTTCAGCTCCAACGTCTCTTTAACAAGTTAGATGTTCCCAGATGTTTGATGGAAAGCGCATCATATGATGCATGTTTACCTGCCAGACGAGCGGCTCTGAGTGCTCTGTGGTGTGGGAGAGGCAGATGCTGAGCACCAGGGTGTGTGAGGAGGAGGTGAGGATACTGGCGATGACGGCGTCCCGCATGGAGAATGGCAGCATGGTGTAAACCACAAACACTATAAAGAGAAAGAAGGAGACCTGCAGTAGGGCAGAGAGAGAGAGAGAGAGACAGAGAGAGAGAGAGAGAGAGAGAGAGAGAGAGAGAGAGAGAGAGAGAGACAGACTTATACTACAATCTTGCTTTTTTATTATGTATTTTCTGTGAATTTCTACAGCATTGGCAGCACAGTGAACCAACATTATAGAGGGAGAGAGAAAGAGAGAGAGAGAGACAAACACACACACACACACACACACCCACACACACACACACACACACACACACACAAACACACACAGAGAGAGAGAGAGAGGATGAGAGAGAGAGAGAAAGAGAAAGAAAGAATAAGAGAGACTGGAAGAGAGAGAGAGACAAAGAGAGAAAGAGGCAGAGAGAGATATTGAAGGAGAGATAATGAGAGAGAGAGAATAGAGAGAGAGAATAAGAGAGAGACTAAGAGAGACTGGGAGAGAGGTAATAGGGAGAGAATAAGAGAGGATAAGAGAAAGAGAGAAGAGAGTGAATAAGAGACAAAGAGAGAGAGAAACTGAGAAAGTGAATAGGGGAGAGAGATAGAGAGACTCAGAGAGTGAATAAACGAGACAGAGAGAGAGAAAGAGAAAGAGAAAGAAAGAGACTGAGTGAGTGAGTGAGAAAGAGAATAAGACAGAGAGACAGTGAATAAGAGAGAGAGTGAGTGATGAAATGTTTCCTGCATGGATATTTATTAGTCAGATTGGATCTCGATAAAGGAATGAATCAGGTGGAAGGAGATAAAGACAAGATCAAACAGGAGTAATCTAAAATAATGTCATCATCAATATAGTACAGAAAACCAGACATGACCGACGGAATGGATGAAGCCTAAACCTCCTCCTGAAATGTTCTCTCTCCGAGAGATGCTTTTTAAAGTAGATCCATTCTGATTCATAAGAGGCGAGTAGTAACCCTGGCTGGATTTGTGCTTTCCAGAACATGATGATAACACAGTACTCATACAATCTACAATCATCCTCATAAGAATGGCTGCACAAATAGTTGCACCCGGAAGGAATCATCCGACAGGAATGGAACTTGGTGGGTAGGTTAGACATCGTGAGACATGCAAATGATTCAAGTTTAATGTTTGGCCGCGCATGTGACATAAGCAAGGACGGGCCTTATCACTGTACCTGACTGACCCAACAGCCACGACTTCGGACATTCAGTGAGCATTGATGCCCTCCATGAGCCATCCTGTTAGTGCCAGCACCAGACCGCCAACAACAACTGCCCTCAACACCATATCAATGTCACCAAAGACTGCAAGGGTTTCGTGCCAGACTGTCACGGAGTGACTCAGAATGGCAGCAGGTCATCTTCAGTGACGAGTCCCACTTTTGTCTTGGTGGAGACGACCAACGAATCTGTGTGTGGAGGTACCTCCACCCCTACAGGAACTGTGTGAGAATATTCAAGCTGCAAGGGATGGATTATCACAGGACACCATTAGGAACTTCCATGCCGAGACCTCTAACATGTTGCATTAGCCATACTGAGAGACACTACTTCTAACTTTTATCTTCCTTCCCAATAGCACTGCAATCCCACACTTCCTTCTGGGTGCAGCTATTTAGTTGATGATGAGCGTATAATATATATATAACGTAATTGCAGCGGAAACGTAATTGCTGCTGCAGCTTTGTTGATGTTAGGAGGCCCTGAGATCAGGTCATTGTCTCAAGGTTCCCTGGGCTAAATGCATAATCTCCTTTGAATTGCAAAGCCAATTTTGGCCTGTGGAAATGTACAGCAGTGGCCTGTCTGGTTGGTGGAGCAAGATTGAGACTGACAGGCCAATTCAGCTGCCTCTCCCCCTGTCGGCTCTGTTAGTGGACGTCCGGCCTCCACTGTGCATTTTAACCAGGCCTGCCCTTCAACTACCGGTCCAAAAAACAAACCCAGGCTGGGAAGACCTGGACGGCATGTACTGCCCTCCACCTACTGCACCTATTCGCTTTACACAAGAGACATTACATTTCACTTCTGAGGAAGACACTTTCTATTGTTAACGTTGTCAGTGCTCTTGACAGTTTAATGTGCTGCTGAAGACGCGGTTTACTCAGTTTATCAGCTGAACAATACACCTACGAAGTTCATGCTGCTAAGGCTGTACTTTAATGTCTATTGTACTAATTGTATGATGAACTGAACATTGAATTGTCTGTATTTACTGGGCATACTGAATTCAGTGCTGTTTCCATCATTCGTTTTTTTCCTCAGCCCAGTTTCTTCATGCTACTCAGGTCTCCACCAGTCACATGATGCTACTAAGCTTGGAGAGTAAGGCTAGCATGGGTTCCATCAGAAACAAAGGCATTGCTGGAATTGAATGAATCTTTATATGTGTGAAGGTAATGAGGATATAAACTCATCATCAAAAGAATAGCTACACCCAGAAGGAAGTGTGGGACTGCAAGGCTATTCGGAAGAAAGATAAAGGTTACCAGCAACAATAAATGATGAAAATGATGATGTTGCGGTAGGGGTGGAGGTGGAGTGTTGATCACACCAGGTCTTCTGGACGTGTGACAACAAGCCGTTCATCTTGGTGCTGACCACGGTGCCTCCACACAAGGATTCATGGGTCTTCTCCACCAAGACAAAAGCGGGACTCGTCACTGAAGACGACTCGCTGCTGCTCGCCGAATGTCCGCAATCGTGGCTGTTGGGTCACTCCGCGCATGACGGACAATCTGTTGGTTTTCTCTCTCCGTGGTTTGTGTAGGTCTACCAAATCCTTTGTGTCGTTATTGTGTATCTTCTTCTACCCACTGCCGCCAACAGAGTGCTATGGCATTATCCGCATGGCTGGTATGTCGTGCAATATGCCGATAAGACCATCCCGCTTCCTGGAGCCCTATGATGTGACCCCGCTCCAACTCCTCCAACTGCTCGAATTGCTTTTGAACTCTTCTCTGAGACATACTTCACTGGCAAAGGATGCTACCAACACAACAGCACGAGTCAGAATGGAAAGCATGCGCAACAGGACGACCTTATATAGTCAGTCAGGAACATCGATAATGCCTGTCCTTCCTTATGTCACATGTGCAGCTGAATGTGAAATTTGACTCATTCACATGTCTCATGATGTCAAACATACCCACCAAGTTTCATTCCTTCTGGGTGCAACTAATTTTTTTCGATGATGAGAGTACATGATGCTACTAAGCTGGGAGAGTAGAGCATGGGCTCCATCAGAGACAGGTGAAATAGTGTTATCCTGGTGGTGAAACCTCTTTTTAGCCGCCATGTCTGCTGTATTATCAGCACCAAGGAGTCACTCCATAGCAAAGACAGGATTGAAGCGCTCACCACGAGGTCTCCATACTCAAACCCGACTGTCGTTGGAACACAAACAGAACCTGGATTTATCACTAAAGACAATACGGTTCCAGTCACCAGCAGTCCAGGTTTTTCATTCACGACACTGCAAATGAAGGTGATGGTGGCTGGCTGTCAGTGGCAGGACATGTAATGGGCGCTGTGACACCAAATTTCCTTCTGCTAAGTGTCTGGAAATAGTCCAGGCAGAGACAGGGGGGTGTAATGAAGAAGCCACCTGGATGGTGGACAAGGAAACTCTGGGAGTTGCTCGTGCTTGTCGGTGGATCAAACAATCCTCTCTACTGATGGTCCATCTGGGCAGTCCGGAGCCTATTTGCCATGTGTGTGTGCCCTCATGTAACCAGACCATACCTGTGTTCATTTACATATCTGCCTGAAACATAACTGCATGAGTTTTGCATTTGGGAGTTTTTGTCAGTGAGTGTACAATTTCATAACTGGTCACCTCTAGCTGCCCAAGCTTTAGTAACTTGACCAATGTGAATATGTAATCATTTCCATTGTCTTCTCCCATTATTTGCAAGATCATTCCTTAAATGCATATGCATGAAGAAGATAAAGACATTTTGCGTTTTTTCATGTATACTGCTGTATGCAAAACATGGGTTCCTAAGGCTATGTCACATTTTATGACTTGTAATACACTGCTTTAAATTTACTACAGGGGATTATTAAGCTTCAAGTGACAAGACTTCTTTTAGACCTGACTGATGCAGTAAGTAGCTTCTCCTTTCTGAAAGTACCATGTGGGAAGATGTATGTGGAAAAGATGTTACTGTGTTTCAAAGGAGTCCAATAATTGTCCCGCATTAAGCAAGGAAAATAACTTTGGAGACGCTGGAATGACTGGAATTGGGTTCAGAACCGACCAGCACATTATTCAAACCTAGAAGGAGAGTGGAGAACCACCAACTTCATGGAAGTAATATGGTCGGAAAACAATCCTAAATGACCGTAATCGGAACTCTCTTTCATGCTTGGTGAAGTGGAATGGTAAAGAATGGACAGTAGAACTCCTGTGTTTATTAGCGAAAGTAAGAGCATTTCCACACAACCAGAACTCACAGGATTGGGACTAAACAGCTGTGTGGACAAAAGAAAACCAATTATTAGTGAAGCTAATCAGAAAAAAGGCTTCAGTTTGCTAAAGACTGGACTCTGGAGCAATGGCAAAAGGTCATGTGGTCTGACGAGCCCAGACAGACCCTATTCTAGAGTGATGGGAATGTCAGGGTAAGAAGGGAGGAGCATGACGTGATGCACCCATCTTGCATAGTGCCCACTGTATAAGCCTCGGGAGGCAGTGTTATGATCTGAGGAGGCTTCAGTTGGTCAGGTCTCAGCTCAGCAACATTATGTGCTAATAAAATGACTAACCAGTTTATTGTATCAATACAGACAGAATAAAATTCCATACAAAGTACAGGGGGTATCGGTCCAACACTAGTTAGTTGTATTTTCTGCTTTTATTTAATCTAAATATTCCCAACACTGATGTCAAACGGTCCTGTTTTCTTCTGAAATTAGTGTGCAATATTGTTACCTATTGGTATATTATTCTTCTTGGTATGCATTTTTGTCTGTTAATTTATCTGGCAGTTTTCGAGATATTGACACTCCATTCCAAATCCAAAATGTTTAGTCTGATCAGGAATGGTGTGCTTGTATACAGTTTTTTAATCCGACATATGGTTTTCATAAAAACATTGTAAAATCATGATTTTTTTCCCTTTAAGAATGAATGGGGTGGAAAGGTGCACGCCTATATACTGTACTTCTACTTGACCTACAGACACTGTTTCACATATACTACCTCAGCGCAGACCCCCAAGCATGAATTCAGTATTGGTCTGACCTGCACTCATCTGTTTTTCTGTCTTTTTTTCCTCATCACTTGTTCCTCCCATAGGGTCCCATTAATTTTCACCCCCATTCAAACTGTATTGGTTCCTTTAACCCTCAGCCACCAAACTGCAGGGAACTACAGCCAACAAACTGCGTGTACTTACTCAGGAAAGAGCTGCAAACTCTAATCTTATTCATCCCTAGTTCCACCCATAGACTGCCATTCATTTTGCAAGTTGTTATCTTGTATCCAATCGTCTCAGTAAAATGAATTACTTCTGTAGTAGTATTGACTGGAAATGACATTAGTATGTGTTTTGTGGCATACATGGTGTATAAATTGGCTGTTTTGCGAGAAACCGACACCTGAAACTGCTGCAAAAGTCTTAGTACATTTGATGCACAGTGTGTTAGATATATTCAAAATGATACAGAGATGTGGATGTAGATGATACAGAGATGTAGATGGTCTGGGTTCGTTATGCTGGTTCATTGGAGCAGGGTAATAAAATTTCTGACTCATCTGGCTCGAGCTCCCGCAGTGTTTGGATGAACTACCGCCCTGGTGCCAAGACAGTAGACTCACTGTCGGCTCAGGTTAGCAGGGTTTCTGAACTCTGGAGCAGTTTGTATGCATCGATCACTTCTACTGTAACCCGTCTCACTTTCACACACCATTGCACTTCACACACTCCTGCCAATACGATTCACTCTGAGATGTTCACACACTATAACTCCTCGGCTCCTCTGGAGGTTATCTCTCACAGTGCACATGTCTACTGCTGTAAATTCCCCACCAACAATATGAAAGCAGATGGTGACACAGCAAGTCTCAAAATATCACAATCCAATTTAATAGCATCTTCAAATATTAACAGTGATGATAATTTTAGCTGGGTATTAATACAGCCCTGAGGGCACTTAATAAAATTATTACATTGTGTGTAATTATGCACTATGTATTATGCAAGACTTTCATATGCAAACCAGAAATGGTTCTATTTTGGGGTCTTGGTAGTCATGCAAAAGTTTGCATGCAAAAGTTTGAGCACCCCTGGACAAATGACATGTTTTATTCATTTCCTGGGTGTAAATAAGTTAAAACATTCTCTGTATAAAGGCATTTATATTTGGCATGCATAATGCCTTATGACATTGAGTGACGCCTTGTAGAACTGCATATCTTCGCTGTCCAAAGAAAAACTTTTATCTCCATTTTTGTGGATTTTGACTTTTATGCATCATTTGAACACAACAGCTGCTGTTTACCCTGTGTGATGGTTTTATGATGAAACAGCCAAAAACTGCTTGGAAAAAAGTCTGGTTCTATTGATTTACATTCAAATTAAATTTGGTTTTTGCCCTCTCCTGTAAAGTTGTCATTTTGGAGATACTTGGGTTCCTTTAGACCGCAATGATGCGCATGCATTTGTGGGGGGCATATGGGGGCATTTAAAGTAGCAGATCATATGAATTGTCTTCACTCTTTTGAAATACAGGAGCTTGATTTTTTCAGAATTGGCTATTTATTCCCTACTAATACAGCCTGTATATAGACACTATGCAGGACATTTTTAGTTCACTGTTTTTCTGATGTCACAGAGTTCAATGCATGTACACATAAAACCATCTAGTCAGGATATAGCAGTTAGCAAAAGTTCAGACGATCTGTAGATGATCCTAAATGGACTGAGATAGACAATTATAGTGTAATGTAGCTGTGGCATCGTCAAGCTTCTGCAATGTCACAACATTTATTTCTGTCCAGAGTTGCATTAATTTTTCCCCAAGATCTTGTATTGATGATGGGAGATTTGAACCACTGTGCAAAGTCTTCTCCAGCACATCCCCAAGATTCTCAATGGGGTTCAGGTCTGGAATCCATGTGTGAAAATGATGTCTCATGCTCCCTGAACCACTCTTTCACCATTTGAGCCCGAGGAATCCTGGCATTATCATCTTGGAATATGCCCGTGCCATCAGGGAAGAAAAAATCCATTGATGGAATAACTAGGTGGTTCAGTATATTCAGGTGGTCAGCTCTTCTTTGGGCACATGACATTGCTGAACCTAGACCTGACCAACTGCAGTAACCCCAGATCATAGCACTGCCCCCACAGGCTTGTACGGTAGGCACTAGGCATGATGGGTGCATCACTTCAGCTGCCTCTCTTCTTATCCTGATGCGCTCATCACTCTGGAACAGGCTAAATCTGGACTCATCAGACCACATGACCTTCTTCCATTGCTCCAGAGTCCTATCTTTATGCTCCCTAGCAAACTGAAGCCGTTTTTGCCAGTTAGCCTCACTGACAAGTGGTTTTCTTAAGGCTACACAGCTGTTTAGTCCCAATCCCTGGAGTTCTCTTCGCATTGATGGTTAAATAACTTGTTGCCAACTGAAACATAATCACCCATGCAGTAATTATCCAATGGGAGGCTCTTGTGTGTAGTCACACACAGATATATATAAGCGTGACAATATTTATTATAATAATAATATATATGTATATATATTATAATAAATTCTAGTCAGCAGTGTGAAGTAGTTAGATAAGCTTTCCCATCTAGCAACATGACAGCAATTGAAGAGGCCACTAACACTGGTATTTCTNATATATATATATATATATATATATATATATATATATATATATATATATATATATATAGTCACACACACACACATATATATAAGCGTGACAATATTTATTATAATAAATTCTAGTCAGCAGTGTGGAGTAGTTAGATAAGCTTTCCCATCTAGCAACATGACAGCAATTGAACAGGCCACTAACACTGGTATTTCTCTTTGTTCCATTAGGCTGCTAATGATTCAGTAATAAGCATCTGTTATCATCATTAAGAAAAATGCTATTAAGCCAAGAGCTTCTTCACATTCTTCAGAAATGGCCTCTTTTTTTTTTGTCCCAAATATGACATTTGTACAGGCTAATGCATGAGCGGTTGTAAACAGGTGGCTGGAAAAACCTGACTGGCCTCCAAAGAAGCCACCCTGAAATTTCTGCCACCTCACTGTGTGCCTTTAAGAGCTCATTGTAAGTACGTACGTTCTCCAGCACTCTACCACCTGCTTACACTTTTGCATCACAACTAGCATCAGCGAGCAGAGGTTCACCTCCCTTCATGTTAATGAACTCTGTTCTGATTGGATGGACTGTATTGTGCTGCATTCCAAAAGCAGCCCAGATTGAAACACTCCTTATAACGTCTGCGTGAATGGGCGGGGCTAAACTGTGGTCGCCTGAATGGGTGGATAGATGCAAATGTGTTGGTTTTTATGACATCACAGAAGCAATTCATCCAAATGAAACAAAGCTTTTGTATCTTTGTACCAAAATCGAATATGACTGTAAGTCATTTGACTGTAAGTCAATGTAACCAGACAATGCAACCAGTAATTTTGGCCCATTCAGCATGAAACTTGCACAAATTAGAAAGGGCAAAAGGCATTTTCAAATTATATACATATGGATGTACGGGTGAAGAGTGAGGGAAATTCAGTTTTCCACAATATGGGCCCCTTAAACCTGCCTTTAGCCTGAACTGCGTAACTGTGTGCGGAGCATGCATTTTAGAGGCATAAAGTTAATCAGCCATTTTGGACGCTTCTGACAGTTTTGCCTAATTGGTACTGTTGGCTTTATATGCTCTATGGTATACGCAGATGCACCGTGTCAGATACACATCATCTGTGTCCACAAGAGCTATTAACAGCAAGAGGCTTGCATTGAATAACTTGTTATTATGTATAATGTTAATGCTGCCCCTGTGGGCGTTAATAACATAGGATATAACTTCCCCATCTCACCACATGATCTCAGCAGAACGCTTCAGTGATTCATTACATTGTTGTAAACAAACAAGGCTGCCCTTATGGTTAGCTTCTCATGGTTATGCATTTGGGATGGGGTGGGGGGGGGGGGGTGCAAAATGGTCATGAACGATTGTTGTCAGTATATAAACCCAAACAAACAAGCAAACAATCGGTTCTCATATAGCCCTTTTCAACAAAAAGAACTCTGGTTCTTGAACTAGTTCTGTTCAGGCTTCTTAGAATGCTGGTGCTATTCAGGGAATCAGTTTGCGTTTGGACCAGTTTTTATTGGAACCAAGAAATGTCAAAGGATATGACCTCAACGTCTACATGGGGCGCTGTACAGCAGTAGTAAACAGTAGTAACAAGATGGTGGAGCGTATAGATTACCTGTGAGCGTTTTTCTGCTATTCCAGAAAGTAAGCACGGATCAACTACTGGTGATAAGAAGACATAGAAGAGGTTCTTCAAGCAGACCACTGGGTGTCACCATTGCTGCCTTCTCTTTCCTCAACAACTGACACATTCACAGATGTTGTTAAGGTTCATGCTGAAGAACCTACTATTCTTTGGTTGGGAATTAACTTTTGGGTTCTAAATGGGCCAAATAGTTCAAAATTAGGTACGCAAAGTGGAACAGAACATATTCCATGTTGGTGGAAATGTGCTTATAGTCAACCCAGAGAAATGGGCAGGCGTGAAGACCTGAGTCAAATGGTGATAGCCTGACAACTGTGTCAGATCATCTCTGAAATGGCAAGGCTTCTGGTCAGAAGTGGTTAAAATCTACCAACAGTGGTGAGAGGGAACAGGTTATTGAATGCCCAAGGCTTTTTGATGCATGAGGGCAACGAAGGTTCCCATCTGGTCCAAACTGATGAAAGAGCTACTCTGGCATAAGTCACATAAGTTTTTGATGATGGTTATGGGAGGAATGGGTTGCGACCCCTTTCGGCCTGCTGTTTAAGGGGCTGCGTAGAGGCAAGACCAGTCAGAGTGCCCACGCTAACTCCTGTCCACCCTTACAGTGCCTTCAATAAGAACATGAGCAGTGGGATTGGCATTGGCAAGGGACATTAGAGCAGTGCAAGAAGGTCACATCACATGGACGAGCTGGTAAACCGGTGAAGACAGTGTTACGCTTCGGGCAATGTTCTGCTGGGAAACGGCCCTGAGCATTCATGTGGACATCAATTTGACACGTGCGACCTATCTAAACACTGTTGCAGACCAGATACACCCCTTCATGGAGATGGTATTCCCTGACTGCAGTGTCCGCCTTCAGCAGGACAATGCACGCTGCCACCCTGAACACACTGTTTGCGAATGCTTTGAGAAACATGATGAAGAGTTCAAGGCGTTGCCCTGGTCTGCAAATTCTCCAGATCACAATCCAATCTGCGATGTGCAGGAACAACGAGTCTGATCAGAAGCGACAGCTCTTGTCTTGTTGCTAACGTCCTGATATCAAAGGACACCTTCAAAGGTTATGCTGAGGCATCACAGTGTTAGAATCCCACCAGTGTGACTGTCTAGGGACCAGCCATGTCTAATCCCACTGGTGGGACCAAACCTGCGAAAGGGATAGGAACACCACAGTCTGGAATCGCAAACCTCAGCCGGGCACTAACTGATTAATTAGTACTACAATTTGAAGGTACCTTTAATGGCTTCACTGGTGACATACATCTTTTTGATGCAGCATGATTGGCAGGCACCTTTTGTCACCAACCTCCAGAGGAAGAAAAACAGCCTTCTGATCTCTCCGTTTCTCTCTCTTTCAACTTCACATTCGTTTTTCCCTCCTACCGTGACCCGCCATATCATTCTCTCGCACCCTGGATATAATGGCCTAACGCGGCCTCCAGGGTGGCCATTGATTAGGGCTAAATGACTTTAATTGGAGGAAGTAAAGGACCTCTGGGGCTGCTCACATTCAGGAGGCTTTTCTCCGGCGCTGGCTGCAGGCTGATTGGAAGACGGTGGGTAGGATCTACGTTTTTTTTTCTCCACCCTTTTCTTGATTAAAGGGTTTGATTATGCACTTTCTTTTGAACAACATAAAAAGGCCTATGGCTTTTAATATGCCTCTAATGGAGACTCGGGCAGCCTGCAGTAAATACCACCTACAGCGGTGGGCCATACAGTGCACGCTTTTCATCTGTACCAATACAACCTCATGCTGACAGGTGTCATTACTCTCTTTCCTCATGTTCACTACTGGAAGTGAGGCAAGCTGCTCCACTCGCTGATCGGCTGCTGAGGGGATGTCATCGTTGAAGAGGTAATGAATTTATTAAGCACAACAAGGCGGTGCAGCTGTTTGGTTGGTTATGATTTCACCCCTGTAGTATACAAAGCTGTCAGTCAAAGCAATCACTCTGTTTGCACACACTGGCTGCGCGTCACCAGTGAAGGATACGCAGATATGTAACAAAGCTATTGATTTGAACATTCTGGTTATTCAGTTTAAACGGTTTTAAATCAAATTTTTCATCAATAAAAAATACATAAACATATTGTAAATACATGTATGAAGTGATTCTGATAGCCTAGTCCTAGTATGTTGCTCCATAGTTAGAGTAACAACCTTGGTTTGCATAGTTCGCAATTGATCACATTATTTTGTGCAGTTAGCTGCCACTAATTACTTTGTGGAACTAATCACAATTATTCACATTATTTTCTGTAGTTAACTACGATTAATCAAATTACGTTATGCAGTTATTTGCAATAAGTCACTTTATTTTGTTATCATAATCACATATTGTTGTGCAGTTAATGACTTTGTTTTGTGCAGTTAAATACAATGACTCGGATTACTGTGCAGTTAATCGCAATTAATCACATTATTCTGTGAAGTTAACTACACATAATCACATTTTTTGCAGTTTATAGACATTATATTGTGCAGTTAACTGCAGTTAATAGAATTACTTTGTGCAGTTAATCACAATTAATCACATTATTCTGTACAGCTAACAACAATTAATAGAATTACTTTGTGCAGTTAATCACAATTATTCACATTATTTTGTGTAGTAAAGCATGGTTCATCTAATTACTTTTGAGAAGTTAATTGCAATTAGTCACTTTACAATGTTAACCACACATAATCACATTCATTTGTGCAGTGAACCACAATTAATCTTAAATGACTTTGCGCAGTTAAACACAAGTAATTACATTATTTTGTGCAGTTAACTGCAGTTTAATTTCTGTGCCCAGTTCATTGTGATTAATTGCATTTTGAGTTATTTGCTCAAATTTGATTTTTAACTCAGCATTTTGTTATAGCTATAAGCAACATCAGAAAGTGTTACTTTCAGTAATTCAGTAACATTACTGTCATTACGTGAATGCGGGGCTGACATGACCCTGAACTTGAAAATCAAGGGATTTCCATAGATTTCAACAATGGCATTCAGTGAGAGAAACGGCGATTGCATGTTCCCATCCATTAGTGTAATAAATTAATAAAAATGTCGATAATGCTTAAGCACGTGTTTGTTTATTTATCAGGTTAAGGGGAGGGTTAAATTAAAACCTTGCAGTCAGCTTGGGCAACTCTGCTCAGCAGAAACAAGAATGAAGCTGCTATAAAATGAATGTCTAAACATGAATGTGATTTTCATTTTTTAAAAGTGGTGAACAAATAATGAATTATATAGCCTTATATTGTGTAGTATATACACTTACTGTCAAAAGAATAGCTGCACAAATAGTTGGACGGAATCACCTGTCAGGAATGAAACTTAGGTTTGACATTGTGAGACATGGCAATGGTTCAAGTTTCACACTTGGCTGTGCATGTTACGTAAGCAAGGATGAGCCTTATCACTGTACCTGACTGACTCAACAGCCACGGTTGCAGGCGTTCAGTGAGCAGTGATGCCCTCCATGAGTCATCCTGTTAGTGCCAGCACCATCAGCAGACGGCTGCACAACGCAGGACTACATGCATGCAGACCGTTACAACGACTGCCCTTAACGCCACATCAATGTCACCAAAGACTGCAATGATGTCGTGCCAGACTGTCATGGAGTGACTCAGAATGGTTGCAGGTCATCTTCAGTGACGAGTCCCGCTTTTGTCTTGGTGGAGACGACCAACGAATCCATGTGTGGAGGCACAGTGGTCAGTACCAATATGAACGGTTTGTATGAGTATTGCATGTAAAATGCATGTAAAAATGTATATAACATGTTACACCAAACTTTCGAACAGCAGTGCATCTGTATATCTTGTTCAGTTCAAGCCCCTCTTTGGCCATCTTTGAGCCAACGGGTCTTGAAGCCAAACTTTCCAAGCATTGTCCGATCACTCATCAGGGTGCTGGGCTTCATGAAGACTGAAGAAACAGGACAGAATGATCCTCTGACTGTTCCATGAACTCCCACTGACATTGACTCTTGGTTTAAAGCACCCAGCGGTCAGTGTGTTTGTTCGACCAAATCACCCCTGACTTTGCACTTTCCCCCCTCGGGAGATAAACACAATGGCGTTTAGAGGCCTGGTGGGGCTGACTCAAACACAATTGTCTTGCCATTGTGTTTTTGCCTCCGCACTGACCCCCCAAAACGCCAGAGGACCCGCGCTGTGGGCCGAGCCAATTTCTTCCATGATGCCATTTGCGCTCCCAAGCTAAACGCTAAAGCCTCCCATCCGTCCATAATATCCCCCCGCGAACAAAGGACCCCAGCTTCCAGCTGTCAACTGTAATAAGCTATAGGCCGCGCTAAGAGCTGCGAGAGTGCGGCAATGCTTCAAAGTGCCACCTGACCATGCTGGCTTTGAACAAAGCAATTGCAGTATGAGCTTAATGGAGTGAGGTGATAAAGAGTTAGTTCTGGTGTCTGCTTTCATATACTGTGCCAATAGTGACCCAGAGAGGGAGAGAGATTGAAAGAGAGAGAGAGAGAGAAAGATGGAGACGTCAGCAGAGAAGGCCAGTGTTCTTAATAATGTAGCACCAACAGGTATTAATATCCTGAGAAAGGGAGAAGCAAAGGGAAAGACAAAATTAGATATGAAAATTACAATGATTTGTCACCATTTCCCTGAACAACCGTTGTATAATTACAGGCAGAGAAGATTCCGGCTAAATTAAAAGCTCTCCAGAGCGCCGCCGTTGTCAGGTAACAAGCATCTCAACTCTTCCAAGAGGACATCAAGCCACTTCAGGCCACTTAGGCGAAAGCCTTTGAAGCACTAATAGACCGGCGTCTTTAAATACACAGTGTAGAGAGTGGCTCTAACATCACTGATAATGATTCTGTGGCAGCATTATTACAGCGTCCTGCAGCCCTTGACCCATAAAAACCACTGCCTTAAAGTACACATTAGCCCAAACCCAGTCGATCAGCCAAAGCATGTTAGTTAGGCATTGGGAAGGAATGTACCTCAACTGGCCACCTCAAATTTGAACTGGCTGATAAGACTGATACAGTGGTGACAATAATAACCAAGGTTTGCAACAATGAAAATACAGTTATTTTAATAATTTATAGTTATTAAGCTCACCTGTGACAGCGTACAACACCTCCACAATCACCAGTAACAGCTGTGATTTGAGTTTCTGGATGTAGGCCACATCAATGTTCAGACACTCTTGCATCAAAGAATTGTGCAGCTGGGCCAGATTTGGTTGATGCCTTCCCTGACACAATTCCGAAGAGAGTTTCCTGTAGACTGAGATTCAGCTACAAATTCAGCTACTTCCTTCCCACTACGGTCTTCGGCACGCCCAAATGCAACCACTCCTTTTAGCCAATCATTAACATCTGCTTTGGAGCCATTTTCCACACATGGAACGAGACATTCACTGCACTGTAGCACCTCTTCTCAATCTATGGATCCTGGCACTCACAACCCACAGGTATTTATAGCCCCATCATCCTTGTGCAGCACTGTAATGCGGACGAGACGAGGAGGTAGGATACAAGTGCAAGTCGAACAGAAGAACAAACAGAAACCAAAGACACTAAGAAAATAAAAAAGAAAACACTACTAAGGCCAAGGAACAGGGATACAAAATAACCAACATGAAGGCAAAACACCAAGCAAGCACAAAGGGAACAACAGGGTGTGACCCACAAGGGGCGGAGCTACAAGCTAGGGACAGGTGAGGGGCATGACGAGAAGGCAGAGACAGGAGGAGCTTTAAACCAAAACAAACAGAAGAACGTGGAACAGGACAACAAAAGGCAAATGGACGTGGAAAACCAGAGACAAACAGGGGCTAGACAAGACAGGATGTGACAAGCACCATCTGCAGGAGCCTGAAGGTACAACCACCTTAAACACGTAAGGTTACTCATTTTTTGTCTGGTGAAATTATTTGCCATTCAAAATGACCAGTGAACGTACACGTGTCCTCTGAGCTTATATATGCATTTTCAGGCCAAACGTATCTCAAAACTATTGTAAACTAGTAGTTTAGTTTGGCATTAGGCAGCATATTCTTAATCATCTCATGTATTAGCTTTCTGTGTATTATAAAAAGCATTAAAGGAGGAATATGTAAGATTTTGAGTTTAAAACATTCCAAAACAAACAAATGTGAAACAAAAAAATAAATGTGAAGAATGTGAAGAAATGATGAGGGTACATCAAAGACGTCTACGTATTGAGCTGCAGAGGTATCTACTGAAGTTAGCATGCTAAATAGCTAGCCTGTCTTGTCTTGTATCGTTTGTACCTGCAGAGGTGATAGTAAGTCACTGTAGCGCTGTAGGAGTGAAATCAGTCCAACATGAGAGGATGAAAAAGTAGCGCTACTGCCCTGACAGCATATTCTATCCTCTTATCAGTCATGTTGAAGGTGCTTCTCCTGGTTAGATAATTTAAGGGCAGGCAGCCAATTAAAGGAACAGTAAACACAGTGATGTCAGTGCTAACATTAAGGAAGAGGGATGGTCCATTTCCTTGTTTCTTATGATAGGGGTTTACACCACAACCTTCTGGTGAGGTGTTGCCCCTATTGTTTGCAGTATGAATTCGGTAGGTTTTATCATCTTACAAACTGCCTTCTTCCCAGTGAGTGCTGGGATAGGCCATGACCCAGAAAGATAAGTGGCTCAGAAGATGAATGAATGAATTAATGAATTATCATTTTTGTTCCTTTAAACAGTTCACGTGTCTTGTTCCCATCACCACCACTATGAAATGTACATGATTTGATATGTACTTTTCAGAATTAGCCTATGTACATTATGTATTTATGCATGCATTTTGAGAAATTGTCAGGAAGTAGGCTCATGCAGGTGGGCATTATGGCTTGAAGGGAAGGGCAGGGCTGGACAATTATTAGCTGTTAAACAGCTTGTCACAGTTTGTGGCAATTGTGGGATGAATTAGGCATGCGGTGCTAATTATGGGCTATAAGCTTCCATTACATGTAGGTTACATTAACCTCATACATACAGGGCGAAAATGAAGCAGCAAGATTTCACAAGTGCAGGGTCCACCTGGAAACCTGTAAGCTGTTAGCAAGTTAGGAACATGCCATGCTGATTCCCATCGGATGGAGTCAGTCACTGAGACTAACCTGAGGCGAGAGACTAACCTAATGGACACATACATGCACACATGCATACCAATGGCACCATCTCTCTCCACACTTCCTGCAACACCACACAATGTCTGGGATACTGTGTTTAAATACTAGGGTGGGCACTATACTAGAACAGAATTAAAATCATAACCTAACCTATTTAACACACAAATGATTGCTTTACTCACCTAACTGGGTGGAATGGACAACATTCGTGAGTCAGACGGGGGCTTACTAATGACTAGCATTTAGAGGGCTAACCTGCGGTTTGCCGGTAGGCAAGTCACAATGTTACATGAACTTGGAAATGCAAGGCATGTCTTTTGACACGGACGTGAGTTGATGGGAAACATATCATATTGTTGGCAAGTGAACATTTTAAATACTTCATCCTGAAAAGAGCACTGATAGGCGTCCGTCCATGTACTGCGCCGGACGAAGGACCGGGAGTTGAAAAAACGGACTGTCCAGTCTAACACCGGATGTGTGGCCACCCTATTAAATACTGTGATGCATAGACGAATGCACTGTCAGAGTTTATGTTAATGTCAGTTTGAATATTCTTACTAGGATTGCGTTCAGACCTACCTCGGTTGGTGAGGAACTCCAGTTTTACCATGTGAACACTCCACCTGCATTCAGGTCCACACTAAAGAACTGAACCATGAATATGGAGCATATGGGAACTCAACACCGAGTAGGCTTTTCTCAGTGCACTTCAGAGCTGCACTGTCTGTGTTTTTGGACAAGAGTCAGTGAGCTGATTGGTGAAACTGGTAAACTAATCACGAAGAAGCAGATCAATTAAACTTTATTACTACTGCTAGCTAGTTAGCTACTGTTTGCTATCTGAGGCTGAACCCAGTGGCGTGCATGCTCAAAACCAACCATTCATGAACAGATTTTTCAAAGCCTGTCCAGGATATTTCCTGCCTTACACACAAAGGGCACCGGGATAGGCTCCAGCATCCCCCATGACACAGAAGGATAAACGGAGTAGAAGATGAACAAATTAATGGATGTTTTTAGCATGACATTTATAAACTAGAAGAGTGCATTTCCTGAAGGAAACTCGGAATGGTTGCGAAACTTAAATGGTTCCCACTTCCTGATAGGCTGTAGTTGCTATGGGAGGAACGAGGGATGAATAAATGACACATAGAGGTGTGTGGGTCAGTATATCTGTGGATTAGAGTTTGGGGATCTGCGCTGAGTGAGTACATGCAGTTTAGTGTCTGTGACAATGAAGACAATGGGGTCTGGACTCTAGGAGAGAAATGAGGGAGCAGGAGGAGGAGGAGGAGGAGAAGAAGTAAGAGGAGAAGAAGGATTGGGAGAAGAAGAAGGAGGAGGAGAAGGAGGAGGAGGAGTAGAAGAAGGAGGAGGAGGGGGAGAAGAAGTAGAAGAAGGANCATGCAGTTTAGTGTCTGTGACAATGAAGACAATGGGGTCTGGACTCTAGGAGAGAAGAGTAGAAGAAGGAGGAGGAGGGGGA
Organism: Semaprochilodus insignis; assembly: GCA_034552555.1. Taxonomy (NCBI): domain Eukaryota; kingdom Metazoa; phylum Chordata; class Actinopteri; order Characiformes; family Prochilodontidae; genus Semaprochilodus; species Semaprochilodus insignis. Next base: position 29,103,539 of record CM067475.1, read on the forward strand.
GAAGAAGTAGAAGAAGGAGGAGGAAAAGAAAAAGTAGAAGGAGGAGGAGGAGGAGGAGAAAAAGAAGAAGGAGGAGAAGATGAGAGAGAAGAAGAAGGAGGAGAAGTAAAAGAAGGAGGAGAAGAAGAAGAGAGAAGAAGGAGGAGTAGTAGAAGAAGAAGGAGGACAAGAAGAAGGAGAAGAAGAATATGATCAGATAACAATAGTGTTGTGCACTGCAAGGCAAAGTGCAGCCATAAACCTGCCAGTGGTTACAGTCTGTGTGCCTATAGACCGTAAGTAGCAGCGCTGGCTGTTACAGTACAGGAGGAGAATCGTAGCTTTATGTAACTGGACAGTGTTCTGGCTTATTTTGGTACCAAACTGTGGTGTCAAAACCGTGAACCAAACTGTTCCTCTGTGTACCGTTACACCCCCACCATTAAACTAGTACCTTAAGCCTGTACACTTGCTGAGTAAACTGAGCAACACCTCTTCACACAGACACATACACACGCACATGCACATGCACACTCACATACACGCACATGCACATGCAATGCACACCCACACTCACACACACACACACACGCACACACACACACACACACACACACATACACACTTCCCCCACGAGCAGCTTCGCTCCTATTTATGGCAGCTACTCTGAAATGGATGCAGGGCATTAGGTATCACAGCTCCTGTTGCAGGAGTTTCTCTGTGAAGTGTTACCAATCTTCTGACTCAGAGTCACTCAGTGCTGCGCATATTTTACCTCTGCTCATTTTCAGGTCGCCTCCCATCTATTAACTGATGTATGGCCTGCGGTTCAGATGACTCACAGAGTCAGTTTCATTTCTCAGTGAACGGCACTATACTAACAGCACTGTCCTCATGGCACCATCCTCTCAGCGCTCTCCTCTCAGCACTATCCTCACAGCAATAATACACTCTGTATGAGTTGTGTGGGGAGCACGAGCAGCTTTATGCTGCCAATGCATTCAGCTGATGTAGCTTCCTCTGAACACGGACTGAAACTGTACCATAATTAAGTGCGGAGCTGAAAGCCGGTGCATTAGGTGCTATATGGAGCTGCTAAATGAGTTTGGAGTAAAGTAGCTGCAAAACAAAGAGGAATACATTTCAGAGAGAGAGAGAGAGCAAGAGAGAGAAAGAGAGAGCGAGCCAGAGAGTTTGCATGAGAGAGAGAGATTAGGAGAAGTAGTAGAGGGGAGAGACAGAGAGGGAAGGAGAAAGAGGAGGTAAACAGAGAAAGGGGCAGAAAAGAGAAAGATAGATAGAAAAGAGGAAGAGAGCGAGAGGGTGGAAGGGAAAGAGAGAGATAGAAGGAGAGGTGGCAAGAATAGAAGAGAGAGAGAAGAGGAAGAGAAAGGGAAAGGAAAGAGAGAGAAAGAGACAAGGGTAACAGAGAAAGGGAGAGAAAGATGTAGAGAGAGAATGGAGAGAAAGAGAGAAAGAAAGAGATGAGAGAGAGAAAGTGAGAGAGAGAGATGGTAGAGGGGAGATAGCAGAGAGAGGAAAGGGGAGAGAGAATGATGGAGAGAATAAGAGAGAGGAAGTAAACAGAGAAAGGGGCAGAAAGGAGAAAAGAGGAAGAGTGTGAAAAGGTAGAAGGGAAAGAGAGAAAGGAAAGGAGAGGTGGGAAGAACAGAGGAGAGAGAGAGAAGAGGAAGAGAATGGTGGAATGGAATGATGAGATGAGGTTAACAGAGAAAGGAAATAAAAGTAGAGAGAGAATGGGGAGAAAGAGAGAACGACAAAGAGATGAGACAAGAAAGACAGAGAGAGAGGAGGCAAATAGAGAAGAAGAGGAATTGAACTAAGGTAAGAGAAATAGAGAGATAAAGGGGGGGGGGAAGGGACTAGAGACAAGAAAGAGGAGCTGACAGAGAAAGTAGAGAGAAAGAAAGGATTGAGGTGGAGTAGGAAGAGAGAGGAAAGAGACGAACAAGATAAACAAGGAGAAAGAGCAAAAAGAAGAGAGGGAGAGAGTATGATACAGAGGAGAGAGAGGAGAGTCATTATACATGTGGTGAGAGATAGAGAAAGACGAAATAGGAGGAGAAAGGAAGATGAAGGGAGGGATGAAAGAGATTAATGGAAAACAGAGAGGGAAAAAGAGGGAATAAAGGGAACAGAGAGGGAAGAAAGGGGAATAGAGAGAAAAAAGAGAGACAGAGAGAGAAAGTATGATAAGAAAGGTGAAGGAAGAAGAGCAGGATGAAGGAAGGGGGAGAGATAGAGATGGAGAGATTATTATACATGTGTAAAAGGAGAGAACAAGTGAGAGGAAAAAAGAGAGAAGGTAACAGAGAAGGGAAAGAAAGCCAGCGTTAGGGAGGGGGTCAGAGAAAGAGAGTGTCGGAGATAGAGAAAGAAAGAAAGAGATAGAAGGAGAGAGAGAGAGAGAGAGAGAGAGAGAGAGAGAGTTTCATAGCTACCCTTAGTTCTGCTCTAATGCCGCACTAATGCTGCACTATTGCATGCGAATGAATGAAGGTAATGATGTATGCTCTGCAGTTTACGGACCTCTGTAGAGCAGATCAGGAAGAATGAGGTGTCCCGCTAAAGTTCGGAATACATTCATCCAAGAGCAATTAATCATGTCTTCGATTAACCAATCAGATGGCTAACGACTAATTGGCCTGTATTTGATGGTGAGTATAGGACCACAGGCTGGAGGCCGTGAGAGGAATGCCGCGCTGTTACCTGGTCCCACGGACAGATGATCCCCCCGTAGAACATGAAGAGGTAACCCATGGCAACCAGGCAGCCCCAGATGAGCAGCGAGAAGAGGCGGAGAAGCTTCTTGAAGACGGACTCGATACAGACGAGGATGAAGATGGTGAGAAAGATGGCCAGCGTGGTGGGCACGGTGATGAGGAAGGCCACGTGGTCCTCCATGTCCTGTAGGGAGAGGAAAAGAGGCTGCTGTTCATACCTCCCATAGAAGTATGAGGAGAAGACAGCAGGACAGCACAGAGGAGTTTTGCATCAGTTCAGGTGGAGGTTTTTGGTCCCCACCTGAAGGCGAAGGTCATGATCTAATGCGTTAGCCACAAGCTAATAGGTAGCCCTGGGTATATGTACTAGACATGACACAAGTGTTATGATGGGATGGCGGCCTGTCCAGGGTGTTTCCTGCCTTATGCCCAATAGACTGGGAGTTCACCCTCCAGCACCGTTCATGACCAAGAAGGGTAAGTGCCTTGATGATGAATGAATCAATGAATGAATGATTGCATGGATGAATCAATGAATCAATGAATCAATGAATGAATGAATATTGTATATGTATGCATCTTTTGAACACAGCAGCAGATGTTTACACTGTGAAAATTTCACGATGAATGGACCAACAGAAATGGCCCTAAATCGCTTGTAAAGACATCTGGTTCCACTGACTTCCAGTAAAGTTAAATGAGGTTTTAGCCTTCTCCTGTAAAGTTGGCATTATGGAGATACTTGGTTTTCATTGGACAGTGACATTATCATACACAAGGATACAATTTGTTTATAATATGTTATGATGGAATACTATACAGTACAGTTAACTACAGTCTGATACACAACAATCGGTTATGATACAATACAATACATAAACTGTGGTATAATACAATCGGCAATGATACAGTATGATAACTTATAATACAGTATGATATGTTGTAACATGTTATGATGCACTGCAGTATGTTATGATACAATACAGCACCACACAATATAATATGCAATATATAATACTGTACATTATGATACAATACAATACAGTACGACTGTACGACAATTATGTTACAATGCAGTATGATACATTAAGATTGCAATACAATATAATACAATAGCATGTATCCATGTGATGTCACAGATAATCTCTATTCCTGGCTTTGCCATTTCACCTAATAAACGCAGCCTTGTTACAGGATGCTTTACCACTATGGTAGGAAAGTGACATCAATGCATATTCTCTATAAGTAACGATAAAACATGTCATGGTAAGATACAATATCCTATCATGCAACGTGATGCATTATGCTATAATTAGAGGTGTCAATTGATTAAAAGATGTAATCGAGTTAATCCTAATAATAGGCTGTGTTTAAAATACTAGGACTTATTTGTATTTGTGGCAGGAGATAAATGCATAAAAACTGGTTAGAATCATTTCTTCTTTATCATAACATCTCAGCTTAGTTATGATGACTTCTAAATTAGACTCTTTTAATTTGCTGAGTAACATGTCTCAGGGTGTGCTTGGCATTGCTTACAACATCCAGTATGAACTGCAGACTTAGCAGACACCCACATTAACAGTTACAAAGTAACATCTACTACAAAAAAATATAAACAGTTTGCCTGTAATTTGATGGCAAAGTAGCTCACAAAATAAATGCTACAGTGAGTAGACGTGTTTAAGAAACAAAATGCCACGGTGTCTTTGAAAAAACAAACAGTCCATTTTCCACTCTTAGTTGAATACGACTACCTGAAACAGTCAACTGAAATGTCCGACTATTTTATGGCACTTGGCTAAAGCATCTGCAAACCCGCTGTCATGGAGAGCCGCTGTGATTACCCTCTGCAAAATGTGCTACACAGGGCATGTGCTCGAATGGTAGACTCCTTGCTGCCGTGATTATATCTGTTCCTGTTGTGGTGACCTTGTCTGTTATCTCCCACGCAACTTCAAGAAACTGGCAAGCTTCTGTTTCAGCAAAACGCCTTTCCTCTCTTTCACCTAAAGTGAATGAGTGCAGTTGCCATTTGTCATCGATTAGGTGTGCCGTTACACCGAGGTAGTTATGGTTGCTTACCGATGTTCAGTGGTGTCCGGTCAGTGCAACACATGTAGCTTTCTTTGCCTGTTGACATCCCTAGCTATATTCTATGTTATGATCCAATACACTACAGTATGATTAGGATGCAACTAACTACAGTGCAATATGGTATATAACAACACAACGTGCTACTCTAATATACATTTATTGCATTTTGCTGACACTCTTATCCAGAGTGACTTACAAGGTTAATGGTATGCCAATGTGTTGTTAGGAGTCTTGCCCAAGGGCTCTTAGTGGTGTAGCACAGCATAGTTACCCAGACTGGGAATTGAACCCTGTCTCCCACATGTGATGGTAGCTCACTGGTGGGTAGTGGTGTTAATGTGTTATGTGTTATGAATAACCACAACACAGTCCAATATTTTCTAGGTGCGTTACACCATCCATACACACATTACAAACAGTATATTCACCCTTGAGTACGTCACAGCTGATCTAGAAGGTTAGGTTTCGAGAGATATGCCCCTGCATGACACACTTTAGTCCTATATCTATGGCTCCCAACGCACACATTGGCCAGGAGGCAAAAAACATGTGTATGAAATATTCAGAAGCCAACGTGACCTTTATACATTTTCTCTTCTGCTTGTGGAAGCAGGTCGGGGGCGTCACACTGAAATGCATGAAGTTTTATCCTCAGGGTCACAACACTACAGCACAGACAGCCAGAGCCAACGATTCCAGAGCAGCAGAGACAGAGCAGAGGGGTCTCATATGCAGATACTTCCAACCATCTTCTTATCTCAGAGGAGGAGTTTCCAACAGTATTTTGGAGTTTTAAAGTGTTTGATTTTTCAGTCATTTCAGCCTCATCGTTCAGCATATGCCCCAATGTGTGCAAAACAAACAGGAACACATTTCAGAGAGAGAGAGAGAGTGTGAGGGAGTGACAGTGAGAGGGAGAATTATTACAGGAGAGAGAGAGAAGAGGGAAGGAAGAATAGAGAGAAAGATGGAGAGAAGGAGAGAGAGGAGGAGGTAAACAGAGAAAGGGGCAGAAAGGAGAAAGGAAGATAGAAAAGAGGAACAGTGTGAGAGGGTGGAAAATATAGAAAAGAGAGAGAAGAGGAAGAGAGGGCAGAAAGGAAAGATAGAGAGAGAAAGAAATCAGGGTGACAAAGGGAAAGAAAAGCGAGATGTAGAGAGAGAATGGGGCAGAAAGAGAGACAGGCTACGAGAAGAGATGAAAAAGTGAGAGAGAGAGAGAGAGAAGAGGGGAGGCGACAAGGTAGGAGAAATAGAGATAAAGAGAACGTAAGGGGAGAATCAGAGAGAGAGAGAGAGAGAGAGAGATAAATGGAAAAAAAGAGAGTGAAAACAAGGGACGAGAGAAAGTCATTTCAGCCTCATCGTTCAGCATATGTCCCACTGTGTGTGTGTGTGTGTTTTAGGTAAATGGCCTGGTGTGTACAGGTGATCTGATTAGTGGGTAAGACTTGGAGCCAGTAGAGTGAGTCTAAAATAATACCGTCAGCGCTGCATGAGTCACCAGACGTAAGGGGAGACACCCGCGGGAGCAGGAAAACACTCGCACACACACTGAATCTCAATGAAGTCTGGAGGAACTCACACTGCCTCACTCTCCGAATCACGACCATGCTTACATTCACATAAATCCTGCATCTATCTATCAGCCTGTCGGGGTAGCTATCTATCTGTTTGGGGTTGCACAACTTCAGAATCGACAGTTACGTGGTAAACGTTTAGCCAACACTGACTAAAATCACCTGGCTCCTCACCTGTTGTCTTCTCTGTGGCGCCCATACTAGAACATGCTTCTAGTGTCATTGCTGAGCAGTAAAGTCAAGTCCATTGGTCAACTTCTACTATCTATCGAACTATCGGCTTGAAATCATAGTTCTTCTTCTTCACCACCACTGTCTGTTCTTTGCCCCAACATCCCACTTCTGACACCAGTGTGATGTCTTAGCACAGAAGGAGATCTGGGAAAGCACACTAAGCAACTGCTCTTATACTCGCCAGCAGTAGAATTTCCGCCTAGCACTAACTGAACAACCAGCATAGCAGGTAATCCACTTCTAACCACTCTACACAACACCAATACTACAACAACTACCCCACAGCCCAGCACATCTTTTAGTTAATAGTGACAACTTATTAGGTTGGACGTACTATTAGGTATGTTTCAGTCACAGGTGACTTTTTTTGGTCCAGTGAGCTTATATACAGTATTACACATATACAGTTTATATACAGTTGCATTACCAGTTGTGTTGTCTCACAGTACACAATTACTGTTTATTTACTGAATTTAAAATAAATGAAACATAAAACGTCACCTGTACAAAAGTTTTTTTTTCAATGTGACAAACTCAGCTAATACATTGAATTTGGGTCTAAAACTGGCAGAAAAATTGTCAAGAGAACAGAATTCTAGATACGTCACTGACTATTATAGCCTGAGTGATAGTTTGACAAACAGCCTGCCAGATGTCTGGAAAGCAGTGGCAGCTTTACCTAATAAGCAACATAAGCAGCTGCTTAGGGGACCCTCTAACAACATCTGTCATTACTGTACAATTAAGATTCTAGAGGGAGGAGGAAAAAAGATCAACTGGTTAATCATGTGTGAGTATACACATCTGGAGCTGAAAAGAGAAAAGAAAAGGTGCTGGACACGACCTGTTCACGACCTGCTGCTAAAAGCCAATTCCCCATTCATATATTGTCCTGTACAGTATTTATGGTCTTATTGTCTAGTGTACACTGTCGTGTAGTCCTGTACATTGTACTTCTTTTGTCTCGGTGGAGACGACCAAAGAAACTGTGTGTGGAGGCACCGTGGTCATCACCAAGATTGGAACGGTTTGTTGTCACCCGTCACATGTCCAGAAGGCCTGGTGTCATTTTATCTTCACCCCTACCGCACAATCTGCAGGAACTGTGTGAGAATATTCAAGCTGCATGGGATGGATAATCGCAGGACATTATTAGGAACCTCTACAACTCCATGCCGAGACATCTGGCATGTTGCATTAGCAAACATGGCCACGCAACACCATACTGAGAGACACTACTTCTGTATGTGTAGCTCAGTAAATATTGCCCATATCAGTCTAAATCTATCATCATTTATTGTTCCTGGTAACTTTTATCTTCCTTCCCAATAGCACCGCAATCCCACACTCCCTCCTGGGTGCAACAATTCTTTTGATGATGAGTGTATTTTCAGAAATAGAATATAATAATACAGAAAGCTATGTTTTCATTAGTGTATAATTACCTATAACAACACTATATATAAGCTCTGTGGTGGTCCTGTGGGGGTCCTGACCATGGTGAAAGAGGACTAACAAAGTATGCAGTCTGTAATTGCAGAAGTACAAAATGCTCCTATATCCTAAGTGGAGCTGATGATAAATAAAGCCTGGATGAGTATACGTGTCTCAGAGAGAGAGAGAGGACAAGACAGAGGCAGACACACAGCTTTTCCTGAGTTTCTATGAATATGCTAAACGAACATATCAAAGTCCAATTAGTGCTTTCAGTCTCTGATTGCGTGATTAGCCCTAAAACAGGAGACTCTCTGCTTTAACCTCTATCACTGCAGCGCTGCTGGATGCCTATATTATCTCTTTGAGCCGGAAGCAGAGAGAGCAACCTCCCTGCTTCCATCTAACACAGGGCAGGACTCACGCAGCACGCTGATTGAGCTTTTGAACCCATTTAAATCCATTTAAACCCATTTTGCAGCCGTTACAAAAGCCAACGATCTCCTCGTCGCCAGGCTGCTATTTGTTACTGTAGAGGCTCTTCCTGTTCAACTGCCTGATCTACACTTCAGTCTGACTGCACACTGCCTGTTTTGTGTTCAGTGCATGTAGGGGAGAGCGGGCTCCAGCCAACATGGGGTAAAACGTAATATAGAGTAGCAATCAAAAGTTTGGACACACCCAACTAAATGGATGTGTGTGGTTATTTTAAACTACAGGCTTACACTTACTAGTTCCAACTGATGAAATGTCTGAAACAACACATATCCTGATATACCACATATAATCTTGATGGCTCACAGTATTATATGTCTACCATATCTCCACCTCTAATATATATACTCATCAACAAAAGAATGGCTGCACCCAGAAGGAAGTGTGGGATTGCAGTGCTACTGGAAAGGAAGATAAAGGTTACCAGAAACAATAAATGATTATACATTTAGACTGATATGGGTAATATTTATTGAGCTACACATACAGAAGTAGTGTCTCTCAGTATGGCGTTGGGACACCATGTTTGCTAGTACAACATGCCAGACGTCTCGACATGGAATTGTAGAGGTTCCTAATGGTGTCCTGTGATAATCCATCTCATGCAGCTTGAATATTCTCACACAGTTCCTGCAGGTTTTGCTGTAGGGGTGGAGGTGGAGTGACATCAGGCCTTCTGGATGTGTGACGTGTGACCAAACTTTTCATCTTGGTGCTGACCACGGTGCCTCCGCACACGGATTCGTTGGTAGTCTACACCAAGACAAAACCAGGACTTGTCACTGATGACGACCTGCTGCCATTCTGAGTCACTCCATGACAGTCTGGCATGACACCATTGCAGTCTTTGGTGAGGATGATGTGGTGTTAAGGGCAGTCGTTGTAACGGTCTGCATGCGTGTAGTCCTGTGTCGTGCAGCCGTCTGTCAACGGTGCTGGCACTAACAGGATGACTCATGGAGGGCATCACTGCTCACTGAATGTCCGTAATCGTGGCTGTTGGGTCAGTCATTTACAGTGGTAAGACCCGTCCTTGCTTATGTCTTATGTCTCATGATGTCAAACCTACCCACCAAGTTTCATTCCTGTCAATTGATTCCTTCTGAGTGCAGCTATTTGTGCAACTATATGCCATAACTTTTGCATAGGCCACTGTTTATGCTTCATTTTCGTCCCCAGTATGTTACCTTCAGCATGTGCAATGAAATAGAGGCCATGTTCAGTCATTTACACATGCAGAAAACCACCCAGATATGTCATTCGACCAGCGACGGCCAAATGTTCACACGTGACTGTATGTGTTTGTGGTTTCGGAAGCCGCTGCTGCAGACCTGCTGATGGGACAGGAATGTGAGAAATGTCACCCAGTGTCAGCAATTTAGAGCCAACTTCCCAAACGCTCAGATACACATACAGCCACAGCCTCCGTGTTTCTGCTGTTGTTCAAGAAGACATGAAAAACTGAGCAGGAGAGAGAGAAAAAAGCCTGACTCTTGCAGGGAAACACTTCATTTTTTTTTCTGCTGGTATATTTTTAATCTGTATCTGTGCGTGTGTGTGGGTGTGCAGTGGGTGTAACCGAAGCCTATTAACACTTTTACCACAGGAAGCCACATGCATTTCTCATGGAGGGCTGAACGGTGCTGAACATCTACAGGCTCCAATTACTTCTGACAATTATGTGTCTGCAACAGCAGATGCACAATCTGTCACTGCAACATGATTGGAAAGAGGATACGCTTCCTTTCGGACGGTGACGGAGACAAAACTACAATTCCCAGAAATACACTATCCATCATCTAGACATTCTTATCACTGTGCTATGGGCTTCTACTCTCCTGCACAGTGAACTCTGTAAGCCCCTATGATCCATGGGATTTTGCTGCATAAAGAGTAGTTTGATCAGAGCTTCTCTTTTTGCATATTCATCATATGAAACATGATGAGCAGTTTGGTCCAAAATCTTGCACCTTACAGTTAACCCCTCCAGCTCCACTTGCTCAATAGTATTTAGTAATTACACACAAACTAGCTGAGTAAACTAAACAGCATTTTCCTTGAGTTTGGACATCTGCCCTGAGTGAACACCTCCAGTTAGGTGTTTTCGGGTTAAAGCAGACAGCAGGGTTTGAATGGGGGTGAAAAAGGAATGGGACTCTGTGGGAGAAACGATGACAAACAGATGAGTGCGGGTCAGTCCAACATTGAATTTGTGCTCAGGGATTTGCCCTGAGATAGTGTATGCAAAACGGTAACACTTGGTTGAGCAGAAATACAGTAGATAGGCGTGTACTTTTCCACCCCATTTATTCTCAATGGGAATTTTTTTTTTTTAGTTTTTCCGAAACATGTAAGTTGGATCAAAAAGCTGTATACAAGCACACTACTATTCCCGATCAGATCTCGACCAAGAAGAAGAAGAAAAAGAAGAAGAAGAAGAAGAAGAAGAACTAGAAAAGTGCAGTTCCTGAAGGAAACACGGAATGTCGCACAGCTTAAATGGTTCCTGCTGTGTCTCTGCTGTGTCTCTGGGTTAAAGCAGACAATAGGGTTTGAATGGGAGTGAAAATGAATCGGACTCAATGGGAAAAACGAGGGATGGAATAAAAAGGACAGACAGACGAGTGTGGTCAGGCTTGAAGTCGTGCTTGGGGATTTGCCCTGAGAGTGTATGTGAAACAGTGACACTCAGTTGAACAGAAGTACAGTAGATAGGTGTGTACTTTTCCACCCCATTCATTCTCAATGAATATGGGAGGAACGAGGGATGAAAAAACAACACAAAGAGGTGTGCAGGTCAGTATGTCTGTGGATTAGAGTCGGGGGTCGGGGGGGGGGGGGGGTTGTGCTGCCCTGAGTGAGTACATACAGTTTGGTGTCTCTGGGTTAAAGCAGGGAGTGAAAATGAACGGGACTCTATGGGTAAGGACTCTAAGAAACGACGTATTGAATAAAAAACGACAAATAGAGGAGTGCGGTTCAGACCAACATTGAAGCCGTGCTCAGGGGTCTGTCTTGAGAGAGTATATGCAAAACTTCTGTCGGTTGAGCAAAGGAACAGTAGATGGGTGTGCACTTTTCCAACCCATTCACTCTTCAATCTGAAAAAGGTCGGATCCAAAAGCTGTATACAAGCACACCATTCTCGATCAAACTGGTGGAATGAGGAATGTTATATGCCCACACAACTTCAGAAATGGAATGTCCCATCCGTCTGGCGCCCATTCTCATGTCTTGTTTGAACTTGTTGCATAATTCATGTCACCTTGCAATGAACACGCTGGCCAGTGTTCAACCTCACTCACAAGATAACACCTCACAACTTATACAGGTGTGGTCGTTCCCAGTCCGTCCCCTGAGGTAACACCACTTCATAATCAATTACACACTGCTATCCCATGACTTTTGGGATTTGAGTGGGTATATATGGCACGAATGAGTTTTATGGGAGCTGATGAGATTCTTCCTCTCTTTCCATTAGAATATGCTCTTTCTCCAGCAGTGGACTGCCTTTATTCAGTATCCCAGTACAATAAACCCCAATTCTGCCACACTTCCACAAATCCTGCACTTATGCAGATGCACTCGAGCTGAGGAAGAGCCAAGTGCCTCCTACTGCCCTGTCTCTATGGACAAGCTGAGCTCTGAAAAGAAAATGGATTGCGAGTCAAAAGTGGACGTGTGTGTGTATGTGTGTGTAAGTAAGGGCTTGGATGTGTGGCTCAGGGCCAAAATGGCAGCCCTGCTCTGAGGTTTGGCTCTGGGTATAATTTGAAAAGAATGGAAGCGGGGAGTCAGATCGTTAGAAATCAAATCTCGCTCATAAAAGCCTCATCTGGCTGAGTGAAAAACTACGCCCATTTCTGCCTCAGCGTCGCTGATAAACATGAAACTCAACCTGCTCTACAATTCACTTAAAGCACGACACAGCAACATTTCGCGGGCCGCCATGCCACAAGTTGATCTGCTTCTGAGAGGATGGAGCCCGACCACAGGCACAAAGCGACCAAGTCAGTCGCTCCACCTCATCTGGACAATCATGGTGAAACCAAACACTAAGGCCAGAAACATGCTCAACGCAAGTACGTGAACACACATCCTTCCTGTACACTCTTACCGTGCAAAGCATTCTAAATTTGAATTCTAATTAGGCTGTGTCCCTAACCTCCAGGTCATGACTGCCCACAAATGCAGGAAACAGATTACACACATGAGGTGAGTGATCCGCTTTACTTGTTCTGTTGGAATGAAACTTATGTAAGCAAACATTTTTGCGCGAGACTTGAATTTTTGTCTGCTTTGACTGTTGAGAAAGCACACTGGTAGTACAAGACAGTTTAGCCAGGCTTGGTTTTCACTATAGCACCCCTTTGCTCTAACACTCAGAATTCAGCTTGATGAATTCTGAAGTATACCAGCAAAATGTAATGGAACATGAGATGAATATGTTGCAGCAGGACAACGACCCTAAGTATGCAAGTCATTCTACCAAAGATGGTTAAAGTAGAACAAGGTTAATGTTCTGGAATGGCCAAGTCAAAGTCCAGACCTTAACCCAATAGAAATGCTTTGGAGGGAACTAAAGTCAGCAGTTCATGGAAGGAAACCTACTGACATCCCAGAGCCCAAGTCGCTCTATACTGAGGAATGGGCTAAGATCCCTCCAAGCCGATGTGCAGCATTGATCAACAGTTACCGGAAATGTTTAGTTATTGCTGCACAAGTGCATCACACTAAATGTCTAAAGTCTAATATGTCATTTTTGTTTGAAAAGCAGATCACAATCTACTGTTAGAGCTTGTGTGAACATCTGATTAAGTTTTAGGTCGAATGTGTGCAGAAATATAGAACATAATGTGTGATATAGCTTATGTAATATTTTCTGACTTTGTTACCTCGATTGATTTTTGTTCATTTTAGATGCAATAATGTAAATCAGTGTATGTGATTTGACTTCAAAAAGCTGTGTTGTATTATTACTACGTACAAATTATAACATTTTAACATTTTAGGAGCCATTCAAGCAGAAGTCCAGGTAGTTCCAAAAGTTCTGAAATATTTTCATGCAACTGCTTATATGATATTACTGAATAATTTCAGTACTCAGTACAGTTATGTTAGTGATAATAATGTTAAAGCTCTCAAATTTCATGTGCCCAAATTCAAATGGTCATTATGTCGGACATTGAATTTTATGTCTCCCAATAAACAAACAAACAAAAAAAATCTTGTATTAGGTTATTCAGTAGTAGTAGAAAGCAGCTTTTAAAACCTTACACTTAACAGTTTGATGTCTTCACTTTTATTCCAAAGTAAAGCATTAAGATAAACATAAGGAGAACCTTATGTATATATATATATATATATATATATATATATATATATATATATATATATATATATATTACAATTATTATACAAAGTATTATTATACAAGTATTAGCAGGTTTAGCAGGTGATATACACTGCATCAGTTGTTATGGACGAACGATCCTGGGGAGAAATTGCCACAGAAAAAAATCAATTCCCAGCAGCAGAAAGCCTTTTCAAAAACATTTGTCACAACGATTTTACATGCAGCTAATGATGAACTGATCATATCAGATTCATTTGGTTTTCCAATTATGTGGCCTTTTTCTTCACACTGCAAAGTCCCTGTAGGATTCAAGCACTCGCGGAGGCTCAACAATCACACAGCGTTTGCGCTGTAAAAATGAGATAAGCCTTTCCAGAAAGAAAGGAACTTCTGACACAAGCAGAGGGAAGTATAAAATATGAAAAGGTTGAGATGTAGATAAAGCTAAGTTTGTATTTCTTGGCATTTTCTGCTCCATTAGCTGCTCGATTGTGTGGCAGCTGCTAGTTCCCTGATAAGGTGTTCAACACCCTCATATAACAACACACGGGTCAGATACATACACAACATGTCCAAAAGTATCCAGACACCCCTTTTAGTGCATCCAGCTGCTTTTAGGTTAACCTACTGCTCCCGCATGTGGAAAAGCAGAGACTAATAGCAATGGACGCTCTGGAGCAACTGCACTTGAGCCTCACCATTCCAGTGGTCACCATTCCCAGTGCCAAGCACCAGCTGGAAGGATTAAAGACCCCCAGGATTGTTAGTGTGTGTTGTGCTGGTGTGGCAGTGCTGCCGGACACCTCAGCGTCATTGCTGGACTGAGAATAGTTCACCAACCAAAACTATCCAGCGTCCTGTGGGCAGCGTCCTGGGGGCAGCGTCCTGTGGGCAGCATCCTCAGAGTCCTGAGGACCACTGATGACCACTGCACAAGCTGTGCAGCAGAAGATGAGCTATCGTCTCTGACTGTACGTCTACAAGGTGGACCAGCAAGGTAGGAGTGTCTAATAGAGTGGACAGTGAGTGGACACAGTGTTTAAACACTCCAGCAGCACTGCTGTGTCTGATCCACTCACACCAGCACAACACACACAAGACACCACCACCACATCAGTGTCACTGCAGTGCTGAGAACGATCCACCACCCACATAATACCTGCTCTGTGCTGGTCCTGTGGTGGTCCTGACCATTGAAGAACAGGGTAATAATAGTATACAGAGAAACAGATGGACTACAGTCTGTGACTGTAGAACTACACAGTGCTCCTATATGGTCAGTGGAGCTGATAAAATGGACAATGAGTGCAGATATTAGGTGTTCGTTCTAATGTTACGGCTGATTGATGAAAGTGGAGCTGATAAAATAGACAGTAAGAGTAGACAGGTGTAAATAAATAAATTGCTCAGTGAGTGAATATTAAAATAAAAGACTTCATGTTTTATCCTGTACACTGTGTGGACGCCTCTGAGCACTGATCTGATTTACAGCAGAAATTAACAGTAAGATCAACCTCCCAAAACCAAACACCATTCAAAACAAACTAATGCTTTCACCATACAAAGCTAGTTACATACTGAGAGAGAGAGAGAGAAAGAGAGAGAGAGAGAGAGAGAGAGAGAAAGAAAGAAAGAAAGAAAGAAAGAGAAAGAAAGAAACAGAATGAAAGAGACTGAGAGAGAAAGAAGGAAAACAGAATGAGAGAAAGAGATACAGAGAGAGATAGAGATACTGAGAGAGAAATAGATGGAGAAAGAGAAAAAGAGAGAGAGAAAACAGAATGTGAGAGTCAGAGAGCGAGAGAGAGAGAGAGAGAGAGAGAGAGAGAAAGAGAGAGGGAGAGAGAGAGAGAGAGAATGGGGAGCGAGCAGGTTAGGTGATTAAGAGCCATCAGTGCCATGTAAGAAAACGAGAGTGAATGAGACAAAAGCCTCAGGTTCCTTGTGAAAGAGAAGAGGCAGAGAGGGGACGGGCTACGTCCTGCTGTGGTACAACAACTCAGACTCAGTTCACTCAGAGACTCTGAGAAACACAGCATCAGACAGACAGAGCACACACTGAACCAGAGAATACGAGAAAAACAACAGCATAACACAGAGAGAGAGAGAGATTTACAAAGAATGGAGAACAGGTGAGTGAAGAGAGAGAAAGGGGAGAGATGAGATAGAAAAAGAGAAGAGAAATAAAGAGAGAAAGGAGAGAGAAAAAAGCAGGAAAAACAGAAACAGTGAACAGATAGAGAAGAGAGAGAAAAGTGTGTGAGAGAGATAGAGAAAAGAGTAAAGGAAAGTAAAGAGACAAGAAGGAAAGAAAGGGAGAAGAAAGAGAAAAAGTGAGAGTGAAAATGAAGAGACAGAGAAAGAAAGATAGAGATAGAAAAGAGACAAACAAGAAAGAAAAAGAGAACAAAGACAAAGACAATGACAGAAGGAAAGAAAGAAAGACAACAAAAAGAAAGACAGAGAGAAAGAGTGGGAGAAAGAGTCAGGGTGCAGAAAAAGACCCTGAAGAAAAAAGAGAATGAAAGATAGAAAAAGAGAGACAGACAGAGATAGAATAAGCAAGTGAAAAAAGAAAGAAAGAAAGAAAAAGAAAGGATAAATAAAATGGGGAGAGGGAGAAGAAAGGGAGAATACAAAATAAAGAGGGTGAAAATGAGAAAGTGAAGAAAGAGAGTAAGAGAGAGAAAGCGAGACAAAGAGAGGAAGAGAGAAAGTGATAAAGAAAAAGAAAGAAGGACAGAGAATAAGAGAGAGCGTGAGGGAGAGAGGACAGGGCAATATCAGTACAAACTGAGCAAAAGAGAGAGAGAGAGGTGAAGGCATGAAGAGCAAATAGCAAAAACTACAGATACTATAGTGAAAGAATAGATGAAGGAGGAGAGAAAGAGGCAACAGCTGAAAGAAAAAAGAACAGCATTTACATAACAAATACAGGGAAAGAGAGAGAGACACGAACAACAGAAAGAAGAGTGAAAAAGTACCTGCGCCACACACACACAGAGAGAGAGAGAGAGAGAGAGAGAGAGAGAGAGAAGTGCATGCCCTCACCAGTCCCGAGGCGAAGAAGACGGAGATGAGGGCGAGACAGGCTCCCATGACGATCAGCAGCAGGAAGACGATGAGCGGGTGCTGCTGGCTCATGCGGTAATAAGACTCGTACAGCCAGTCTGGAGACTTCAGCCCAGCTTCCTCCGGACCCTCCAGCAGATATGCTCTGTGAGACCGGAGCATGGGGTCAGCAGCCTGGACCCCGCCGGCCCCGGAGCCTTCCCCCATCACCTCCTCCTCCTCCTCTTCCTCCTCCTCCTCCTCTTCCTCTTCTTCTTCTTCTTCTTCCCCCTCTTCCTCCTGTTCCTGCTCGTCCTTCTCCGGGTGAGCGCTCAGGGGCAGGAGAGAGAGAACTGCCGTGCGCAGCATCCTCCAGCCAACATGATGGACTGAGCACAGCAGCCACAGAGCAGAGAGACAGGAAGAGAGGGAGGGAGGGAGGGAGGGAGGGAGAGAGAGTGCCAGACAGAGAGAGAGAGTGTTTGTTTGAGTGGGAGGGAGGGGGGGAGCGTCAGCGAGAGAGAGAGAAAGTGACTCTGTGGCATGTGTATGTGTATGAGAAAGGAAAAGTGAGGTATTTCAGAGGAAACAGGAGGGAGGAGGGAAGGGAGAACCGGCGATCCAACAGCTCCAGCGTTGAGGGATATTCAGAGTATAATAAAAACACACATTTGAAACTTTTAAAACGGTCATAATTAAAGGAGCGATATGTAAGATTTTAAGTTTAAAACATTCCAAAATGAACTAAAATGATCAACAGAATATGAAGCAATAACAGCTTTGACGGTGTTTCAAAGACGTCTATGTGTTGTGCTACAGAGATATCTACTGAAGTTGTTTGTACCTNTTTTCTTTTGTGAAGTCATCTAAATGGAATGGTCAAAGTACTGCCCTGCAATAAGCAATGAAAACATCTAAAGTTGTTAGTTGAAATGGCCAGCGTTAAGTGGTTAAGTGGTTAAGAACTGCCTAACGTATTGTAATGTATTGAAGGGAAGCTCATGAAGCAGTCATGCATAGTTGTACACTGTACAAGCCTCTGGAGGCAGTGTTATGATCAGGGGGTGCTTCAGTTGGTCACTTCAAGGCTCAGCAAGGTTATGTGGTAATAAAACAAAGTCATCTGACCACTTGAATGTACTGAATGACGGCTCGGCCATATTCCAGGATGACAATGCAGAGGTTTGTCAGGCTCAGACTGAAGAAGGAAGCATGAGTAAAGCTAAAGGTGGTTCAATGAAATACACTCATCATCAAAGGAATAGTTGCACCCAGAAGGACGTGTGGGATTGCAGTGCTATCGGGAAGGAAGATAAAGGTTGCCAGGAACAATAAATTCTGATAAATCTAGACTGATATGGGCAATATTTATTGAGCTACACATACAGAAGTAGTGTCTCTGTATGTCGTTGGGCCGCCGTGTTTGCTAACAGAACATACCAGACGTCTCAGCATGGAGTTGTAGAGGTTCCTAATGGTGTCCTGTGATAATCCATCCCATGCAGCTTGAATATTCTCACACAGTTCCTGCAGATTGTGCGGTAGGAGTGAAGGTGGAGTGACACCAGGCCTTCTGGACGCATTACGTGTGACAACATATGGTCCATCTTGGCGCTGACCATGGTGCCTCTACACAGATTCGTTGGTACTCGTCACTGAAGATGGCCCATTATCATTCTGAGTCACTCCATGATAGTATAGCATGACACCATGGCAGTCTTTGGCGGTATTGACGTGGTGTTAAGGGCAGTGGTAGTAATGGTCTGTGTGCATGTAGTCCTGGGTTGTGCAGCCGTCTGCTAAAGGTGCTGGCGCTAGCCGGATGACATATGGAGGGCATCACTACTTGCTGCATGTCCACAATCGTGGCTGTTGAGTCAGTCAGGTACAGAGATAAGGCCCGTCCTTGCTTACGTCTAATGCACAGACGAGCGTGAAACTTCATGCGCATGTCTCACAATGTCAAACCTACGCACCAAGTTCGTTCTTGTCTGCTGATTCCTTCTGGGCGCAGCTATTTGAGCAACTATTCTTTTGAAGATGAGTGTATTAGAGTGTATGGTGTAGTGATTAGGACCAGTTAGACTCAGAGTGAGGTCACAGAACAAGTGATGCTGTGATTGAGGCCAAGCATAGTCGGCGGAGGGGGGAATCTCAGAACAAGCAACACAACGGTTATAGTCAGTCGCTGTCAGGGGGAGGTCTCAGAACCAACAATGAAGTGATTAGAACCAATAACAGTCAGAGGGAGGTCTTAGAACAAATGACATGGTGATTAAGATCAATCACAGTGATTAAGATGAATCACAGTCAGTGGGAGGTCTCAGAACAAACCATGCAATGATTAGAACCAATGGCAGTTGAGCAGCTTTTGCTGTTTCATAAGAGGGATGCTTCAAATCAGTGACACTATGTGTCCTTGGGAACACATAAACTATTAAAAATCAAGTCAAATACTGACCTCGGATATGAAAATCCCAGGAAATACAATCCAAGAGGGAATTAACAATTAAATGTAAAGCTTTTCCTTAATATTCACTCATCATCAAAAGAATAGTTGCACAAATAATTGCACCCAGAAGGAATCAACTGACAGGAATGAAACTTGGTGGGTGAGTATAACATCATGAGACATGCGAATTCAAGTGCATTGTTCCTGGTAACCTTTATCCTCCTTCCCAGTAGCATTGCAATCTGATACTTCTCACTGGGTGCAACTATACTTTTGATTATGAGTGTATTTGCACATCTCCAACACAATACGTCCAAGCTGTTTTTAAGTATGTGATATTACTACAGAGGTGGAGTTAACAAGTAGGTGGCAATGCATGTTATTATCTAATTGCTCTACAAATAGCTAGATGCGAAATATGCCGCACTGTGATATTGTCCAGCTCTCTCTGGCAGTCACTTAGCCCCTCGATCTCAGCAGCCAGCTACTGCTCCAGGGTATTAAACAATATCAGAGTCGGACTCTCTGCTAATTAGGCTGCAGTGAGCCTCCTTCAGATGGCTCAGCAGATATGCAGGCTCAGGTGTTTAGGAGGAGACACCGTGGTTTCTTTTCACTAAATTTAGAGTCAGCATTGAACTTCTAGTTAAAGGACAGAAATAAGACATATACTGTATAAATGATGGCTCGTTGCAAATATGCACATATCATGGAAAAAACACGCATGTAAATAAACACTGCTTTTTTAATTTTAAAATGTAGAATATACAACCATTTGCCATTTGTGCACATAGAGGAATCACATTTAACCCATCCGTGAAGTGACACATCCACATACACACACGCTAGGGGCCAGTGTGGGGCCACCCCTACCCATCGCACCTGGGGAGCAGAGTGTTGGTTACGTTGCTCTAGGTCACTCACCTCAGTTGTGTCCTGTCGGTTCAGGTAAACAAACCAGTGGCCCTTCAGTCACAAGGCTGGTTCCCTTGTGTGTCTGCCTTGTGATGGACTGGCGGCCTGTCTGGGGTGTTTACTGCCTTCTGCCCAATAAGCACTGGGATAGGCTCCCCCATGACCCAGAAGGATAAGCGGCTTAGAGGATGAATGAATGAACATTGCAATGTAACAAAAACAAAAAAGCATTTCAGCTTCATCTAATCTCTATCCACTGTATGTAACTTAGTGTCAATCAGCAAACCGGCTCTGTAGCACTGGAGGTGGGGTCCACTGGTGTAACCCCCACTTTTCTACAGATATATACAGTATATATGGATGTAACATTTATAGTTTGCCAGAGTGATCTTGTGGTTAAATGCAGGAGCACACTACACATTAAAATATAGCAGGAATTCTCTCGACTTTCCTGCTTATCCAGCCCAGCATTGCTCTCCATCAGGGGCTTAGTAATTCAGTAATTCAACCGAATTACTGCCCAATCAAACCATACGTTCTGTTCCAAACGCTATCCTGTTTTGTCAGCATTAATTAGTGAAGCATGTAAATTTTATAAGAGTGTGGTATGGGACACAGCCAGGCTTCTGATTGGCCAGCATGTCTTTACCGTAAGGGTTATATCCTACTGGTTTGGCTGCTCTTGACAGCACCTGACAGCACGCTTTAACGTTTTCACATGGATGAAGGAGGAAAAGCCGTGTTTTAACAAATACCCGTTTATGTGCAGACAAGGCCTCAATCTAGCCAAACAAAATTAACTATGACCCGCAAGAAGTATCATAAGTGGGCATCAGGGAATCAAGAATAATGTTCGATATGGTCACTTTAATACATAATCTAACAGCTAGTATGTCCTGAACGTCTGCATTAATGCCTTGTATGAGTCTTATCCACAGTTTCCCAAACCATGAAAGTGGACGTCCTTTAGTAATTGATGATAAGCGTCTTGCTTCAGTGCCCACACTTCTGATATTCTGGGTTTTTCAGTGGCACTGCACTGCAGTCCTCTGCCTTGCAAATCTTGCAACCTTTCGGCGTGTCATAATGTGAAATACACCGCGGTCTAAGCGAATCTGCATATTTCCTGGAAAGTTAATTCCCTCTGCAATTAGAGAGGCTCTTTCACTCCCTACGTTTAGAACTCAAGCCTAATACACATGCAAATGACGTTATCAGCCTCATTAAGGCAGTGAATTCAGTGGCCACGTATTTGTTCCTTGACTGCAACAGGAGGTCAGCATGTCTATTCATGTAAACAGCCATGGCTGTGGTGTTTAAGTGCTGTAGCTGATCTATCTGATAGAAGCCTTCCAAAATCAACAGTCCTGTCACTGTCCGGAGAGACTGCATTTGATTTAATCCGCAACTGCTTTACAGCTGCACACGGTTTGTGATGTTAATGAAGTCAGCTGGGCTTAGGAGGCTGCACTGGACTTTGAGATTTAAGTGGCTATTTTTGTAAACAAACACAGGAAGACGGGCTTTAGCGGGAGCAGAGCTTTCATGTAGGCCTATGTGTGTGTGTGTGTGTGTGTGTGTGTGTTGGGTGGATTTGAGAGAAATCAGACTTTTTGCTCTAAGCCTGAAGGGTTGACCAACAGAAATGTCAGCACGCCTCTGCTGATGCAGATAAGGGGGCGATGGGTCAAGGTTCACATCCTCTAGGCTGCAGGAGCACTAGATAACAGTCATCAGGACCTTATTAGGATGTGGCAATACCTTGATATGCTTAAAATGAAACAGCATGGCTAATATCACAAAACCAACATCAATACCTCATCAAATCCTTTTTTCTGCACAGAACAAGTCAACACCATTGTGATTTCTCAAACCTTATTGCTCGATAGCAGCTCAATATGGACAACAGTGGCAGCAGAGGCAACAGTGTTCTGCTGATTCTAAACAGAGGTTATCACAAATATTCGGTTAATTTCTGCACATAGGGCGCTTGCATAAAGAGGCTACTGACAACCTTAGCTAACATACAACTAATGTTCTGGTTTAGGACATAGATAAACTGTCAAGCGTTAGCCAGTGCACCGGCCTATCATTTTATAACAGTCTAAATCATTGTTTGCCCAAGACCACCTGCTTGAAAATGTTCTATGGACAGATGAGACAAACTTTTTTTCCAGTATGTTTGGAGGAAAAAGTACACTGCACACCAATACCACCACCTCATCCCTCCTGTGAAGCATGGTGGAGGTAGCATTATGATTTGAAGCTGTTTAGCTGCCTCAGGACCTGGACAGGGCCTGAACACCAACACCTCAAGGCCTGAACACCAACACCTCATCCCAACTGTGAAGCATGGTGGAGGTAGCATCATGATTTGAAGCTGTTTAGCTGCCTCAGTGCCTGAACGGGGCCTGAACACCAACACCTTATCCCAACTGTGAAGCGTGGTGGAGGTAGCATCATAATTTGGAATTGCTTAGCAGCCTTAGGGCCTCAACAGGGCCTGGACACCAACACCTTAGTCCAACTATGAAGCATGGTGGAGGTAGCATCACAATTTTGCATGTTGGGTGATGCAACAAGTCATTGACCCAAAGCACCCAAGTAAGCCAACTATAAATCAGTGAATAAGAAGACTCGACCTTAATCCTACTGAGATGCTGTTGTATGGTCTAATGAGGGCTGTGCAATTCCAGAGACACTGATAAACTGAAACACATTTGCTGGGTGGAATGGTACAAAATTCCTCCTACAGGCAACGTTTGGTGGAGGTGGGTGCTGCTAAAGGGGATCCAGGTAATTCAAAAAGGTTCACTTGCTTTTTTCTTGCAACCGTAGGACCATTTTCTAAAAGGTTCTATATAGAAAGCTCAGTTCACATTACTGCACAGAGAAAGGACTCGGTATTCATATTGTCAATTCCTGAAGCTAAATGTTAGGAACCCCCCAAAAAAATCAATATTTCAGTACTGATCGTCCCGTCCCCATTATATACATTATCCAAGGTAATTGCATTTCGAAGCGGCAGTACTGAGCGACCCCTTTGTAGATTACAGCAGCAGTGAACCGCTGAACTCTGGACTTCTTAAACGCTGAAGCTCGGATTGAGGCAGTGAGGAAGCCCCAGACAGAACAAACAGGCTTTCACATCATATCAACCGTACGTAACCGTCTCTGAAGCAATGCTACGCATCTATTGTGTAACTAGGCATAATGAAGGAGCATATAGTACAGCACAGCGTTTATGAAAGAGCACTGAGGGACTTCATTAATCTGTCTCTATTACAGCGGCCGGCTCTAATGGCTCCGACTGCACCTCTCCCCCAGACTGTGACCCCACTAAGTCTGCCCAGTGAAATGGCCTGATGATCTCATTAACCTCTGTAGAGCCGCATGCACATACGCGGATCCATGCGCGCTGCCAAATGAATGGCTGCAGCTAGCCACTGTATCAGGATGACCTTCCTTTTTGTGGTGTGAACCTAATCTAATTCAAGTGTTTTAGATATTACTGCTACTTGGCCTCAGCAACAGGGATGACATGCTGTAGCTCATATCCCTGTGCAACCATGTCATAATGCTGTAATCAATGACTAGACTAGACCAGAAAGCTCAGTATATCAAATCGCTGTCCTGAGGATGAACACACAACCATCAGAAAGAGAGCTTTGATCCCTGAGAGTTCACGTTCTTATAACCTAATTCACAACCACAGTTAGAATCAGTTATATTCATATTAATAGTTGTTGTTAAGTATTACATGGCAACAGTTTTGTGATGAAAGTTGAGTCGACGATCTATCGTTGATGATAAACCACATAATCATCATATCATAAAACCACAGAAGATGACTTTAAATTGTCTTTGGGGAACTGGAGATAATGATATTCCATATCTGATCTCGCAGCAGGGTGGCGCAGTGGGTACTGCTGTCACCTCACAGTGAAAAGGGTCTGGATTTGATTCCCGTCTAGGGTCCTTTCTGAGTTTGCATGTTCTACCTGTGTCTGTATGGGTTTCCTCTGGGTGCTTCGGTTTCCTCCCACAGTCCAAAGACAGATGCAGTCAGATGAATTGGAGATGCTACATTGCCCGTAGGCGTACTGCCTTGTGTTGGATTGGTGGCCTGTCCAGGGTGTTTCCTGCCTTTCGCCCAATGAGCACCGGGATAGGCTGCAGCAACCCAGAAGTATAAGTGGCTTAGAAGATGAAGGAATAAGTGACTGAATATCTGTGGATCAGCAGAGAAATGTGTTGTTCTATTAAGTATATTTTTTAAAAGAATCAATGATACACCCACTCATCACCAAAAGAATAGTTACACCCAGAAGGAAAAGTCCGATTGCAATGCTATTGGGAAGGAAGATAAAGGTTACCAGGAACAATAAATGATGATACATTTAGACTGATATGGGCAATATTTATTGAGCTACACACGCAGAAGTAGTGTCTCTCAGTATGCCGTTGGGCCACCTTGTTTGGTAATGCAACATGCCAGACATCTCGGCATGGAGTTGTAGAGGTTCCTAATGGTGCCCTGTGATAATCCATCCCATGCGGCTTGAATATTCTCACACAGTTCCTGCAGATTGTGCAGTAGGGAGTGACGTGAGGCCTTCTGGACGTGTGACACGTGACAACAAACCGTTCGTCTTGGTGCTGATCACGGTGCCTCCACACACGGACTCGTCCTGCCATTCTGAGTCACTCAATGGCACTCTAGCACGACAACATTGCAGTCTTTGGTGATGCTGACGTGGTGTTAAGGGTAGTCATTGTAACGGTCTGCGTGCATTTAGTCCTGCATTGTGTAGCCGTCTGCCAATGGTGCTGGCACTAACATGGTGACTCATGGAGGACATCACTGTTTGCTGAATGTCCGCAATCGTGGCTGTTGGGTCAGTCAGGTACAGTGATAAGGCACGTCCTTGCTTACATCACATGCGTGGCCAAGCTTGATATTTGTATCATTTGCATGTCTCGTGATGTCAAACCTGCCCACCAAGTTTCATTCCTACTATTCTTTTGAGGATAAGTGCATATTTAGCATAATGAGTACATAGTTAATATATTAAAATAGCACACTTTCAGTGATTTAATCATCAGTGCAAGCAAGTATACTAAGCATGCCTAACTTAAGTATACTTTAGTGTCTTTCTTATTCTCCTAGATAATTTGCTGCCACTGTTCTCACTGCAGGTCTCTTCCGAGAAGTTTTTCCTTTACTATACAGAGGAGGTAGTGCTCAGAGGGGGTGACTAATCATTATCCGCAAAACTTGTAGAGTCAATAATGACTCTACGAGTGGGCTGTAGAACCCTCCAATGAGCATGTAAAGGTAACATCAGTAATCTTGGGTCGAAAACATCCACTTAATGTTCAGTCACTATACTGAGCATTAGCGAGATGGATCCGCATTCAAATGAGATGGTCAATGACGCAAAATGACTTTTCTGCAAAGAAACATTGTCTCTGTTTCGCATATATGAAGGTCAAGAGCCCAATTTCACAATCACAGTTCAATAGTATTTAATCAAGTCAAGATGAGATTCAATCCTGCAGTGTCTGACCGGCCTGCACTAGGGACCAGATTGCTCTTGAAGGTGACATGCAAATCCTACAATCCTCTCTTGCCTTTAATTTGCAGAGCCACTGGAGCAGCCTACGTGAAGCGCCCGGGCTCAGACAGGCTGGTCTCAGGCCGCTGCCTCCGGAACTAATCCGGACAGAGCTGTCGGACAGAGTGGGCTGAAGGAGAAGTGGACATTCTGGCTCTGGCAGAGTTTTTAAGGAAGCACACGGAGACGAGGACCTCCACTAACCTGAAAGAAAGAGCTGACAAAGAAGTGTGAAAGGAGAGAAGGACGGCACGGCACGAGGAGAAAGAAGAAAGGAATGAAAGGGATGTGCTAGGCGGAATCGGCGGATAATGGACGATCATAAGCTGTATTTCGGGGTAACCAAAAATGGGGAAATTATACAGTTTGTCAAAAGATGGAGGGCACCTTGACTTCTTCGGAAGTCGGAATTTTCTGGCTGTTACTTTTGCGTTAAAGGGGTTTATTTGCTGTGCCATGTAATGTTCTGTAGAGCAGCATTGCTTCACTCAGCCTCATCGCTTTTAGGGAATTTAGGGAAATTCCATTTGCACTATTTAAAAATGGTCTCAGTCCATTCGCCATGTTACACACTATTCTAGCATGCTCTCTTTCCATTCACAATGTTCGAGGGTTTTAAAAACAGGAAGTCCGAAATGCCTGCTATATTGTTTTGTAACTTTGGAGGAGCGTGCACAAGGCCTCTCTGAGAAATGCATAGCACTTTATGGCACCTCTACGTCACATCACAACAACTATGGGTCTTCATCTAGCTATGAGAAGAAGCTAGCTTGGAATTCCCAGCATGGACTTCATGGCAGAGGCTGCAAAGAGGCTGAGGTAGAGGAAGAGAACATAAGAGAGTGACCAAGAAGGGATCTCTTGTACTGGCTTTTATTCATTGGCTAGAACTAAAAACGAGATAGAAGGATGAAGGACCGTCTCACGGCTAATGGGAGATGGAGTTATACCAGACCTTCTGGACGTGTGACACGTGACAACAAACCATGCAACTGGGCGCTGACCACGGTGCCTCCACACACGGATTCACTGAGTCACTCCATGACGGTCTGGCACGACACCATTGCAGTCTTTGTCTGCATGCATATAGTTCTGCAGCTGTCTGCCAAGGATCACTAACAGAGGACATCACTGCTTGCTGAATGTCTGCAATTATGGCTGTTGGATCAGTCAGGTACAGTGATAAGGCCTGTCCTTGCTTACGTCACATGTGCGGCCGAGCGTGAAACTTTCATCAGTCGCATGCTTCACGATGTCAGAGCTACCCACTAAGTTTCATTCCCGTCGGCTGATTCCTTCTGGGTGCGTCTTGGTGCTGATCACGGTGCCTCCACACACGGATTCGTTGGACGTCTCCACCAAGACAAAAGTGAGACTCGTCACTGAAGATGACCTGTTCTGCCATTCTGAGTCACTCCATGGCACTCTGGCACAACAACATTGCAGTCTTTGGTGATGCTGACGTGGTGTTAAGGGTAGTCATCGTAACGGTCTGCGTGCATTTAGTCCTGCATTGTGTAGCCGTCTGCCAATGGTGCTGGCACTAACATGGTGACTCATGGAGGACATCACTGTTTGCTGAATGTCCGCAATCGTGGCTGTTGGGTCAGTCAGGTACAGTGATAAGGCACGTCCTTGCTTACATCACATGCGTGGCCAAGCTTGATATTTGTATCATTTGCATGTCTCGTGATGTCAAACCTGCCCACCAAGTTTCATTCCTACTATTCTTTTGAGGATAAGTGCATATTTAGCATAATGAGTACATAGTTAATATATTAAAATAGCACACTTTCAGTGATTTAATCATCAGTGCAAGGAAGTATACTAAGCATGCCTAACTTAAGTATACTTTAGTGTCTTTCTTATTCTCCTGGATAATTCAAGTCCTTGCTTATGTCACATGTGCGGCCGAGCGTGAAACTTTTATCAGTCGCATGCTTCACGGTGTCAGAGCTACCCACTAAGTTTCATTCCTGTCGGGTGATTCCTTCTGGGTGCAAATATTTGTGCAACTAGTCTTTTGAGGATGAATGTATATTATGTTCATCTAAGTGCCTTTCCTAATATGAAGAGCACATTTTACCTAAACACTGATTTGGCAGCTTTCTTTTCCAAACTTGTTGAAAGCACACAGATAATCCAGGTCCGGTAAGTAAACACCCTCCCCAGGGCTTTGGTCCAACTGCCCGGCTTCTCTAGTTTGCTCAAATAAGCAGCAACAGTGCTTACTTTCTGGACCTGGATTACCCAACAAGGGAATAAAATGTGTGGCATTGTCACCGAGGTGCTACTGTTACAGCTCTGTGACCCAGTTTGCATCAGGATACAATCCAGTCATTAGATTAGGAGTGACCAGGTGTATATGGGGTCCATGTGATATAGAGTGTGATTTTTTTGACCCCCAATAAAAAGGACTTCACCAACACAGCAAAAAGCTCATTTGTATCAGGCTACAATCTGTTAATGTAGTGTCCCCAAACTTTTGACATGCAGCATATGGGGCAAATACTGCACTCTCTCCAGCTGATGCACGGATAGAGAAAATTTTGTATTTCTAAACATGCTGACGTGCAGTGTGGGAAATGTAGTCCTGATTGTTTATTCTCATTTTTTGCATGCCGTCCAAATGGGGGATGCAGAATGCAAAACACCTGCTTTAAAAAGGGTGACATGACAGAATGAGGGCAAGCTGAAAGGAGAAACTATGCTGTGTGCACTAATACAAATGCCTTGGATAACACGTGTACAGTAAGAAGTTGGAGACGTCGGAGCTGGAAGTTGGAAAAAGAGGAAAGTAGCAAACATCATGAAAAGCAGGTTCTTCCACTTACCGGATGATCTCTGTTTGTACTTTTGCAGATGCTTTAATGCAATAGATCACTTGAACTTCACCCGACTGAATGTTCCCCCAGCGCTACATCTGAACAACCACAGTTTTACTCCTGAACACTCCGACCCAGCAGCCTCCAGCAATCACCAGCACTGAGCTGGCGGGGAGCTGGTGTAGTGTGCCTGAGAGTAATTGCTGGGAGGCCCTAAAGCAGGGCTGCCACATGACCAAGCTGACCCATGTGGACCACCAGAAAGGTATTCTGCTCTATTCACACTCTTCTAAATTTTCTCATATGTACGCAGTTCTAGAATACCCCCCATTTTGGACTGTACTATATTCTCCTTCCATTCACACTCTAGAATAATCTCCACCATTCACCCTTGTCTAGAATATTGCCCCTCCAATTACCCAGTTCAAGAATATCCCCCTTTTTGCACTGTACTAGAATATTCTCCCTCCGTTCACACTCTAGAATGTTCTGTACCCTCCATTCACACTCTAGAATGTTCTGTACCCTCCATTCACACTCTAGAATGTTTTCCACCATTCCAGAATATTCCCTCTCCATTTACACTCTCCCATTGCTGTACTAGAATAGTGTTTCTTAACCCTGGTCCTGGAGGCACTCTGCCTTGCACATTTTAGAGCTTTCCCTTCACCCCTAACATACCTGATTTAGCTCACCATTAACAATCCCTTTCAGAGTGGCAGGGAATCCACTAACATCTGCAGAGCAGGGTGCCTCCAGGACCAGGGTTGAGAAATGCAGTACTAGAATATTCTTACAACATAAAATGTTCTCTACCATTTACCCAGTTCTAGAATACCCCCCTCCATTCACACTCTTCTAAATGTTCTCCTATTTAGCCCGAATACCCCCCAGTTTGTTTGCACTGTCCTAAAATATTCTCCTTCCATTCACACTCTAGAATGTTCTCCATCATTCACCCCATTCTAGAATATCCCCCCTCCGTTTACCCAGTTCTAGAAACCCCCGCAGTCTGTTTGCCCTGACACTCCATTCACACTCTAGAATGTTCTCCACCATTCACCCTGTTCTAGGTAAACAGGGAAGGAAAACAGCATCTTTAAGCATATAAACTTACATTATTCCAGAAATAGTTCTGAGGGTGAAATATTGGATTTGTTTTTGATACAACGCTGCAGTTCTGATGGGAGTGAACACAAACATGGGCTTTGCGTTTTGTGGTAATCAGTTAAGAGCATGTACGTGTGCTTTTCAGTACATACATGCTGTGAGACCGGCCACCATGGTAACCAGAAAGGAATCAATTTTAGCAGAGGGAAAATGAGCTTTTCATCAGAATCTCCAACCAGAAACAGATTATACGTACGATCAGGGATGGGATGAAGACAGGAACGATTAATTGGATTCTCACATGACCACTTTTAATATTCCTTTCAAATCACTGTCTGAGAAGCACCATGATGACCACTGTGATATCTCTGTGCTGAGGAAGCTTTATTAACATTCAACTATATCAACAATACTGTAGCGTCCTGGTATTGACTGAGTATGTGCAAAGGCTCATGGGAAGCAGCAGACTTGCAGTAGGTGAGATTTTTAATGTGTGAATAGGGGTGACCTAGATAGCGAACATATATATTGGTCCGCTGGCTCGAACAGGTCGGCACCCCACTGACTGTTTGTCCTCGGACCACCCAGATTACTGTCCTGCATACAAGATCTAACTAGTTTTACTGTCCTCAAACAGATTTTGAATGTGAACAGCCTTTCATTTTAGAAGATAGACTTAGACAAATATTACACATAATGGAGATGACCAGGTCTGATATAAAATGTTGTTGTTGACATTAGAAATTTGTAATAAAAAAAGATTTACAAAGGAAAATGAAAGAAAGAAATGAAGGAAGAACAAGTAACTTGGAAAACGAGGGATGAAAAATGTCATTTTGTCTAATACACCCTTACCTGCCGGCAGGCCGCCCAGAAAACGCTGAACAAAACACCTGTGAACCGCCATCTTTGCCATCTTTGCCAACATTGGTCCACCATCCTCTTGCTATCAGGAGGAGCTGATAGCTCAGAGATGTCAAGACGTGTTACTCATGCTGTTCTGTGCTGGGCTTTGCTGTTGTGCAGGGCTCGCCTACAATTGCTATCTCCACTGTTTGAATAGTGCTGGATAGTCCAGCAAAAGCACACTGCCTTATACCATCTCCTTTGCCAAGACGTCATATGGGTGTCAGAAGTGGGGCCATGCTGCTGAGATTGAAGCGCTTGAGAGGAAGATGAAGTAACTCTGTGATATGTAACATCTAAAAGACGAAGTCGCCTGGCTTGAATTGCACACCATAAAAAGTTGGGACGGGTCAATTCATGGCTAGTAATGAGGTAAAATATGAAATATCATAACGATATGGTTTGAAACAGTTTATGCCAACAGGTGGCTGTGATCATGATTTGGTAAAAAAGCCACATCCAGGAAAGGCCTAGTCCTTTTTTCTTGGAGCAAATATAGAGGATTGGCAGTTTGCCAACAAATGCATGAGAAAATGATTGAAATGTTTGATAACCATGTTCCTCAAAGCAGGATAGGAAGGGAGCTGGATATTTCACCCTCTATGGTGGACCGCATTATATAAAGATCCACAGAATTCAGAGGAATTTCGGTGCATAGAGGGCGCAAGTCTAAGCTGAATAACTTTGCTCTCTGATTCCTTAGACAAAATTACACCAAGAATCCTATTTCCATGGAACCGTGGGCTCAGGATAATTTTAGCAAACTCTTGTCAGGCATTGCAATATGTGGTTACATCCACAAATGGCAGCTGAACCGTACCGTGCCAAAAGGAAGCATTGCGTTAACTGTGTCAAGAAGCGCCGCCGACTTATCTGGGCTCAGAAGCATCTGGGATAGACCACCACACGTTATTGCTGAAAAATATAGACAGATTTTGTAGCAACATACGCTCTTTTGAGCCGACATCTTTCCAGGGATGTCCTGCATATTTCAACAAGACAACACAAAAACACATTCTGCACACATTACAAAGGCATGGCTGCAGAAGAAGAGGGTTGGAGTGCTAGAATGGCCTGCCTACAGTCCTATACTGCTGCATTTCAAAACACAACAAAGCCGTATTGTTGCACACCTTAAAACTTGGTTGCAGGAAGAATGGGATAAAAGTACACCTGAAATGCTTCATCATTTGGTGTCTCTAGTCCCTAAATGTCTGGTAAGTGCTATGAAAGGGGATGGCAACATTACAAAGTGGGAAAAAGCTTGACAGTCCCAGCTTTGTTTTTAAATATGGTGCAAGAACAGAAAAATTAAGAATTAAATTTGTAAAACACCAAATAATGTGCTATTATATTGTTTTACAGCTCATATAGATCAATAATACACTCATCATCAAAAGAATAGCTGCACCCACATGGAATCAACCAACAGGAATGAAACTTGGTGGGTAGGTCTGAGAACGTGACACATGCAAATGATTTAAGTTTTATGCTCAGCTGCACAGTAACTCAGAATGGCAGCGGGTCAAATACTACTACGATTAGTGCATAGCATATACTGTGTAGTATTAGTGTGCAGCACACAACTGAGACGCAGTCTATGTCTACATCTCAACCATCAAATTTTGCAGAAATTCTAAAAAATAAATGGTGGAATTCCTCTCTTTAACTCTTTAGTTATTGGGTCCCCTGAGAATATCTGTGTTGGCAACTGCCTCTATAATGCATCATTTCACACTGAATCACTCTGAATGATTTATGTTCTGTTTTAATTAGAGAGAAAAATTTTGGAAAATTGGTGGAGTGTCCCTTTAAGCTCTGTATATTATGTCCCCGAAACTAAAGAGATTGTATTAATAAATATATTAATAAATACAAATATAAATATAAAGGGCTTCCGAGGTATGCTTTTGCATGTGCTGGTTGCTGAATAATACTTTATCGGACGTTATTGTTAGGTTCAGTAAATGCTCCATGCCACCCAGGTCTACAAGCTATTGTCTGTGTAATTAAATGAGTTATACTGCAGCGTGTCAGTGGGTGTAGAGTTATGGAGAGAGAGAGTGCAAATAGAGAAGACTTCACCTGCACTCACTGCGTGTATGTAGACGGATGCAGAAGGTAATTAATTACACGGACATAATGGTAGAGCTCAGAGAGGAAGTATTAATGAAGCTAAATAAGCCGTCTGGTTCCTGGCAACAGGTTCCTCTCTGCCTGCACTGCCGTCAGCTCTGTCTGATACAGGCATTAGTACACTCTAGAAAGCAGACAGACCGGCATAAGGAAAATGCAAATGATGTTTAAAGGCTTCAGAAAGCTGCAAGGGCTCATAATTTACATATTTCGTCTATTTATTATTTTTTTCTTTGATGTCCACTTGTAGCATTTGTGGGATTTTATGCACCATAAAAATCATGATTCATACTCAAATGGCCATTTTTCCACCTCTCTTTATCCTCCGGCTGTTTCCTGTGGCTTCAAGATTAATATATGTAAATGACCTCTGTTCCGATTGGCTGTTGTGTAGGCTGAAATATTGTACATAGGTCAGACTGTTCAGTTCAGGCTCAAGTCTTCAGGGATGGCAGGAAAAAAACAAGCCTCGGTTACTCATTTTGGATCTGGGCATCATTTGGGAGGCGGTCATGATCCATCTGCTTCCTGACAGCCAGGAACAACACAACGTGTAATCTTTTCCCACATCTTCTTCTCCATTAACTGTGCTGCAGGCTGTTTGTCAGCAGGAGTAACTTGGACAGCACATTTGCCCACAGATGTTGCAGCTGGGCCTGTAGATCCTGCACACTCGTAGGTTGCTGAAGTTGGCGTCCCAGCTGGTCCCATAAATGTGGGATTGGCGATAAATCTGGCAGGTTAAGGAAGTGTCGCAATCTGGTGGAGACATGATGAGCTGATACTGTCCCTCATATCGCTACTGGGGGTGACCGACTGTCGTATATGATGGTTCCCCAGATCATCACACCAGCAGTTGGGGCAGTGTGTTGCTCCACAGTAAAAGCAGGATTGAAGCGCCCTCGTCAGATCTCAAACAGTACCTGGATTCATCACTAAAGACGATATAGTTCCAGACCGTAGCAGTCCAGGTTTCTTGTTCACGGCACCACTGCAATTGAAGGCGACAGGGGCTGGCTGTCAATGGCAGGACATGTAATGGGCACAGTGACACCTAAATTTACCGGGCAGAAACAGCAGTGTGTAACGAAGGTGCCCAACTGTGCCTGGATGGTGGACAAGGAAACTGTGGGAGCTGCTCGTGCTTGTCCGTGGACCATGTTGGCCATGTTGAGGTGTTGTTAGCGTCATAATCACGTTCTCACTGTCCAGTTCACATCAAGCTTAAAGCACCACCGCTGCAGCAGAAAAGTCATCCGATTGACTCGTCTGTGCAACCCTTAGTTCAGAGTTCAGTGGGAACATGCTTTACTCCTCTCTACGCTGCCAACTGTTGGCATTGCTCATAGTGATCTGATCATCCATGCAAAACTCATGAGGCTCTCATGATGATCAGTTGTTGTGCTGATATTGCTTCCAGGGGCAGTTTGTTTAAGTATGCGTGGTCCACCACTTCATAGCCGAGCTGCTCCTAGAAGCTTTCACTGCACAATAAAAGCACTTACAGTTGGCCAGGGCAGATCTAGCAGGACAGAACTTCCACAAACTGACTTAAAAGGTGGCATCCTATGGCAGCGCCATGTTTAAAGTCATTGAGGTCTTCAGTACAAGCCATTATACTGCAAGTGTTTGTCTATGGAGGCTGCATGGCTATGTACTTGATTGTAGCCACCTGTTAGTAGCGGCTGTAGCTTAAACACCTGAACTTTACGACAGGGAGGGGCATCAACATACTTTTGGCATCCTAGTGTGTCATTCTTTTTAAAAACTGTGGTTGCATCTCAATGTTCTACACGCTAAACCTACACTGCTGTCCAGAGAAAAGCATGTATCTTCATTTTTGTTGATTTTTACTTTTATGCTTCATTTGAACACAGAAGCTGCTGTTTACACTGTGTGAAAATGTCATGGTGAATAGACCCATAGAAATGGCCCAAATGCACTTGGAAAAAGGTCTGGTTCCATTGACTTACATTACAATTAAATGAGGTTTTTGCCCTCTCCTGTAAAGTTGCCAGTTTGGAGATACTTGTTTTACTTTGGGCAGTGATGATATACTATGTACTAAAATTCATAGTAGAGTTCGTCAGGCTAGTACACAAAATATTAGCATACTACATCCGTAAAGAAGCTTATGTCATACCAAGTTGGACTCTGAAGGCTGCTTCGGTGGAGATTTTTTTACAAAATGCAAACAAATAATCACATTTACTAGAATACATTACTTTTTACAGGCTGTTTTGACAGATTTGGGTTGAACACCATTTCTGATCCTGACATGAGAAGCTCCTCCCCTTCTGTTTCTCAATGCATTGTGGGACAAGAGTGTCCAGCATTACCATACCCAAAATCTACTGGTTCTAAGTGTGCATTGTGGATTTTTGAAAATACTCAACTTTGACATTCATAACTGTACTACATACTACACACTCAAAAACTAGTTTGTATTAGTATTAGGTACGCAATTGTGATACAGCCTGTCTGTATCCAACATTGATAGAAATGGACATAAAGCATTGTAGAAGGAAACATAGATTTTAGAACACGCATGCTTATTAGCTTATGGATGCTAATAGGACTGAGAATGTAGGAACAGAAATTTGGTATTAAATAATCTCAACAGTAATTTAGGTTGTGCTATATAAGTAATGAATTTGTAGTAACAACACCTGGACTGGCAGTCCAACCTGCTGCAGGCTGAACAGGCATAAGTAAAACCATCCATGGTTGTGATGTCATAACCATGATGAATTTAAAACAGGCTCTTTTTGCAGCCAAGAGTCCATATTTGGTTTGTCAGCCAGCTTCAGCAACCCTCCAACAGCCCAGAGGATAAGTGGCTTAGATGATGAATGGATAAATGAATGTATGTTAATAATGTTTATACAGTACTTTAAATCCTTTTATTTCAAAGAGGCGGGGAATGTCGAGCCTTGCTTCCTCTGATGCTGACACTACTTCTGTATGTGTAGCTCAATAAATATTACCCATATCAGTCTAAAGTTATCATAATTTATTGTTCCTGGTAACCTTTATCTTCCTTCCCAATAGCACTGCAATCCCACACTTCCTTCTGCTATTCTTTCGATGACGAGTGTACATTGCTGGGATATAAGTATGTGCTTTCCTCTATATATCAGCTACAATATATGGCCAAAATGTGGACACCTAATAGTGACAACACCTGAACAGGTGGTCATATGTAAAACATGTTTACGTTTATGGTTGTGACCTCATAACCATGATGAATTCAAAACAGGCTCTTTTTCCAGCCAAGTTTTCATATTTGGTCTGGCGGCTTGTCCAGGGTTTCTTCCATCCAGTGAGTGCTGGGATAGGCTCCAGCACCCCCCATGACCCAGAAGGACAAGCGGCTTAGAAGATGTTAATGAATGTTAACAATGTTTATACAGCATGTTAAATTATTTTAGTTTAATGAAGCAGATAATATAGAACCTTGCTTTCTCTGATTTCACCTCAGTTTTAGTGCTTTGTGAATTTTATCCCTCAACTTGGGGAAAAAAAACCAGATGGGAATGGGAATAATGGTCCAGTGCTAGGAAACGTCAGACCTTAATAGAAAACAGCCTTTATTGCAATACCATACTCCAGTGCAAATACAGCACATACCAAATCCGTTCACTCTTATAGTGATTTTCCAAATTACTGGAGAGGCAGCAGATGTGAGCAAATTGCCTGAAGTTGGTACAAAATGAAGCCTTTCTGTGTCCATCTCGACAACCACAGTATAACAATCCCTGCGAAATATAATCCCACTCCGAGAGCTCTTAATTGTGAGGGAAGGTGAGCGACTCTGTTTGCCCTCAGGCCTGCTGGAGCTCATTAGCTGCACGAGTTCTGAGAGAGATTTAAGGAAACTTCTGAATCTGTCTTTTCTCTCCTTCAGCTCATCCCTCCTAATCCTGCTGCTGACGTTATTTTCTCTCTCAGACTCCTCTGTAGAGCGTCTCCTCTAACGGCAAGTAGAGACTTCACTCACCTTCACTTTCTCTCTCTCTCTGTCCATCACTCTGCGCTTTCTTTATTTCATTGTGTCTCTATATCATTATCTCATTATGCCAGGGCGCAGCTTTCACCCTGAGGCACGACTGCCTGAGAGAGAGAGAGAGAGAGAGAGAGAGAGAGAGAGAGAGAGAGAGAGAGAGAG
>CM067475.1:29150618-29197687 GCA_034552555.1 Semaprochilodus insignis
GAGAGAGAGAGAGAGAGAGAGAGAGAGAGAGAGAGAGAGAGAGAGAGAGAGAGAGGGAGAGAAAGAAGGAGAGGGAGAGGGAGTAAAGTGAGCAAAGAGGAAGAAAAAAGAAAGAAAAAAAGGAGTAGTTGATGAACAAAGAGGAAAAATAGAAAACAGAAATGAGCAAAAAGGGAGGGAGGAGTATAGACAGTGAAAGAGAGGGAAACAAAGGAGAGAAAAGGTGGGAGGTGAGAGAGAGACAGAAAGAAAGAGAGAGAACAAGAGAGAGAGAGAGAGACACAGAGAGAGAGAGAGACAGAGAGACGAGAGAGAGAGAGAGAGAGAGAGAGAGAGATGAGGAACGTTCTTGTAAAGACAGAGATGGTGAACAGTCATAAAGATACTGTTCATAGACCATAAGCTAGTGGTCCAGGTCTCATCTTAACCACACCCTCTTCTGGACTCTGGATTGTTATTTGTTAATTTACTAATTATTCAATACTGTTCAAAAGTTTAGATGGACTTGTCATAACAATAATTGTAATAATTCATACAGTGTAGATTAAAACGATGTAAAACAGATACAAAACACAAAACCAATACTTTATTCATATTTATTTATTCACAGTTTACAGTGTTCTGGAAGCATCATAAACTGAGAACATGGCAAAAATGTGCTATAAAAATATAGAGCTTCTGTATATATGTGTGTATTCTGCCTTTGTGAAGAGGAGAGGTTTAGGACTTACGATATCACTGCCGGACAGCGATGATGCGGAGGAGTGCTGCTGGGGGCTGGACAGAGACATGGGTGAATCGGCACTGTTGGGAGAGACAGAGTCCCTCTGGGGAGGCTCCTCCACACCCACACCCAGCAGCCCGCCGGGGTCCGCCTGATCCACTGAGTCTTTATGAGCTGGACCTGAACGAACACACACACACACACACACACACACACACACACACACACACAATGAGAATGTTATGAGTACTCTTTAATCTTCACAGGAATGTTT
Source organism: Semaprochilodus insignis (assembly GCA_034552555.1). NCBI lineage: Eukaryota > Metazoa > Chordata > Actinopteri > Characiformes > Prochilodontidae > Semaprochilodus > Semaprochilodus insignis. The sequence continues at coordinate 29,151,617 of CM067475.1, forward strand.
CAATAAAAAATCTACCCTCATTTCCAACAGTCGATGAGTCAACACATGGCATCAGACCTTTACACCAGCACAGCAAGGCCACAAACACAAGAACCGAACAGTCACCCAAATCATTTCTGTAAAAATATATCCCCAAACTGTCGCACAGTCTGCTCAAAGAGAACACTGCGCTCAGACATCCACCTCTAAAAGCTCCCTGACAGAAAATTATTACACAGTTAGTACTGAATGTCTCAGACTGGTGTTTCTTCTGGTACTCCACTTTTATAAGCCTTACCTTAATCTGCCTCTATATCCGGACTGATGCACTCAGCACCGTAATATACACTATACTGCCAAAAGTATTCGCTCGTCTGCCTTCACACACATATGAACTTGAGTGACATCCCATTCTTAATCCATAGGGTTTAATATGATGTCGGCCCACCCTTTGTCAACTACTCTGGGAAGGCTTTCCGCAAGGTTTAAGGATGTGTTTATGGGAATTTTTGACCATTCTTCCAGAAGCGCATTTGTGAGGTCAGACAAGAAGGCCTGGCTCGCAGTCTCCGCTCTAATTCATCAGGCCAGTCCAGTTCTTCCACATTAAACTCGCTCATCCGTGTCTTTATGGACCTTGCTTGTGCACTGGTGCCCAGTCATGTTGGAACCAGGAGCCGCCATCCCCAAACTGTTCCCACAAAGTTGGGAGCATGAAAATGTCCAAAATCTCTTGTTCTGCTGAAGCATTAAGAGTTCCTTTCACTGGAACTAAGGAGCCGAGCCCAACTCCTGAAAAACAATCCTTGGCACCATGCAGTCAGACAAGTACCGTTCTCCTGGCAACCACCAAACCCAGTCACGTCCATCAAATTGCCAGACGGAGAAGTGTGATTCGTCACTCCAGAGAACATGTCTCCACTGCTCTAGAGTCCAGTGGCGGTGCTTGACACCACTGCATTCAACGTTTTGCATTGCGCTTGGTGATGGTAAGGCTTGGATGCAGCTGCTCGGCCATGGAAACCTATCCATGAAGCTCTCTAAGCACTGTTCTTTAGCTAATCTGAAGGCCACATGAAGTTTGGAAGTCTGTAGTGACTGACTCTGCAGAAAGTTGGCGACCTTTGCGCACTACTGCACCTCAGCATCCGCTGAACCCACTCTGTGATTTTATGTGGTACATCACTTCGTGGCTGAGTTGCTGTCGTTCCCAATCGCTTCCACTTTGTTATAATACCACTGACAGTTGACTGTGGAATATTTAGTAGTGAGGAAATTTCACGACTGGATTGTTGCACAGGTGGCATCCTATCACGGTACCACGCTGGAATTCAGCTACTGAGAGCGACCCATTCTTTCACAGATGTGTGTAGAAGCAATTTAAATGCCTAGGTGCTTGGTTTTATACACCTGTGGAACACCTGAATTCAATTATTTGGATGGGTGAGTGAATACTTTTGGCAATATAGTGCATTTTATACAGAAAATATTTGGGTGAGTATTGAGTTATAGTGTTTGTTAGCAAAGTTAGTCTTGTAGATGTTGTTCTAAACTAAATCTAAAACATTATCATTAGAAAGCTAACAAGACGGACAGTGAAAGCATGCCGATATTCATTTTAAAGGTATCATTTACCTTAGTTGATTATTCACAAGGACAAAAATGCCTGTAGCATGTTTTTTTGAGCACACAGATTATAATAGATGCAGACATACTTGATAACACAATAAGCAACCACTAGAAACTAATGAAGAACTCTTAAGACTTCCCATGGTCACTATTCAAACGGGTATGCACGCCATTACGGAATAAACGTTGCACCCTAATAAAAGCCACCCATCGTATTTAAGCTCATTAACGATCAGTAAAGTGTGGACTGTGTGGTGGCCGAACTGCTGAGTGAGCCACAGACACTTCACCCCATCACAGACAGGTGACGTTCTGCAGAAGTCCAATTAGATTTCCAGCCCCGATCAGCATTTTAACCAACTGCTGGGATCCTGCAGAGGAGACTACAGAAGAGATACTTTGTGTGGAGCGGGAGATCTACAGCCAGGGGTTAAAGTAGGGCAGAACAACTAGGAAAAGCATTTCGGCACCCTGTGTCTCCAGGGTCTTCAACAATGGCTGGGTCCGAAACTGAAGGAGGCTATCTCGGTGCCTTGCTGCCTGAGCTGTCTCCTTAGAATGCAGCGTTATCTGCTGTGTCAGTGCTCGTGTCATCTGCTCCGTTTTTCCACTAACTGAATCAGCGCTGACCCAGAGTATTGTGGGATGGATAAGGCAAGGAAGGATACATGTATCCTGCTTTTGTGAAACAGCCTCAGCAGGCGGCACTGTATGCAAACATTAGGCTCGGACCTGACTGGCTGCCTTGCTGCCTCAGAGCACTGTACGAGTAAGCAGCATTTATGACTTTGCGCACAGAGTAAACATCTTTCATTGACTTTTACTATAACATTGTCAGATTCTATTTCACATTATATTAAGCTTCAGAATTCTGTTTTTATATGCAGCACAACTGGACCAATGCTCCATATCAGAGAATCAGAATTGTTGTCAGTGGTGGTGATCCTTGGGACCATTGGTTTCCATCCCCACCACTGTTAGCCTTTGCCACCAAACATGGAACAGGTTCCCTTTCCTAATTTTGAACCGTTCGGTGCATTTCTACCAAAAATAAACAGTTTCAGAACCTGACAGGTTCGTTCCCAGCTGGAACCACAGAGTAGTAGGTTCATCAGCACGAGCCCTGATGACATCTGTGAAAAAGAAGGCTACAATGGCAACACCCAGGGGTCTGCAGAAGAGCCTCTTCTACATCTTCTCATCACCAGTAGTTGATCCGTGCTTGCTTTCTGGATATAAACAAACATCTGGAATAACAACTAAACGCTTGCAAGAAATCTACACACTTCACCATCTTGGTACTACTGTCTACTACCGCTGTGCAGCACCTTCTGTTAACGCTGTATGCTGTATCCTTTTACGTTCCTTTGGTTCCAATAAAAACTGGTGAGTATGCAGGTCTTGTTCCTTGAACAGCACTAAGGTTCTACAAAGCCTGAACAGAACCAGTTCAAGAACCAGGGTCCTTTTGGTCAAACAGGGTTATGTAAAGAAACATCCACAATGAACCACAAAGCACTCTAACAATGCTTACACTCTCTGAATGACTTTGTTACAGCTCAACAAACAAATGATTCATGAAGCTAGCTCCATCACTCTCCAAATACCCATCCTAGTCCTTAAGAGTGGTTAGACCTAGCCTAGTCCTTCAGAGGCCAGTTAGGCCTGGCCTACAACTTTTCAGCTACAGTATTCCTGGGCTGAGAAGCAAAATGGCATCTTACCACCATTCCTCTCTGAACGGGAAACATTCTTGCTGCCCCACTTCTGAACGATCCACTCCCTGTAGTCGATCACTTCCTGGGTGACCTTAATGATGCGCCCCAAAGTGCTGCAGCAAGACAGAATACAGCAGAACGGTTCAAACAACTTCTTCATTGCAATATCCACAAGCATGATAATATGACAAATATCTGGACACTTCTGATCTGTTGTTTAATTGAATTCCAGTAAATATATCCACTTCACATTTACACGTATATTGTCTGTTGACTTTATGATTATAAATATGAATGAAAAAAGGAAGCATAAACAAATACGAAGCAAAAATGACTGAGAAGAATTATTCCTTCGTTACAATACAAATGAATAACATTAGTACTGTGTTGCAAGTTATTGTTAGCAATTACAGCCTTAAAATAAGTGGTTCCATTTTGGCCCGTTCTGCATTAAGATCCCTCTAAGATACAACTCTAGGCCATACAAGTACCAGGTAAGGTCACCAGACAAACAATGAGTCACCTGTGACTGACACATACCTAATGGTGTATGTAATACCTCCACAAGCATCAATAAAAGATGTGACCGGATTTGGCGTGGGCTGGACAAGTTTCTGGATGTAGGCCACATCAATGTTCACACACTCTCGCCTCAAAGAATTGCGCAGTTGGGCCAGATTTGGTGGATGCCTTCCCTGGTAAGATTCTGAGGAGAATTTCCTGTAGACTGGGATTTGTGCCATTGCTGGTAGACCCGTATGACCATATGCTTCCATACACCTGCAGATTCAGCTACTTCCTTCACACTATGGTCTTTTGCACACCCAAATCCAATCACTCCTTTTAGCCAATCATTAACATCCACTTTGGAGCCATTTTCCACACATAGAATGAGACACTCACTGACCCAAATGAGGGTTAGCATGGTGTGCACATGTATGTCCCACCTGTCGCTGTCTTTGTTGGGGTAGGAGTTTGCAAGCGGTGACACTGCATGGCTGAGGACGATATAGGCATAGTCAAAAACCTGCTTCACCTGCATGGCTCCGTATGAGCTCCTGCCCACATCATTCCCTGATAACACCAAACAGAAGAAAAGTCGACTGATTAGATGATTATTCGGATTTGGAGCAGGGAAAACACCGAAATATGGTGGAGCAGCAAGGTAGGAGTGTCTAATAGAGTGGTCAGTGAGTGGACACTGCGTTTCAACACTCCAGCAGCACTGCTGTGTCTGATCCACTCATACCAGCATAACACACACTAACACACCACCACCATGTCGGTGTCACTGCTGTGCTGATAATGATCCACCACCCAAATAATACCTGCTTGCAAGAACCAACTACAGTATAATGTCTGCCCTGCGTAGGCTGAGGAGAAAGGGAGCACCTGGAAGTAGAGGGTCCTCTATACAGAGCATGGAGGGCCTGTAGCCGTTGCTCATGGCTTTCATGATGTCCTCTTTAGCCATGTACGCGCCACCGTTCTTTATCCTGATGCCTGTTTTCAGGTAGTTAAAATGTCTGCCATACAGCTCGAAGAATTCGATGAGCAGAATGCCCAGGTTCTGGTTCGGAATCCGGGGATCAAATCGCGGGTGTAGCTATGAGACAAGAACGAAGAAGAGAGTCAGGATAGAGAACATAAAGCCTCTTCTTACACACAGCTACTGACCTGAACGTTAAGATCATTTATAGTGTCTAAAGCTTACTTCTTTACCTTCACACTGTGGGCTATGAGGCTAATAAAACTAACAAGGTTTAAAACAATACATTGCATCATTTAGCATGTCCAAGCTGCATGTCTGAATGTTGAATCATTCACATGTTTATTTAAAACTATTGTTTTAGAAATGAGTGTATGTAAATGAGCCCAGTGCAGCTGGCAGCTCATTTCTGACAGTATGGACTGTATGGATTGGGGAGTGAATGATTCATTCTGAAACTGAAAATGTGTATATACTATAATTCTCATTTCAGTTAAAGGGTCCATATCATAGAAACCAAATTTCCCCTCGCTTTGTCTGAAATGAAGGGGCTTGAAGTAAAATGGAAGCATCGTTAGAGCTTCAAAACACACCGTTTACCGCTCAGTCTATATATGACAACTAAGCTACCATAACAGCCTGTTTCGAATCCACGGTTTCTGTGATGTCACGAGAACCAAGAACCAATTAATTTACATCTATCTACCTAATCAGTTTAGCCCCTCCCTCTGAAGTTATAAGGCGTATTCCAGCTCTGAGTGCTCTTTGAATGAAGTACAATACTGGGCAGCCAATCAACAGAGCTGACTCATCTTATCGCTGCTATCAGAAACCAAAGCTTGTATCTCCATTTTCATGGAATTTGAAAAGGCCGGCTGCCCTGACCCCAACCTGCTAAAACTTCAAAATGAATGGAGCAATAGACAAGCTAGTTCTACTAACCTCCATTCAAAGTTAGAAATCTTTTTTCCTTCTACTGTAAATAATTTTGGGAATGTAGATTTTTTTTCCGACAGCAGTGCAATGCAAGTCTTAAAGGAGCAACCTGTAATATGATGCAACCTGTCAAACTATTACTCCAAGCAATATGGGGCACCACATCACCACAAAATGACAGTCCCTCCTCCTCTACTGTGCTGCTTCTTCATCCTCTCAAGTTGGGCTGATTCGACTTGATGCTAAAGTGACTCACTTTTGCCTCTGAAGGTACAAAGTGGTATTACAAGACAGGACGGGCTGGGGCTAACTGGTTAGCATACTAACTTCTAGAAATGTAGAGGTCTTTGATATACCCTCAAAACAGCTATTTCTTTACATTCTGATCATAATTTTAGTCTATGTTGGTATGTCTTAAACTATAAATCTTATATTGTTCCTTTAAAGGCACAGTAAAAACAACCTTTATAACTCTAAGTAATAAAAATTATGAGCATTTTGGTACAAAAATATATATATATATATATATCACACAAACATAAGTACACCTCAAGGGGGGAAAGCAGGATAAGCTCCCTTTAAAATATGGGTGTTTGTAAATGGGGCCCATAATAACAATCTCTAATAGCCTTATGTGGCTTCTGACACTGCATGACATACTGTCATCTATAAGTATGGACAAAAGCATGTTGTATACATAAACAATTCTAGTTTTGAGAGTTATCATAAACAGCATGTCAAACAGTGCTAGAAACCACATTACTAACTCTAACTTGAGTTGAGTACACGCTTCCATCACTTGCTGGTCACATTAGCCTCACAACTCCAGAACAAACATACAGAGGCATACACCATACATGGAAAGGTCGATCTGTCACCAGAACATTTCACGTAAACTGTAGTGCCTCACTTGCAGAAAGCTGATGACCATCAGGATGAGGCTGTAGGAACTGATGCCTCCAGTAAAGACTTCATTCAGGTCTCTCTGCAGGAGGAACTGCTTCAGAATGAAGATCAAGTAAGGCAGCACGGTATACTTCTACAATGGAGGAGAGAGAGAGAAAAACAGGAGAAGCTTTAGATAACCCACTCCGGCAGCAGGAGGGACGGGTCAGCTGTAGGAGAAGCAAAGACACAGGATGGAGATCTGAAAGGAAAGGTAAAGAAAGCCTCATTTCACGAGGGACGACTCCATCTGTTCAGTCACAGAGCAGCAGCAACATTCTGGCTCAGACTCCAGAAAGAGCGAGCACTGAAAGCTGAATAGCAGCTCAGTGAAAAGTGACTGTAACACACGCCTAGCCTCATCCTTATTACGGCGGCAATGACAATGTGTTAACGTGATATAGGTCACAATACACATACACGTATGCATATACACTGACATACCAAAAGTCACGGGATCGCAGTATGTGAACTGACCATCGGTTTGTAAAGTTTTAGTACAGAACTGAAAGGTTTTTACTGCTTCAACACAGCACAGAATTACTACCGACATGTACGCCCATCAGCCATAACATTAAAACTACCTCCTTGTATCTACACCCACTGACCATATAGGAGCACTGTGTAGTTCTACAGTTACAGACTGTAGTCCGTCTGTTTCTCTGTATACTCTGTTACCCTGTTCTTCAATGATCAGGACCCCCACAGGACCACCACAGAGCAGGTATTATGTGGGTGGTGGATCATTCTCAGCACTGCAGTGACACTGATGCGGTGGTGGTGGTGTGTTAGTGTGTGTTGTGCTGGTGTGAGTGGTACAAGCGCAGTAACCACAACAAGCTGAAAAACTGAGTCAGACACTACAAACGGTTTTTGTGTTTTTAATTTGACCTTCAGTATTTGGTCTCCCTCCCTTCAGGGAGAGAGGAGTCTGGTCTCGAATGTCTGGAAATAACTGCCCAGTGATGTTACCAAGATGGTCACCATGATGGACTTCCCTGTACAGACTTTGGTCTAACCTAGACTGAGTCAGTGACTTAACCTGAAGAGGGCAGCAATTCACTTACAGTAATGGTGTACTTGTGTGCATAGACAGTGAAAGAAAATGAACATTATGATTACGGCTGAAGGCTTAAACAGAAGTCAAATCTGCAAACACTTTCTTAAAATGAAGGATAAAGTAGCTAAATACAACACATGCAGGACTCAATCAAAACTATTAACAGGTAATAAAAAGTACAACACAGTGGTCAAAAACATATAGCGCTAAAATTAACATTAACTTTACTATATTAACATTACTCAGTCATACTTGAGGTTGGCGATACGGCAGAGATATTATACCATGATACTTCAGGACATTTTCACAATACACAATATATGCATCATGATTCATTTTTTCTGAGATTCAGTACATTGGAACCTGTAGACTACTATAAACCTACCTTGTTCTTTTTGTGTAGATTAAATAACTATTAGTTTTACTGAATGTTTCACATATGGCAAATTCAGTAAAACTGGATTAATTACGCTCTCTGTAATGAATATAAGCTCACCGGACAAAATATAAGTCACCTTGCATGTTCAAGGTTGTAGTAACTTCAGGCTCCTGCAGATGGCAATGTTTGAGGATGATGGGGCTATAAATACCTGCGGGGTGTAAGTGACAGGATCCATAGATTGAGAAGAGGTGGTACAGTGCAGTGACTGTTTCGTTCCATGTGTGGAAAATGGCATATTGTTAAATAGCAGATGTTAATGATTGGCTAAAAGGAGTGATTGCATTTGGGCGTGCCAAAGACCATAGTGTGATGGAAGTAGCTGAATCTGCAGGTGTATGGAAGTGTACAGTCATACGGGTCTACCAGCAGTGGCACAAATCCCAGTCTACAGGAAATTCTCCTCGGAATTGTGCCAGGGAAGGCATCCCCTAAATTTGGCCCAACTGTGGAATTCTTTGCTGCAAGAGTGTCTGAACATTGATGTGGCCGACATGCAGAAACTTGTCCAGTCCATGCCAAATCCAATCCCAGGTGTTATTGGTGCGTGTGGAGGGATTACACGCTATTAGGTACCTTTCAGTCACAGGTGACCCATTTTTTTGGTCCAGTGAGCTTACATCCGGTATTCTTTAAGCATTGACCATATCCATGATATGCTCAGAAAAGCATATTGTGGCATAATTTATCACGGTCATGATAAAATATGATCATATTGCCCACCCCTAGCTCATATGCATGCTATTATTTGTTATTATTTCATTGAGGTTTCTGATTATCCCCTGAGTTAGCTTTAGCGCTAGCTTCCTTGAAGGTGCAGCTGAACTTCATTAGACATGACAATCTACTACTTTCCCTGCTTTGATTAATCCTTGTTGTTGCTTTAAACTGGCCTACATTCATATTGTGCATTATATGTTATATTATACAATGTTACAATATAATATCTATGTTGCGATACATATTGCATATTGCAAACATTAATTCAGTCGACCCCTGTTCCAGATATTCATCACCTACTGATCTGTAACTGATGTGTAAAGTACTCTGCAGTTCACATTCCGATCCACACAACTGAGAAATGTTAGCAGTCAGTCATCCTGCTACACGCCTGAAAAACAGACCCCTCTCCTGGGACCCTCACGTGCAAGGAACGTAAACTTATCTGTCGACACTCATACAGGAGCAGGCTAAGGTCTATGAAGCTGACCGACTGTCATAAAGGACTATATGATGCTTTGCAGGTATGTGAAAAAGAAACAAGAACATGATGACATTAAAAGCTCCCACCCCCAAAAGTTCAGCCTGCATTCCTCTGCCCTTAGTCAAACCATCCCCGAAGCTACATGCCCAACACTAGCTCATTAAGCACCTGGCAAAACTAGGTCACAGACTACTATGAGCGTTCAAACTGCCTACTGTGCACATTCGAACTAGACCGTCCATTCCTGCTTTCCATTACCGTGATTAAAACAGCTCCCAAAAAGGCTTCTCGGTAATGGCTATACTTCATTCATTATAACTGGTCTTAATCAGGCACTGGGTCCTACAGCTCTCGGGAAGGCCAACAAACTAGTAACGCAGATTTACCTTCACATAATCTTTGATGAAGCGGGCAGCTTTCACCCCAGTCTCCACGTTGAAACTGATGTCCACTTTGACCTCCGTTTCCTGGTCCGTCAGTTTGATAATTGGTACCTTGAAAATGAACAGAATTTTCAGCGAGCAGAATCTGCAAACTTGGGAAATGCCAGAACATGTATTTTAAAGAAAGACAAACCAATAAAATTCAAAGTTCTGTAATCAAATAACCATAACTTTATAACATGCATGTATTCCACTACAGCTGCACAGATAAGACTGATGCCGATATAGGATATTATTCCTGTACATATCTGTCAAAGACAATAGAACTACCTAGATTAGAAGATTAAAACCATTTTTTTGCCAACTGGGTAAGGAATTCTACTTCCGCATTTAACCCATCCGTGCAGTCAAACACCCACACATTAGGGAGCAGTGAGCACACGTGCCTGGAGCAGTGGGCAGCCTATCCATGGCGCCTGGGGAGCAGTTGGGGGTTCAGTGACTTGCTCAAGGGCATTTCAGTCATGTAATTTTGGGTCAGGGAATCAAACCAGCGACTTTCTGATCACAAGGCTGGTTCCCTAACCTTCATGAATTAAATGAAAAAATAATTTCAGCACAGTAGCCCAGCATGTCCTGCCCTTCCTGAACACAATAAATGTGCCTTTAACGGGCTTGTTTAAGGTGAATTGTGCTTTGGCGGTCGGTGAGAGTAGCCTATTCCAGTTGGGTGGAGGAGCTAAGAAGACAAGTCAAGACATTTTTACTGGCAGCTCTGGGAGTAATTTAGCTCGAGTCTCATTATCTCAGCCAAACACTGTATTATTACAGCTCTTCTTACATTTCAATTTAAAGGCCACATATAAGCAAAATAATTGATTATTAGTTGGTTAATTCATATGAATAATCAACCATCAAAAATGTTTTGCAGCACTTCTGCACAGTGCCTAGTAAAGAGCTGTAGAGTGATAAAAACATCACATAATTAAATGTTGCTTTGACAAAATCATGCCATAAACAGGACATGGCAGATCTGTTGTTTAGTAGTATAACAGTGTCATATTACAATTACCATTCATTTTCATGACCGATGCAATATTGCAGTGTACTCAAGCTAGTGATCATGACAACATTATGCCATCTGTAATGGTAACACAACAGTGTTATACTACTGCTATATAACATGACATTCCATCTGTCACAACACACTTATAGTTATGGTTATGTTCAAGTGAACCATTAGTGATATTTTCCTTTAAGAACATATACTTGAATTGCAAATAACAAACATAAACAGTAACAACGTTAATAGGCTACATCCACATAGTCAGTGGAGCTTCTAGCCAATGCGGTTCTAATTGCCATCTAATTGCCTATGTCGTCACTGCGCACTGTATGGTTCTTTTTTTTTTTGGGCCAGTGTGATTCCCACATTACACAGCCAGCTAAATATCCGGTAGGGTGTTTGTGAAGGTGGCATCTGTAGGTGTCACACCGTGGGCCTCTCACCGTAGCTTTGTCAAGTACTTTGATGGAGTATGGCTCTGCCACGTTATTTTTTCGAAGGGCCTGCTCCAACTGCTGTAAGGGGGGTCTCTCCCATTTCCCAAACACCACCAAATCGATGTCACTGCAACATGAACAACAACAAATACTAAATCAGGCATTTCAGAGATACTACATACTACTAAAATTCTAATAAAGAGGTATTAGAAAATACTAAAATATGAATGAATAGATATTACATAATACTAAAATACTAATCGCGAGATATTACATAATACTAAAATACTAATAGTGAGATATTACATAATACTAAAATACTATGAGAGTACAAAATACTAAAATACTAAAAGATTACATAATACTAAAACACTATTAGTGAGATATTACATAATACTAAACTACTAATAGAGATTACAAAATCACCAGAGCCCACAAAAAAAAAAAAATCCATAATCAGGAAAATTAAAAGCACAACCAAAAGCAGCTCCTCCTTCAAATATGTGGAAATTGCTTTGTTTTCACTAGAGGATGTCAGCAGGGCTTCACCTCAACCCTCAAAGCAAACAAAAAAAACTGGTCACCTCTGCAAACTGCCCAACCTTAAAAAGGCATCCTGTGCACAGCTTGATTAATGATACACAATATTCATGATCTCTGACATACAGTCATATGTAAGAAATTGTGTGCCCTGATTAAATTCTAAGTGTAAATAAGTGAACTGTTTATTTGCTGAATTTAACATATCAGATAAAATATGAACATGTGGCCTGTGAAAAAAGTTATGCCCTATTTTATCTATTTTTTCTTACAATGGCGTGTCGGTTCTGCCATATCGTTTTGAGCCAGAGTCCGATCCTGAAAGTCCAGTAGAACAAGATGGTAGATCCACCTTTGCAGGCTAGATTGGAGCAGGACGTTTCAGAGTGGTCAGTTTTTACTGGTTTAGCTCTCTCTGTGTTGTGTGAGGGCGTGACAAGCTTGCTGGTAGGTGGGCAATAATGACTGTTACGTGATGACATCACCTTGTAACAGAGAACAGGGCTGGATTTCCAACAGAGCGTTTCAGGCAGCTGAGAAAAGTTGTTTCTGTGCAAGAGTGTGTCTCCCTCTGGTGTGTACTTGGGGCTTTATAACTTTGCATATCTTTTACATGCACAAAGAGCTACAACACACTAAAGGAAAGAGGAAAATGAGTAAAGCATAACAGGTCCCCTTGAAGCCTGTTTAACATACTTATAATGAATATATTAAGGGGCCACACAGTGACTTCACAGATTGAAAAAAGGACTGTGGTGTATCATTGCACACGTCAAGTATGACTCTGACAACACCTTCTCACCTGGTTGGGAGGTAAAGTCCAGTGCTAAAGCTGCCGAATATCTGAACCTGAAAAAAAGAGAGAGAGAGTTCATCAGAAACAAATAGGTACTTATAGCAAAACTTCAAATTAGCAGTCGCTGAATTTCGCACTACAGCAAACTCTGCAGGATCATTTAGCTTTACAGTGATGCCGATTAACACACTCATTAGCTCTTTAGCTGTATTTAAAAATCTCAGTTTGTGCAACTCTAACATCTGTGCTGCCCATCTGGTCCTAAACAATCACTGTCTGCAATTATATAGTATATATATGTGTGTGTGTGTGTGTGTGTGTGTGTGTGTGTGTGTGTGTGTGTGTGTGTGCGCACGCTTGTATTAAATAAAGCTCTATTCACTTACGTCAGCACTTGGCCACTGCTCTTTTATGACAGACTCTATTCGGTCAACCACCTCTTGCCTCATGGTGGCCTCCTCAGGTCGAGGGGACATGAAGTTGTAGAAGTCTATAATCTCCTCATGCAGCCTTGGAATAAAAGACAGATGAATAATATACATATTTATATTATCAAACCAGGTCACTCATGGGGAACTGCCCGGTCTACAAAACAAAGCCAGTGTTGGTTTAATGTTTAAGAAAACATTAATGTTCTAAATCGGCTTTACACTGTTCAAGAACGACATTCTAGAACAATATGAAAAGGAAGGCAATATTCTGGAACAGTGTGAATACAGGGGATAACATTCTAGAGCAGCGTCTACTAAAATAGTCACTACCCAACACAGTCAGTACTAAAACAGTTAATACTGAAATAGTTACTACCAACACAGTCACTACTGAAACAGTCCCTACTGAAATAGTTACTACCCAACACAGTCAGTACTGAAACAGTTAATACTGAAATAGTTACTACCAACACAGTCACTACTGAAACAGTCGCTACTGAAATAGTTACTACCCAACACAGTCACTACTGAAACAGTTAATACTGAAATAGTTACTACCAACACAGTCACTACTGAAGCAGTTAATACTGAAATAGTTACTACCAACACAGTCAACACTGAAACAGTTGCTACTGACAGTCACCACTGAAACAGTTACTACCAACACAGTCACTACTGAAACAGATAATACTGAAATAATTACTACCAACACAGTCACCACTGAAACAATTGCTACTGACGGTCACCACTGAACCAGTTACTACCAACACAGTCACTACTGAAACAGTTAATACTGAAACAGTTACTACCAACACAGTCACTACTGAAACAGTTGCTACTGACAGTCACCACTGAAACAGTTACTACCAACACAGTCACTACTGAAACAGATAATACTGAAATAATTACTACCAACACAGTCACCACTGAAACAATTGCTACTGACGGTCACCACTGAACCAGTTACTACCAACACAGTCACTACTGAAACAGTTAATACTGAAACAGTTACTACCAACACAGTCACTACTGAAACAGTCACTACTGACAGTCACCACTGAAACAGTTACTACCAACACAGTCACTACTGACAGTCACCACTGAAACAGTCACTACTGACAGTCACCACTGAAACAGTCACTACTGACAGTCACCACTGAAACAGTCGCTACTGACAGTCACCACTGAAACAGTCGCTACTGATAGTTACTACTGAAACAGTTAATACTGAAATAGTTATTACCAACACAGTCACTACTGAAACAGTCATTACTGAAATAGCCACTACTGACACAGTCACTACTGAAACAGTCATTACTGAAATATCCACTACTGACACAGTCACTATGGAAACAGTCGCCACTGAAACAATCACTATTGATAGTCACTACTAAAACAGTCGCTAATGACAGTCACTACTGAAACAGTTAATACTGAAATAGTTACTACCAACACAGTTACTACTGAAACAGTCACTACTGACAGTCACTACTGAAATAGCGACTACCGACACAGTCACTACCAAAATAGCCACTACCAACAGTCACTATCGACACAATCAATACCGACACAGTCACTACTGAAATAGTTACTACAGACACAATCAATATCTGAAATTGTGTTCAGTGCCATCAAAGGACAGTCTACAAAAACACAGAAGAGGTATTAGACTTGTGGCCGTCACCCTGCAGTGATTTGGAAACCTGCACATAAACATACTGACGTTAATGAGAGTTTGAGAAAGTGCAAGTGCAAACCAGCCACGCATAATAAGCCAGACACAAGAAAGCAGTCATTAATCGAGGCTCTTAACCAGACAGCCCCAAACTACATCTCCATCTAGTAGGCAATCTGTTCACGACGGGAACAGCAGAAGAGAACAGAGGCATACCCAATACACCATCAGCAGACTGGAGCCTTCAGCAGGACTTAAATATTCAGCACAGCACATCTGCTGAAATAGCCGGACCAGACAGATGGTTCTTATTGAACTGTTACTAGGAGTTAAGAAGAAACTAATGAGTAATAAAACGAGCCACTTAGCCTGTAACACTTCCAGGGTTTCCTACTCTTTACCCCTCACAAAACAGCCTTACATAAACAGCTTTTGAGTGGCAGGTTGTGTTGATACACAGTCATCTGGTCTTGGAATGATCCTAGCCACAGAATTTTAATGCAATTCAGACCCAGCTTAATATCACTACTTCCCCTCTGATAGGCTGATTTAGGCTATTAATATCCTAATGATTCTTTTTAATGCTGGAAACATTTTCTGATAACGACATTTCGACCATCAAACTATCCAACCTTTAGTTTTAACACGAGGCTGAAGTTGGATCAAATTTTCCCTGTGCCACCTTAAACGCAGCAGTTATTATTACAACACCTAAGGCTCCAGAATGTAACTGCTGCACTATTTAAGGTGGAACGGGAAAACCCTTACTGCTCTGTACAAGAAGCTGGCCCATAGGAAGTCCACTTCAGCCTCATAGTTTTGAAGCTGGTGGTACTTTAGATTAAGGTGACTTAAGCTACCCCCACATTTAACCCACCCATGCATCGATACACACAAACTCCAGTGACCACACCCACTAGGGGGTAGTAAGCACAACTGCCCAGAGCAGTGGGCATCCCTGTCCACAGCACTCAGGCAGCAGTTGGTTCAGGGACTCGAACCAGTGACTCTGAGGTCACAAGGCTGGTTCTCCAACCTCCAGCCTAGGACTGCCTCTGCTTCGGTACCAGTGCTCATACTTATCCCAAATATTAGATGGTACAGACAGCACAATCTGGTCTGCCCTGCCCTCGAGTGCTCCTGGCAAAGCAAAGCCAAAAAGCTGGCAAAGTCAAAAAGCCTGGCAAATGACTTAGAACTCTAATCATGATACGTGTTCAACAGTCCATTCAGACTGACTTGCAGTTTTTAATATGATTTGGAAATATAATAATTACGTCTCACAGTTACGGCCCTGCTTCAAACAGCTACTAGGCTCATCAGTTTCAGACCCAAGTTCTAGCCATATTAAGCCAAAGTAAATCAAAGTAAGCCAAACACTGTGTCCTCTGCACGAACAGCCTCATGGTTAGTGTTAAAGAGAACAGCTTTGCTCAGAGAAACAGCAGGATATGAACGCTGCTAACTTTGAAGTTCGTTTTACTCAGATGTCTGATGTGCCTAAAAAAGGACAGAAAAGCAGGACAGGTTTACACCGAAGGACGGCCAAATCCTACAATGACATTTAGATGACTGGTCAGCCTACTTGCTTGATTTCACTGGTCACCATTAACCTATCAGCAGGGTCTCAATATTTACCCCCCCCCTCTTTATTTTTACAGCGAGCAGCCTAGGCTGTCAATGTCAGCGTCTCTCCTAGAAGTACTACACGCAGAGCTACATGTGGACCAGCAGCTCCAATCCCGGTTCCAGAATACACTGATCCTGATCTTATTCTGCCTCAAACAAGATTAAGGAAAGCTGATGTATGACAGTTGGCCATTGTTTCCTTTGACCAAAGTCACATATCTGCTGCATAAAACATCAGAGAACTATTTAAAAATGCTGAATTAATTAAAAACTTTGATTCAGAATTAAGGAAAGAGAACGGAGCATGTTCACGTAAAAATCTTTTTTCTTTTGTCATTTTTTTTGGTGCATTAACCCATATAAACATCACCACTGGAAAACACCTACTGCACATGGTGAAACCCCTACTACTCACAAGAGAGACCCAATGAACAACACCAGGGTATCACCACGTTTCTGGTTCCAGAACATGAAACCTTTTTCACTCAGCCTTTGCCACCAACTCGTTATACTCTAAGTGTGCATGTAGGCAGTTCTTCCATTTCTAACAGTCATCAGAACAGGCAAACATCATCAGTGTCTAAAGGGAAAAGCAAAATGGCAACTTTACAGGAGAGGGCAAAAACCTGATTCACTTTTAATGTAAGTCAATGGAACCAGACTTCTTTACAAGCGATTCTGGGACATTTCTGTTGGTCCATTCATCATGACATTTTCACCAAATGTAAACGGCAGCTGCTGTGTTCAAATGATGCAATAAAGTAAAAATCAACATAAATGGAGATACATGTTTTTCATTGGGCAGCAACGATACAGTAACTCATTCATAGTAGCCAACCAACAAAACACTAGCTCAACATCACCATGGCACAATCTTATAAGAGTTCAGAACAAGATCAGGACCTGAACTATTTGTTCTGGAGCTGGGGAGAAGAGATGGAACACTTCACCCAACTTCCTATGCTGAGCCTTATGGCTAGGACACACGAGAACCAGCCTAACTGCCAACTGTAAGAATACAGAGAGGAAGTAAACAACCACTATACGAGGCTTTAAAAACAACCTAAAATAAAGTAGAGCTTAACCGCCCCATCCCTTCATACACACCAAGCTGTGGTCCCTGAAACTTTGCCGTAGCGTTTACACGTCTGCTAACTAATGCCAGATCCTCCAACATGCAATACAACGCATACTGGTTACAAAAGGCGTGTTGAAGTTTGGCTAATGGACTCCAGTCTTGCGTATTCAACAACAAACATTTGCACGGGACATTATTTTCCAGGAGGACTTCTAAGGACAGTCCCATAGCCTGGACTGAATTAAGGCAACCAGCTGCTCTTCACTGAGAGTCCTTTTAAGTCTAAGGCTAGGCTTATTCCGTGTCTGGAAAAGGGGCCTTTCAGTCCATCTGCCGAGGAAAAATGGACAGATCACCAACAACCTTTTTAACCGACACCGTTTTTATCACTTCTTATCTTAATGCTGTGGCAGCTCGCTGTCCAGGTTGGGCTAAGAATGTGCCATCTAGTAGCAGTAGCCAAGGCAAGGCTACAGGACTTGGATCAGGATGACTGAAAAGCCTTCACAGCAATAAAACAGAAAGTTTTCTAGAAGTATGTCATCCTGGGAAAAAGAAAAACGTCTAAAGTGTTGGCCATCTAGCATGGCTTAACTGAAAAAAATGACCCCTAAAGCGTTCTGAGGAATTACAGCTGGCCCGAGAGAGCTTTCACTGGAACGACTGCAAGAAGAAAAACGGGTAGACAGATTGCACAGCTTGTAAAATATCCTCCTACATAACGAGGAATGCACGGAGAACGGACAGGTGACCAGTAAAGGTGTCATTTCGCTATAGAACATACAGTAACCGCAAAAACAAACATTCAGAACTAGAGACAGAAGTAGGAATCAGGATGACTAGTACACTAGTACTGGCAGAAATACTAGTATGGCAATGGTTATCAGCATTATCTAGTACCAGCGGAGCCGGTATCCCGTATTTTCCAGCCTCTCTTAATCAGCATACTAGCATTGGGGCAGTTGTGGGCTGGATGTTAGGGAACCAGCTTTGTGACCGGAGGGTCGGCCAATTTGATTCCCAGAACCCACAGTAACGACTGAAGTGTCCTTAGGCAAGGCACCTAACCCCCAACTGCTCCCAGGGTACCATGAATAGGGCCCACTGCTCCGTGCAAGTGTGCTCACCGTCCCCTAGTGTGTGTTTACTAGTGTGTGGATGTAGGTGTTTCGCTTCACAGATGGGTCAAATTTCTCTGTGTGCCCTAAACTCTCTACTCTGGCCTCACCTGACTGGCCTCACCTGAAACTGACAGAAATACTAGTATGGTAATGGTTCTCAGCATTATCCAGTACCAGCATTTCAGTTAAAGAGCCTGTATCCCTTATTTTCCCATTTAAACACATAGAATTAAACAGGCTGTTTTTGTTACTGTGCCTTTAAGACTGACATATAAATAAACTATTCTGTTCTGATTGGCTGCCCTGTGTTGTGTCTCCTTCACTCAACGCTCAGAACACTCCTTATAACTTCATTGTGAGTAGGCAGAGCTAAAAAGCTGAATAGCTTTCCCTGGAAAGACTGCAGTGAGAAAACTAGGCAGAAAGATGGCACAGCTTGTAAAATATCCGAGGAATATATATCGAGGAATGCACAGAGAACAGACAGGTGACCAGTAAAGGTGTCATTTCGGTATGGAACATAGAGTAACCGCAAAAACAAACACTGACAAACATTTAGAGACGGCATCAGGAATCAGGGCGAGATTCACGTAGATTCACGAGATTCAATCACATAGAATTAAGCACAAAGCAGGATTTCCCAGTTAGACAGATATCTTAGCCCCAAAGTCATGCCTGAGGGACATTCTGATTGAACAGTCCTCATCATTAGGCTTAAATTATCTGACTAGCTGAGAATCCTGGACAAAGGATTCCATGGTCGAATATCAAAACTAGGCAGTTGGGTGCATCAGTGCCTCCCAACCCTGACCTGGCAGACCCCCTGTCCTGCACCTTTCAGTGTTCATTCTGCTCCCAACACACCTGATGCAGTTAATTTGCTAATCAATAAGCCCTACCTGAGCAGATGTGTGTGTGAGTACGAAAACACAAGCATGTGCAGGACAAGGGTCCTCCAAGACCAGGGCTGGGAACCACTACTATATGAGTAATAAGGGGTGTGTGACGTACAGTATATATATAAGCTCACCGGACGACAAATGAGCCACCTTGCATGTTTAAGGTGGTGGTAACTTCAGGCTCCTGCAGATGGCGCTGCACGAGGATCATGAGGCTATAAATACACTGAGAAATTGAACGCACCGGCTGCCCTTTACATCGTCCTGAAACGTCACAATGATTGGACCAACGGGAAAACTCCAGTTGGAATTAAGTCTAATTGCATTTACTAACTTTAACAGTACGGAACACTGATCGACTGGCGGCCTATCCAGGGTGTTTCCTGCCCAGCTCCAACGCCCCCCACGACCCGGAATTACAAGCAGCTTAGAAGATGAACAAATGAACAAAAGTAAAGAATGACTTTTGTGCTATACTGTAAAGTTGCCGGTTTAGGGACACTTGTGTTTCTTGAGACTGTGGAAGCGCCTGTGATCAGTTTTAGGGGTTAGCCAAAGTCTCTATACAGTAAAGCTTTCTTTTGGGATACATTGGGATTTTAGGATACAACACGGATCAGTGCAGTCCTAGTGTGCACCTACGTGATTGCGAGCTAGAGATCACCTTCCCAGTACATAGTAAGAATACAGTATAACACAGGGAGATAATCACCCGTTCACTCCGGGGCTGTATGTCCTGGTCTTCCAAGGCGTGCCGGAGGTGACATGGTTGCCGTTAGTCCAGTTGGAGAGCAGGTAGTTGATGCCGTATGTGCTGGCCTTGTTGTCACTTTTCCTCCGCCCAGGGTGATGGTGGAGGTGGTTGCTGAAGCCGGCGGGCTGAAACTGGTGGCGCTTCACGCAGTCCTGCTGGAGGGCGGCATACTGTCGCTGCTCCTGCTGGGGATACCTCGGATGAGGAGGAAGAAGGGGAGGAGGGGGAGGATGATGATGGTAGTGGTGGTGCTGGTTGACGCTGTTCAAAACATTCTCGGCAAAGTTCAGCAACAAGCGGGCGCCTCCGGCATTCTGGTTCATGTTTCCAGCCACAAGGCCGGTGGCAGCAGCAGCTGCGGTCATTTCGCTAGTCCTTATGGCGGAAGGGCTGTCCGTGTCGGTTTGTGCAGAAGGAGAAGGCGCTTTGCTGTCCCCGTCTCCTGCAGTCCTGGTCAGCGGCCGAATATCGTTGTTGATATCGTTCGATAATATCGCCATACCGGTAATCGCGGCGCCGCTGCTCTGGTGGTGATGCTGATGGTGATGATGAATGCTGGATGGAGGAGGAGGAGGAGCAGCAGGGTCGATCACATTAACATTGACGGTACACGCGTCTCTGGCCGGCGTCGCTGCTGCGTTTTTGCCGTGGCTGTGGGGATGGAGGTGGTGATGGTGGTGATGATGGTGATGGTGGTGGTGATGGTGGTGGTGGTTACCGGAGCTGGGCCGGACTCCCTGAGAGGTTTCCCACACATGCATCCACAGCGTGTTGGCAGGTCCCTTCTGCTCCGGCTGAATCCAGGCGACCCTCGGATCCATCCAAACTTCACCTTCCTCCCTTCTCGCCGACCCCCGCAGAGCGAATCCACCGGCGAGCCGCCCCGCCGCTCAGCCCCAAGACCGACCCGACACAACCGGCCAGCCGACCGCGAGCATCAACCGCTCCGGTACACAGTAAACAGCGGAGAAACCGAAAACGCTACAGCGGGATTAAAAGCACAGGAGCGCCGGAGCCCTGCTAAAGCTACTAGCCTGGGCTACGGAGACTACAATATGGCGAACACAGAGAGTCAACGCGCATGCGCAGGACTTTAAACCCCACTTACACATACAGCACACACACACAAAAGCGCGCACACACACACACGCTGTTAGCATTCCTGTCTTTGTGGGGTGTTTTCCTAGTTAGGGCCCACCAGAGGTCCCCTCAAGCAGGATTTACCAAGCATGATTTCTCAGTTAGCCGGATAACTTAAAGGGGAACTCCACCAATGTTCAGTTTTCGTGTAATTTAGTTGGTGAGATGTAAAGAAAGTCACTCAGAGCTGTTGGATATAAAATGCTTCATTTGCAGAGAAAGTTACGGACTTAGATGGTCTTTACAGTGGTGATGATGGGAACCAGGAGTCACCATGCCCCCGAAACTAATATATAGCCATTTTATTTATTATCAAAACCACCAGTGAACCTGCACATGTCCTCTGAGTAATGTACATGGAATGGTGATGATGGTATACTGGTGAAATAATGGTGAATCTGAAAATATTAATAAATAGGTTTTCTTTGGGGACTATTTTTCCTCACATTACCTTGCATATATCCTTCTGCTCAGTGCATGGACCCTGTTGGACAAAATAACAGAATGCTGCCCACAGGACGCTGCCCACAGGACACTGTTGGGCTAGATAGTTTTGGTTGGTGGACAATTCTCAGTCCAACAGTGATGCTGAGATGTCCAGCAGCCTTCTGTGTCTGATCCACTCACACAGGTAGAATAGATAAGATGTCATATGTGAGGTGGAGAGTCTTTTACTTTCAGAGAGGGAGAGGAACCTTACTGACCACTGGCATCTCAAAGGGTTCCTCCAGTTTGGTCTCCATCATGTAACAGAAATGGATGGGTCTGCACTCTCAGTGCGAAGTGTGTGCCAGCTCTGAACGTTCATTATTCTCGGTGTAACGATCCGACATACAGGAGCTCAATTTGCATACTAGCTAATATAAATGCAGCCCCTGCCACAGCGAGGCCGAAATACTTCAAGACCTGCTGGATCAATAGCCTCAGATTAAGGCGACATCCCTGACTAAAGGGGAACTCCACCAAATATTCAAAATTCCTGCATAATTTAATCACTGAGATATAAAAATCTTTCAGATTGGTTTGATGTGAAATGGTCCATTGTAGGAAAACTTAAAGACAGATTTTCCCGTGTCTGGGAATGTGGGGACTATTTTGCCTCATAACACTCTGCACGTGCCTCTCCTCCACGAATGACCAAAATCAAATCTCAAAGCTATTCTCAGTCTCAGACATCATCCAGCATATCTTCAAGCCATTTCACTTCCTATGAGGGAGCTTTGGATTTAGTTTTAACCATGTTACTGCCTCCTTTTGTATGCTGGTGAAAGGAGAACACTACCAAATTTCTGAAATGTCTGCATAATTAATGTGTATGTAAACAAGAGTTGTAGAGAAACTTGCAGACTTTGATTTCTTTATAGTGGTGGTGATGGGGTCACAATGTCTACAGCTTTTAACTCCACTGAATTAACTCTCCCAAACCACCAGTGAAATTACATGTGCCTAGTTGGGGTTTATATGTACTGCTGATAATGATAAACAGTAGTACATTCAAACAAATACCTTGGCTACCACACTATGCCCTGCATATGCAAATCAGTCAAGCTTTATTCATATAGTCTTTCACAACTAATGTTGTCACAAAGCAGCTATACAGTGAATCTGGGTCCGAGCCCCCAGTGAGTAAACCAAGGGCGACAGAGTTGGCCATCTGAATGTAAGGAGTTTATCACAGTAAAAAACCTGAATGTCAATAACTGCTGCTAGGAGCCTACAGTGATTATCTATTAGTAATAATAAGAGAAGCATTCAGTGTTTTGTGGGGCACAGGAAGAAACTTCTGTGAAACAGGAAAAAAGTCAGTGAAATAAATAAACAGGATCATCGGATGGGTGAGCGGGATGCAGGTGAAGCTTCATAGCATAGATAAGCATGAAGGTCCATGGTAGGCAGAACTGGTTAGAAATGCCTCTCTGTCATTAATGTATGTTACATCATATATGTCATGTAATGTGTTTCACACCAAAACAACTTCTCCAACTATCATAAAACAGCGTCTCAGACATCAGGCAGTGTATTCATAACCATTTCATGTCAGAACTTCCTGTGAGGGAGCTTTTAGAGGTGGATGTCTGGCTCCCCATCACCACCACCATCACTGTGAACAGTCCTGACTCAGTATGTTTCTCTAGGATGCAGTATTTCACACCAAACCCACTCTGACTTTTACATCTTAACAATTATATAATGTCAAATTTATGATAATGAGTGGAGTTCCCCTTTACAAGTATGTGTACTTCTTTCTGCTGAGTATGTTAACGTCCTTGTATCTGTAACATACTTGGCGAAATAAGACGACGCATGTTCTGACTCCTTGTAAAAGTCCCCATATGAAAAGGCCATGCTTCCCTCCCCTTGCCGTTATACTGCTTTCGCTCTTGCTCATGCCCTTAATCAAGAACAACCACCAAGGCCATGCTGTGGGCTCCAGTCACTGGTGTACTAGGGCATGGAGGGACAGTGGCAGTTCCATCTCCTCCCCCACTATTACATAACAGCTCCTTCACTCTCCGCTCACGTGCAGCGTGTCAGCGATGGGGGAAATCCCTCACAGACACAGAGCGGCTGGGACAAATCAGGACCCGTATTCATGAGGCCTCTCTCAGTGGGAGTGCTGAGCTGATGCATGCATCTATACTGGTTACTCATTATCTTCACAGCATGTCCAAAAGTTTGTAGACACCCACTAATCCATCCATTTCTTCTGAAATTAAGGTTATTAACAGGGAGTCGGTTCCCCCTTTGCTGCAGTAGATGTTAGAACATTGCTGTGAGGATCTATTCAGCCACAACAGCATTAATGAGGTCATGTACTGATATTGGAGGATCAGTTGTGGGTTACTCCAGCTCATCCCATGGGTGCTGAATGGACCTCCATCACTCCACAGAACACAGCTGTGCTGCTAGACAGCCCAGTGCTGGGGGCTTTACAAAGATGTCCCAAAACATAAGACCACCTGCGTAGCATGCTGTTGGTCCTCAGCATGCCGCCAATATCACTACGACCTGCCAAGGCATGGACCCAACAAGTCTTGTATGTTGTGAGGTGGAGCTGCTCCTGACTTCATGTTCCAGCACATCCCACGGATGCTTGATGCTTGAATGGATTGAAAACTGGGGAATCTGGAAGCTAGGGCAATACCTGGAACTCTTCGTCATGTTCCTCAAACCATTCCTGGATAATGTACATAGAGTGGTAAGGTGCATTATCCTGCTGAGTGCTGATTGCTGTGTGCAATCACAACCAGCTGACCACGTGATGTAAACTTCAGTTCTTGCATGTGCACTGTAGGGACTTTTGATGGTAGACATTGGTCAGCGTGGGCACTCTGGCTGAAGCCACATATGCAGGTGTGATGCACAGTGTGTTGTGGCACGTTCCTCCCATAACTAGCATAGTCCTTTCTGTCAGTTTGGACCAGATGAGATGGCCCTCCTTGCCCTTGAGCATCGATGAGCCTTGCTGACCGGAGGTGTCGGACAAGCTTTGCCATTTCAGAGATGATCATCTGACCATAACAATTTGTCCCTTTTTGAATCACTCACACCTGCCCATTTCTCCCATCGACTAACAGAACCAGCTGTTCACCTAGCGTTTAATATATCCCAATCCTTGACATGCGCCATTGTTTTGAAATGGTCATCTTTATTCACTTTAACTGTAAGTGGTCATAATGTTTTGCCTCATCATTTTATCCCACAGTTGGCAATCGGCATGGTGACCTTAGGCCAATGGGCTCTAACCCTAGTCTAATTTGCTGTTCCAGCCACCGCTAATTAACCTCTTCCCAAGTCCATGATTGGCTGGATCAGATGTATTAGGATACGCTCAGACTGCCTGCACAAATCTGTTTTTTGGCATATATCCAGATTGTATCCAGATTAATGTTTGTTAGTCTGGACAGCGACAAAACACATGAAATCATGAATCAGGTCCAAACCAGATTTAGAGGTGGTTTGAAATGTGTTTCTGATCAGATTTTTTGGATGTGCCTCAGTCTGGATGCTGCATCACTTGCAACGTGGCAAACGATGACAACGTCAAATCTAGAGTGAAGTACTGGGATTCAAACTTGACAGAGCAACGAGGGTGAAATAATGCACCTCCATCTCTCCTGCTTCCCTTTATGAAAGGCACGTGGCTACGCAGATAGATTGGTGATGTCTGGACACACGAATTTGATCTGATCACTTACAAATAACGGTGTGGACAGTCCTCTCAGATTTAGCGACAAGCTGCACGCAACACGGCTTCAGAGCAGCAAGCAACAAATCGAGTTGAGATTGTGTCAACTTTATGTAAATGAATTATGATGCAATGAAGTGACACTGTAAAAAACTGGCCTGAACAAATTCTTCTGATCAACCGTAGACACCGGGGCCAGAGGTCTCCAGCTTCTGCTCTATGGCCTTTTTGTTCCTACCAGCATTTGGTTCCAGTTCTCAGCAGTGTGGTGGTAAACATGGAGGAAAAGCTCATAACCACTGTTTCTTCTTTTCCCAGTTTATGATATGTGTCTTTGAAGCATGAAGGACAATTGGGACAGTAGTCAGTAGTCTTTGGTGAGTTAGGTCACTCGATAGCTAGCTAGATTAGCCAGCATGCTAACCAGCCAACAAAGCTAGACACAAATGCAAGCAATTGGGTTTCCATAAAAATTTGTTCATCAATAAAAATATGTGTTTTCAAAAAACCTCGTACATGCAAACATGTGGCAATGCGAGAGGCCTCGAACAAATCCACATAAGACAAACTTGGGGCGAGGTAAGCAACTTGTCACCTGCTGGAGTGAATGCAGGGTTGGAGGGGCGGTGCAGCTAATTGGATACAGGTTGGAACTAAACTCTGCATAAAAGTAGCTTACAAGGACTAGGACGGCAGACCAGCTTCTTAGGCCCACGTACAGCTGAATGTTTGCAATTGTGGCTGTTGGGTCAGCCAGATACAGCGATTAGGCCCATCCTTGCTTCTGTCACATGTGAAACTTGAATCATTCGCATGTCTCACAATGTCAAACCTTCCCACCAAGTTTCATTCCTGTCGTCTGATTCCTTCTGGGTGCAACTTTCCTTTTGATAATGAGTGTATGTACAATTATGAACAAGCATCATGGGTACAAATATATATATAGTTCCAGTTGAAAGTTTAGACACAACAAGCTAAATTGATGCTGTTGGTGATCTTAAAGACCCTATAGGCTTACACTTAACAGCTCCAACTGGTGAGATGCCTGAAACAACACATGTCCTGATATACCACATATACTCTTGATGTACAACAGTATTATATTTCTCCATATCTCCACCTCTAATATATATTTAGTTGTGTAAAAACTTTTCTCTCTTTTTCTTCACAGTTTAAAAGCTCTAGTTCCCCTTTCAGTTTAGTGAATATTCATGATGGACAGACCAATAGAATTGCTCCAAAACTGCTTAGAAATAAACCTTGTTATATCGGCCTCCACTGCAGGTTAAGAAAGCTGTTTTATCCTCCTGTAAAGTTCCATTTTGGAGGGTGTTTAAGGTGGACTGTATAATTCCATGAGGGCTATTTTATAGTTTGGCGTTTTCACTTTTATTCTGCAGTAAAGCATTAAGATAAACATAAGAAGAACCTTCTGTTAGTAGCCGTGTCTAAACTGACTAGACTGGTAGTGTATTTCACAGAATCAGAAAAATTACACATTCAACAAAGTAACACCTTCTGTAGTCAGATGTCAGTTAACCCAGACTTCTGTATAGATCCCTAGTGAGGTTCTGTCCAAAAACATGCACTCAGACAAAAAGGCCTTTAAGGTACAGGACATCCACAATATTCAGTCAGAAAATGACCATGTTAATATACCCTTAGCCAATATTACCACTAAAGCAGACACTTTCTAGCCTGTTATGATTAAGACTGGCGAAATAACGTCAACCTTTCAACATATGTAAAGGTTAATGTACGTGAGATTGACACCATTTTACCAACACGTCATTACTGTAAGAGGTATGAAGCAACCTGAGATTAGGTCACTGATATAAAACATGGTGTAGAGCTGCAGAAGCTGAAGGCTGGTTTGGCATGCTCAAAGTTTGGGATGAAATCTGTGTACCTTAAGATGACAGATGGAGCAGCTGATGCTAACACAGCTGCAGAGTGAAGCTGTACTGTGAGAGTTCACTTTTCCACAGACAGGTCCTGTCCATGCTTGCATCTGCACATCAGAGCTGGCACACACTTCGCATTGAGAGCCCATCCATTTCTGTTACATGATGGAGACCAAACTGGAGGAACCCTCTGAGATGCCAGTGGTCGGTAAGGTTCCTCTCCCTCTCTGAGAGTAAAAGACTCTCCACCTCACATATGACATCTTATCTATTCTACCTGTGTGAAAGGACCAGACACAGCAGTGCTGCTGGACACCTCAGTGTCACTCCTGGACTGAGAATTGTCCACCAACCAAAACTATCCAGCCAACAGCGTCTGTGGGCCATGTCATGTGGACAGCATCCTGTGGGCACTGATGAAGGACTAGAGGATGACCAACACTGCACTGTGCAGCAGCAGATGAGCTATCGTCTCGGACGGTACATCTACAAGATGGACCAGCAAGGTAGGAGTGTCTAATAGAGTGGACAGTGAGTGGACACCGTGTTTAAACACTCCAGCAGCACTGCTGTGTCTGATCCACTTGCACCAGCACCACCACCACCACCACCACGTCAGTGTCACTGCAGAATGATCCACCACCCACATAATACCTGCTCTGTGGTGGTCCTGTTGGGGTCCTGACCATTGAAGAACAGGGTAATAAAGTATACAGAGAAACAGATGGACTACAGTCTGTAACTGTAGAACTACAGAGTGCTCCTATATGGAGCTGATAAAGTGGACAATTAGTATAGATGCAAGGAGGTGGTTTTGTTATATGTTATTCCTTTATTTATCTGTTTATTTATTATTGTTCATATTATCATTATTTTATTTTATCTTAGTTTCTTTTTTCATAGAATGCTTTATTTGTCTGTGTTACGGTTGCATGGTGGCAAGTTGGGTAGCGCTGTTGCCTCACAGCAAGAAGGGTTTGAATTTGACTCCCAGGCGGGGTGTCCGGGGTCCTTTCTGTATGGAGTTTGCATGTTCTCCCCTTTGCCTGTGTGGGTTTCCTCCCACAGTCCAAAGACATGCAGCCAGGTAAACTGGAGATGCTAAATTGCCCAACTAGGTATCACTGTGTGAGAGAATGTGTATGTCTGTCTCTGCCTGCCCTCCGATGGACTGGTGGCCTGTCCAGGATGTATCCTGCCTTTGAGAGCTGGGATACGCTCCAGCATCCCTGCGACCCATTGGGATTAAGCATGTTTAAAGATGAGTAAGTGTTTGTTTTCATTTTAGTTTGCCCATGTATCTTTTTATGTCGCAATATTATGAGTGTGTATTATATTGATTTTAATACTATTTTATTTTTTCCCCTGTATGAATTAAATCTTAATTGCTCTTTAATTCTGAAATCATTTATCTTGTTTGAGTTCTGTGTAAATTAGTTCTACGTAGTATTTCTTTAAATTAAGTTTTCCAGATTAAAATCTGTTTTAATTTCTTTAATCCCTAGTCTCATGTAACAAACATGTCCAAACATGTCCTTAGAATGAAAGAGGCTGTTTTTATCACTGTGTCCCTAAGACTTATCTTATATAAATAGCCTCTATTCTTATTGGCTGTCCTCTACTGAGCCTCCAACACAAAGTACACTCAGCCCAGAAACACTCCTTAGAAATTTAGTATGAGTGGGCGGAGCTAAGATGCTGCCGGCTGAATAAGTGGATATACCCAAAAGAGTTGGGTCTTATGGCATCACAAAAACAATGAATTCAAAACAGGCTGCTTTTGCTGCTTCGTTTCCATATGTGGACTGTATGCGGAGTAAATGTTGAAACTTGAACAATGTTTACATGTTCCTTCAAATTCAGTTTTCCATAATAAGGGTCCTTTAAATAGGAATTCACAGTTTTTTAAGGCATCCATAATTAAATAATTCAGATCTAAACAAAGCACTTTCATGTGATCTGGTTAAACTTTCTCTAAACTTTCTGGTAAAAGTTAATTTTAGAGAAAATAAGGTCAGATTTTGTTCACAGTGGAGGTGAATGGAACCAGACTGCCTATTTTATGAACAGGCAGACAAAATAGTATCTCAAGAAAATGTATTGTTTTCAAATGTGCCATGTTTTACCATCTTTGACATCACATATATAAACTCACGTGTAGGCTGACTTGTGGGATTGGATGGTATATGTACATGTCTATATTTGTGTTGTAGACATGATGACCCATGGTTCCCATCACCACCACTGTAAAGAGATCAGTCGGTAGGTTTCTCTGCAATGAAGCATTTCACATCAAACCACCCTGATAACTTTATGTACACCTCAGTGTCTCTATGATATATACAGTAACTGTTCAGCTACTTCCTTCACACTATGGCCTTTGGCACGCCCGAATGCAATCACTCCTTTTAGCCAATCATTAACATCTGCTTTGGAGCCATTTTCCACACATGGAACAAGATGTTCAGTGCACTGTACCACCTCTTCTCAATCTATGAATCCTGGTACTCAGCCCACAAGGATTTATAGCCCCATTATCCTCATGCAGCGCCATCTGCAGGAGCCTGAAATTACTCCCACCTTAAACACGCAAGGTGGCTTTATCCAGTGAGCTTATGTTGTATGCATTGGTGAAATTACTTCTGCTATATATCTCATTGCTATAGTTATAGAGATCGGGTCTCTGGCATGCATACATCTTCCAGGAACCCAGTCAGTAATTATCTGTAGGATCTCACTGATGAGATCACTGCTGAAGGATATTAATATTAGCATAGCGTGTCATTGGAAAGGTCGGGCATGAATATATTAAAGTGCTAATGTTCCTCTGTGGGTGATTCAGGGTGAGTGGGCTGCTCTTTTAGACTCTTTCAGTCTGTGTGCATGCACGAGTGCGTGTTCTGTCTTTGTGTTCTGCTGGTCGTCAGTGCCAGATGCTGCAGATGAGGTGTGAAAAAGCAGGCCAGTCATGGAGTTTGTGCTTTGCAGTTTGCAGAACTGATAGGTCTGACACTGACATAATTGTCCTACTGTTGAACTGACGTTATTGTTGATCATCTATGGAAAAGCTATAGAATTCTATGTATAACAAATAATGAAAACAATGAAAACAGATGTTTCAATGCTTTAAAAAAGTCGACCACAGTGGGTTAAATCAGGTGGGTTTAATTAGGCAGACTGCTGAAAGCTGCAGTGCTGGGACCGGTCTGAGGTGGGGATGAATGATTCACTGATATTTCTGACCACTATTGTAACCATGACATTATTATGCATAACACCGTTACTAGGCAGCATGGTGGCGCAAGGTGTAGCGCTGCTGCCTCACAGCAAGAAGGGAATCGGTTTTATTCCTGACTGGGGCATCTGGGGTCCTTTCTGTGTGGAGTTCTCCCCGTGTCTATGTGGGTTTCCTCCAGGGGCTTTGGTTTCCTCCCACAGTCCAAAGACGTGCAGTCAGGTGAATTGGAGATGCTGAATTGCCCAGTAAGTGTGAGTGAATGTGTATGTCTGTGTGTTTGCCCTGTGTGGCCTGTCCAGGGTGTTTCCTGCCTTCGGCCTAATGAGTGCTGGGATCGGCTCCAGCACCCGCCACAACCCAGAAGGATAAGTGGCTTAGAAGATGAATGAATGAACAACAGCATGTTTTTTCACAGCAACTGTACCACCAGTTACAGCTGTGCACTTCACCCTGAGCACATACAAACACCAAAACACGAGAGATCTGGTCATTTCTATAAGATAACATCGGACCTGCAGCACACTAGGTCAGATTCTAAAGGAGAGCATGTAGGCCTACATCAAATTCTGAACCTGTCGTTGCTTGTAAATGAGCTTTTCGGTAGGCAGCTGTGACGATGGAATGACTAAACAAACAGGAAATGGCCAGACACTAACAGAATACAGTTCAGTGGACAAATGCTTTGCAGACTGGCTGGACCAGAACAACATTCAGGTTAATCTGGCGGAAAGCTGAGCTGAACCTTATGATGGGACGTTTTTTTGGCTCTGACCATAACAGCACAGTCAAAGTGGCTTTATAGTAGTCATTCACTGGATATTCAACATTCTCTCTTCAATATTCTCTCCTGATTTCTCATCAAATAAATGTTCAAAATTGAACACCTTTATTTTCCCACTCCTTTAGTTATTAACGGTCTATGTAAACTGTTAATAACATACATATCGTCGCTGTCCAAAGAAAAACAAGTATCTCCAAAATGGCAACTTTACAGGAGAGCCCAAAAACCTCATTTAACTTTAATGTAAGTCAAAGGAACCAGACATCTTTCCAAACAGGGCCATTTCTGTTGGTCCATTCATCATGAGATTCTCACTCAATGTAAACAGCAGCTGATGTGTTCAAATGATGCAGAAAAGTAAAAACGGACAAAAGTGGAGATATGTGTTTTTCATTGGATAGCGACGATATCTAATGTTCCACTTAATTAATATAAAAGACGGCAGAATCACACCATATCACATGCAGTACAGACAGGTGCTTCCCTTTGCGGGGATGTGATTGTCCAAAATTTTGTGCATATTTAATAAAATCATTCATAGAATAGAATAGAATCCTTTTATTGTCACTGAACTGGCACACAATGAAATTTAGTGCGATACTCTCCAAGAAGAAACAATAAACAATAAAGTGAACAGTAATATAAAATATAGATAGTTATTTACATATGGACAGTGAACTCAGTGGAAGAATAGGAGTAAACTGCAACAGTTGCAATATAGATATAAATAAATAAGTTATGAATGTGTGAAGTGACTATGCATGGATGTGCAAAATATGCAGGATGTGTACAGGATGACAGTATATAGAGGTAGAATTACACTATGGATAATAATATATAGCATAAGGTGACTGTACATAAATATGCATAAATGTGCAGAGTGAACAAGATTAGTCCAGAGGTAGTCATCAGTTAGTCAGTGAGGTGTTGTGGAGGTCACAGCTCTTGGGCAGAAGCTTTTTTGTCCCAGTCTTTTTGTACAGATGGCCCTGAACCGCTTGTCAGACGATCCAACAGGCAGTGTCCAGGGTGTGTTGTGTCTCTGTTGATATTGTGAGCCTTCTTCTTTAGCTGACTGGCATACACACTGTCCAGGTTGGTTAAGTCAGTTCCAATGATCTGTGCAATGATTCAGATTGATTGTGAATGTGTTTTGTTAATTGTTAATGCTTTATTTTAGAGAGAGACTTATTGAGAGAGTTGTTCACAGTGGTGCTAATGGGAACCAGGACAGCTTTATCCCCCAAAAGCTCCTTTATAGACCGTCACTATGCTATATGGTTATGAATATGCTGCCTGATGTCTTTGTACCTTGTTTTATGTATGATTTGAGGTTAGAATTTGGGATAAAATCTATATTTTTAAAAGTTATTTATGGCAGAGGGATACATGCAGAGTGATGTAAGGCAAAACAGTCCTTAAAGGAAATGCATTCTTCATTCAATCATTTACTCATTCATTCATTCATTCATCTTCTAAGGTACTTATCCTTCTTGTTTCATTGTCAAAATCATAGGGTGCAAATGGGCATGTAAAACCGAATCTGAGCATTTCTCACCCCGACCACACACCTTCTATGTAGATCATCAGAGAACAGTGTAAAATGCTGAAAAATTTATTCTATGGCACTTTTAAGCTCTTAATGCAGTGTCTCAGACGTCCAGTTAGCTGTGATTGTGTTCATCACATGACTACTTCTGATTGGCCTAACTCATCTACATGAGCTGCATGTTAACAGATTAAATTTCTCCACCTAAAATGTAGGACTGTTGTTGATAATAAAGACTGTCATTTTAATATACAAATGATTCATATTTCAGAACCAATCGTGTTTCGAAACATACTAAAAAGGCTAAAGGGAAATAATCTGGAAGAACTGCTTTTTGTAGTGACTCACTACTGGCTAGTGCTCATCAGCATGGCCATGCCAAGAGGATCACAGGAGGCGCACACCCTCCAGAAGAGGGGACTTTTTATGTGGTTTAATGTCACTGGTTGTATGTTTGTCTAGTGTGTAATGAGTTACTCTGTGTTGGTAGTGGGTCACCATGAGGGTGATGTGCAAGGCTGGTGGTAACCTCCCCTGTGAGTTTGGTGCTTAATATACCTATGTACACTTTTCAGCAGAATCATGTCATGTGTCCTGCTCTAGGCTGATTTGGATTCGTCGGTGTAATGTCACAAGCATACCGTCAATCAATTTTTTTTCTGTCAGCATCTTTTTTATAAATTATTCACACTTTGAAAGTCTTTTTGCCTGATTTCTTCCCTACTACGTCCCTTTAGGGGACAAAACTGACAAAACCAAGTCCTTCTTAAAATATAATTATTTACTTATTCATGTGTCACGCCTGCTGGTTCTCCTCTCACCTCCGATCTCCCGGACTCCATTTCCCATAACCCGCCACCCGATGACGTCACTGTCACATGTCCGCAATCTCCCAATCCCATTCCATTTTCCAGATCCTCCTGTACGGAGTACTGATCACACACACCTGTTGTTAATCTAGTCTGTTTTTACAAATACTCCACCCTCACACTGCTCATTGTGTAGTATTGCCACTCTGTTGCATACTGGGCGTTTCTTTCTGTGACTACTCTTGTTTGGTTGTTCGACATTATTCTGATTCTCTGGTTTACTCTTTTGTCTTTGTCCTTTTGGTACCTTTGCTGATCTGATTGTTTGCTTGGTTTTGACTTCCATCTGTTTCCCTACTCTGACTCTGCCTTGCCCTTTTGTTATGTCTGCTTTGCTCTTGTTGCAGCTGTGTCAATAAACCTCGCCTTGATTTTAGCTCAGCGCTCGTCACAATCTGTTTGTCTTGAATAGTTTACATGTAAAGATTTGTGGCAGACAATGGTTCATTTTGTGCTGTATTTAAACCAGTGTTCTTTAATATTAGACTCTTCCAGTCCAATGTAAACAGGTAGTGGCAGGGTGGCACACTGCTAACGCAAGCATTAGCAATCCTGGGCATATGTTTGTGTGTTTTACTAAAATTAGATTTTAAAAATCTCAATATATCGCCTTGGTTACAGTATCACAATATATTGAATCGTAACCCCTGTATCATGGCCAGGTTCTTGCCAATACACAGTCCTACTCAATGTGAAACGATCCTGTACATTGTTTTTATTTCACAGTTTGTCATGGTAAATTCACAACACAGTGAGTGAATAAATATAGACAATGACAAATTCTGTGTACATGATAGCAGCAACAACATGATTACTATCAGAACACAAATGGAATCAGAGCTTTCCTTGATTTGGGGTAGTCCTCAAATTTTGCCAGATACCACCTGGAAAACAAAAGGCATCAAAACATTTAAGAACTTGTCTAAAACACAACTGGTACATTTATTCATACACTCATCATCAAAAGAATAGCTGCATAAATAGCTGCACCCAGAAGGAATCAACCGACAGAGAGGTGGGTAGGTTTGACATTGTGAGACATGCGAATGATTTGCGCTCGGCCGTGCATGTGAAGTGAGCAAGGACAGGCCAGCATCATGATTGCAGACATTCAGCGAGCAATGGTGCCCTCCATGAGTCATCCTGTTAGTACCAGCACCACTGATAGACGGCTGCATGACGCAGGACTACATACACACAGACCGTCACGACAACTACCCTTAACATCACGTCAACGGTGCCAAAGACTGCAATGGTGTCGTGCCGTGTGATGGAGTGACCCAGAATGGTAACGGGTCATCTTCATTGAGTGGAGGCACCGTGGTCTGCACCAAGATGAACGGTTTGTTGTCACGCGTCACATGTCCAGAAGTCCTGATGTCACTCCACATCCACTCCTACTGCAAAACCTGCAGGAGTGTGAGGATATTCAAGCTGCATGGGATGGATTATCACAGGACACCATTAGGAACCTCTACAACTCCATGCCGAGACGTCTGGCATGTTGCACTAGCAAACATGGAGGCCTGACGCCATACTGAGAGACACTACTTCAGTATGTGTAGCTCAATAAATATTACCCATATCAGTCTAAATGTATCATCATTTATTGTTCCTGGTAACCTTTATCTTCCTTCCCAATAGCACTGCAATCCCACACTTCCTTCTGGGTGCAGCTGTTTTTTCGACGATGAGTGTATAATCCACCAACGCAAACCAAATCCACTCATACTGTGTATCTTAAGTGCATACAGTAAAGAAAGCCCAGAATGTATTAAACTAGATTTAATTAAAGGCCTCACTTGTGGTGAGCCACTGCTCTGCAGGAGAGGACGACGCAAGTGAAGAAAGCGAAGGCTGCACTGTGAACTGAGTGACCAGCAAGAGCAAATCCGGTCCATTCCACAATTTCACCCAAGAAGTTAGCACCTGAAACGTACTGAAACATTCCACCTGCAAAAAAAGAGGGAACAAGGTTACTTAAGTCTTAAAGACTCTACAGGCTTACACTTAACAGCTCCAACTGATGAGATAGATATCCTGATACACCACATATACTCTTGATTGATCACAGTATTATATTTCTCCATATCTCCACCTCTAACATATATTCAGTTGCGTAAAAACTGTAATCTCTTTTTCTGCACAGTTTAAAAGCTCTACTTCCCCTTTCAGTTTAGTGAATATTCATGATGGACAGACCAATAAAATTGCTCCAAAGCTGCTTAGAAATAAACCTTGTTATATCAGCCTCCACTGCAGGTTAAGAAAGCTGTTTCATCCTCCTGTAAAGTTTCATTCTGGAGGTGTTTAAGGTGGACTGCATAATTCCATGAGTGCTATTTTATAGTTTGGTCTCTTCACTTTTATTCTGCAGTAAAGCATTAAGATAAACATAAGGAGAACCTTCTAGGAGTAGCCGTATCTAAACTCTTGACTGGTAGTGTATATGTAGTGCTCAGAGTGGAGTGGTTACACACCACCCAAACACAGTGATCATTTAAAGACTATTCTTGATAACCTATGAGTCCAAAATGGAGGAAAACAGTAGAAACACAGATGCAGAGAAAAACAGCCCATGCAAAAGCTTGGGGGGAGGGGGGTGCAAGTTAAAAAGACTGTCGTCATGAATGATTAGTATTTGTTGACAGTATTTGCTCTGACAGGTCGGAGGCGATGAGTCAAAAGCATGACTATTTTTATTTCCCCTTATGCGTCCATCAAATTCAGCTGGACACAATCTATGTATACTGGCCAGTGGCCAGATACACACATGAAACCAGCAGAATGCAACCGGCACACGGAACAGCCTCAATAAACTACAACACAGGTGAAGACTGACCCTGTTATTACTGTTCATTTGCAGAATTGAACATATTGGGGAAAAAAAACATAAAATGTGGTCTGTCTAAAAGCTATACAGATTATAGATTTTTCATGTTAACCAGTGTGTTAAACTCAGCAAATACATAGAAACCATGCACTAAAATTAGCAGCTGAATTATATGTCTAAATTTTTGTTCCCTGTAGAGAATTTAGTTTTCACTGAGAATTTTCAACAGTATTATTATAATCTCCCTCTGAGTGACTGTAATATAGCCCTGTTTAACAGCATACAGCTAGATAATAGCAGTGCTGGACAGTAGCTCAATGTGTTGGTGTACAGTAACTCAGTAAGTGTAATGCGTCAGTGTACTATAAGTAGTGTGTTGGTGTACAGTAACTCAGTAAGTGTAATGCGTTAGTGTACTGGAAGTAGTGTCTTGGTGTACAGTAACTCAGTAAGTGTAATGCGTTAGTGTACTGGAAGTAGTGTCTTGGTGTACAGTAACTCAGTAAGTGTAATGCGTTAGTGTACTGGAAGTAGTGTGTTGGTGTACAGTAACTCAGTAAGTGTAATGCGTTAATGTACTGGAAGTAGTGTGTTGGCGTATCTGTTCTTCCTTTTGGCTTATGTGTGCATAAAAACATAAGATGTCCAAATGAAAGAAGAGTGAAGCGAGCCCACCAATCAGGGTACAGCAGTCACTTTGTTTTGAGCGTGTTTTGACCTGTTGGACAGAGCTGGGTTCTAGCTAATGGAAACTGTTCTCCTTCAGTGTTCTGTGTTTATGATCATTTGAATAGACGTAAGTGTCAGACTAATTAATGACCTTCTATTAAAGACTGGTGGACTGAGTGGCACTAGAGTCTCTTCACCTAAAATGAGCTGATTAAGAGTCTTGTTCCAGAAATGATAATAGGACATTAGAGCCATAATAAATCATGCTACTGTTACTCTCCATACTTAAGTACATCTGAAGGTAAATACTTTAGTACTTTTACTCCAGTGGAGGCCTAAAGGGAGGAACTTCTACTGACACTGGAATAAAAGTGAATAAAACCGAAGATATCAAACTATAAAATAACACTTATGGAATTATGCAGTCCTCCTTAACAACTGTCATTTTAATTTTCAGTGTAAAACTCTCCGGGTCTGCTATGTTCTGTCATTAACACCA
Source organism: Semaprochilodus insignis (assembly GCA_034552555.1). Lineage (NCBI taxonomy): Eukaryota > Metazoa > Chordata > Actinopteri > Characiformes > Prochilodontidae > Semaprochilodus > Semaprochilodus insignis. The sequence continues at coordinate 29,189,496 of CM067475.1, forward strand.
ACTGGGAGAGAGAAAATGTTGACAGATGCTGACTGCAGTCAAATCCATCATTTTATTCCGAGACGTGATGGTTCACTATGGAATTTTGACTGAGTTGGAATGATCACACTGCTAAACAGTGATGGATCTGACTGCAGTCAGTATCGGTGGCATTAATCACTGAAAACTGCTTGCTGTGAGAATTTTACGCTCAGTTGCTCCAGTAGCCCCGTCTCAACAGGCCACAATAACAATAAAGGAACAACCTATTCACTACAACCATACAGACATGCAAATAATCATAATGAGGAGAAGAAAACAGCGATGATAGACTGGAAGAGTGTTTTACCTCTCGGTATCTTATAGCCTGTTTCTCCAGGAGCGCGCAGGTTCCTCAGAATATGATCCGAATGGATATTAATTATCCATCCAAACAGCCACAGACAGGAACCTGCATGGGAAAGACATAAATATGCCTCAACCATAGCAAAATGAGGGCTCATTATTCCTCCATCAAAAACAGACTGCTGGGACAATTTGTCACTGTGTATTGGAGAAACAAACGTAGCTTAAAGGGAAAGTCCACAAGATTATCAGAATTTCTGTGTCATTAAATGGTTGAGATGCGAACAAAGACATTCAGAGTGGTCTGATGTTAATCCACAGGCTCTGATTTCATTACAGCGGTGGTGATGGTAACCAGGTATCTCATTTACATTTACATTAAAGGCATTTAGGATACGCTCTTATTCAGAGTGACTTACAACCGTGCTTAGTGTTCCGGGAGAGAATGTTTCCTAGCTAGTACAAACAGGTTAGAGTCTAGAACTCGCTTTGAGCTCAGACACTGCCTGAACAAGGGTCAGTGCTAATGCCTAGAAAGAAGAATACAGAGTTATACACAGCAGAAGAGCGCTACCTAGCAATCCCAATCTTGACGTCTATAATGCAAATATAGTCATTTTATTTAGTATCCAAAACCACCAGTGAACCTACATGTCTCCTGTTTATATATGTAATATATGTGATATATGTAATGCTGATGAAGGCAAAAGAATGGACTGAAAAACAATATCTCAAACACCAGGCAGTGTATTCATAGCCCTGTCATAGAGTAACTTTCTGTGACAGAGCTTTTAGAGGTGGACGTCTGGCTCCATTCACCACCACTGTGAACAGATGTAAATCGTAGGTTTCTCTAGAAGAGACCACTTCACACCAAACCCACTTGGAATTACTTTGTTTGCATTTAAACCACTTAATTATGCAGGCAGAGTTCCCCTTTAAGGCCATCTTAACTGGTAGAGAGAGTGTTCAGTGTGAAGCTTGTTCTACTATTTAAGAATTGTCTTTGTGAACTTTGGGAAACCCAGCCCAGTGGAGTTCCCCCTTTACATTTAAATTACAATCAAACATCTTTTTGATGAAACAAGGAACAATAAATGATGATAAATTTAAACTGACATGGGCAATATTTATTAAGCTACACATACAGAAGTAGTGACTCTCAGTATGGCATCTGGCCGCCATGTTTGCTAACACAACATTGCCAATGTCTCAGCATGTAGTTGTAGAGGCTCCTAATGGTGTACTGTGATAATCCATCCCGTGCAGCTTGAATATTCTCACACAGTTCCCGCAGACTGTGCGGTAGGGGTGGAGGTGGAGTGACACCAGGCCTTCTGGACGTGTGACGAATGACAACAAACTGTTCATCTTGGTGCAGACCACGGTGCCTCCACACCTTTGTTGGTCGTCTCCACCAAGACAAAAAGCAGGACTCATCACTGAAGATGACCCGCTGCCTTCTGAGTCACTCCATGGCAGTCTGGCATGACACTATTGCAGTCTTTGATGATGCTGACGTGGTGTTATGGGGAGACGTTGTAACGGTCTCCATTCATGTAGTTCTGTGTTGTGCAGCCGCTTGCCAATGGTGCTGGCACTAACAGGATGACTCATGGAGGGCATCACTGCTCGCTAAACGTCAGCAGTCATGGCTGTTGGGTCAGTCAGCCACAGTGATAAGGCCCATCCTTGCTTACGTCACATGAACAGCTGAGCGTGAAACTTGAATCATTTGCATGTCTCATGCTGTCAAAGCTACCCACCAAGTTTCATTCCTGTCAGCTGACTCCTTCTGGGTGCAACTATATATACATATATAAATATATGTATATAGATGAAGAGAGAGAGAGAGAGAGGGAAAGAGAGAAAGAGAGAGATCTTCCAAAAGAAAATTATAACACTGTTATAAAACATACTCTACAGAATCTGCACAGTTTAACATATTGGAAAAAACATAACTTTCACACAGGCCAAATTTTCATTTTCCACAACTGGATGTGCACTTATTCTCACTGAAGAAATGCACAAAACACGTCACACTGACTGTCTTTTGTCTTTTCAGCTAATTGAACTAACAGGCAGACAGCAGGCCTGCAGTCTTAAGCACCTGCTAATACATTACCCACCTGTGATGAAGCAGGGATGCGTAACCCAATCAGAGGGGAGCTCTGCGTAGTGGCTCAGGTATCTGACCTGCAGATAGCCATTATAGATGCAGAAAACAAACGCCAGGGCAAAGGACGCAAACGGCGTGGGTTTCCCTCCTCGGATTAAAAACGGATAAATGAGAGACCTGAAAGAAGCACATGGTTGTGCCAAGTGGCATCAGCAAGTCCTGCCCTCTTCTATATGCAGTAATGGGCTTAAAATCTAGGGATGAACACGTCAATACTGCAGTGTGCATAATTACCAATACTTGTAATCCTTACCAATAAATACCAATATTGAGTCTTTAACCAGTAAATGTAATATATTTGCCTATTATATATAATAACATAATTTAATATAGGCCTATTATTAGGTTACAACAATGACATTTAATTAGCTGAGGAGCTGAATTTTACAATAACAGGCCAATAAACAGACTCTTGAATATTCAGTTCTTAGAATGTAAACAGATTACTTCAGAGTGGTTGGACATGAAACGGTTCATTTGCAGAGACATTTACAAACTCAGATTACAGACTCAGATTACCACCACTACCCAGACTTTACAGTGGTGGTGGTGGTAACCAGGGGTCACCATGTCTACAACACAACTACAGCCAGTTTATATCTAACAACTGTCAAACACATGTCTAAATATGTAATATTAATTATAGAAAAATATTCATTAAACTGAAAAAATAAGCTTTTTTAGGGGGGACTATTTTGCCTCACAATGCCCTGCGTGTATCCCTCTGCCACGAATGGATTAAAATTAATGGACTAAAAAAAAATCATTTAAGACAAAATTATCCTAAACAGTGTTATGAGGCATCATATTCATAACCATTTCATGCAACGACTTTCTGTGAGGGAGCTTTTAGAGGTGGATGTCTGGTTCCCATCACCACCACTGCGAACAGTTCGGACTATGGGAGTTTTTTCGAACAGAGCGTTTCACGGCAAACGACTCTGAATGACTTTGTTTACATCTTAAAGCTTTAACTATATAGACTTAATGAAAAATCGGTGGAGTTCCCCTTTACTGGGTTCAGTGTGATGGTCGCTCTACCATATAGTAACTTACTGACTTATCGCGAACAGAACGGTGATATGGCCCATCCCTAGAACCACACACACACACACACACACCTGGGCTCACCTTTGAACATAATGGCAAAAATACATGGCTAGAAGCAGCTGGTTAGGCAGATACACCGTCTTGGATGCTGAAGTCCACAATACTAAAGTCAGAGGCAGGACTAAAGCAGGCAGCTCCTGAATAAACCACGCTGCTCGGACACTCACTGGAAACCCAAATTTCCGGTCCGAATATCTCCCATAAGGCACATTCTCAAACTGCAGCGACAAAAACGTCACCAGTGCCATCAGTATCATCAGGTACGAGAAACAGTCCAAAACATAAAGTTCTTCCTCCTCAGAGGAAAACAGCTGCTGGAGGATTCTGTCCATGACTGATTATTAAAAACACAACCTGCTTAATTAAGACTAAAATACTGGATTCTGTGCGATTTCTAAGCAGTGGAGAGTAAAAACTCCGCTCGGTTCGTTACAGGTCTGTGTTGGTTACGAAATTGGTGTCCCCACGCCACCGCATTGTCTTCCTATTTGCCCACCAATCACAAACATGGTGGGCGGGGCTTATTCGCCAAACTGGACCAATAGGATTTGCTGTCTATTCATATAATTATTTCTAAGCCATTAAGAAACCTGTGTCCGTCTACACCATCGATATATAAATAAAGAGACTTTACGTCACATACAAAGTGTAAATATCTGTGGTTTGTTTTTATCTTCCACCACAAATCAGAAAGAGAAAAGAGAGAGAGATAAACTTATCAACAGATTTCTCACAGGTATAATTCCCGTTAGAATATATTTGATAATCTTCTTCTTAAATGTTTTGTGAAAATGACTGCTGTTCCACGTCATAGCCGGTGTTTTAATTATTATAATTGTAGCCTAACGACAACAACAACAACAATAATAATATACACTATTATTATTTGTCATTGAAAAATATAAACAAGCAGTAGATAGCATCAGATACAAATCAAGAACAGTACATACAGAAATCTACACATTAACAAAAATGGTTGTCATTATTATTATTATTAGATGTAGTACTACTACTAGTAGTATTATTACATCAACAAAACACAACCACCACCACCACCACCACCAACAACAACATCAATAATAACAAAAATAATAATAATAATATACACTATTATTATTTGGCATTGAAAAATATAAACAAGCAGTAGATAGCATCAGATACAACTCAAGAACAGTACAAACAGAAATCTACACATTAACAAAAATGGTTGTCATTATTATTATTATTATTATTATTATTATTATTATTAGTTGTAGTAGTAGTAGTATTAGTAAAGTGTCAGTCCTCATGTAATATCCTCTGTATTTTTGTGTGTCTAGTGAGGAACATGTTTATTCAGACTCAAGACACTCCAAACCCAAACAGTCTGAAGTTTCTCCCTGGGCGTATCGTGCTGGAGTCGGGGACGATGGACTTTGCGTCTCCCAGAGATGCCTTCTGTTCTCCGCTAGCCAGGTGATGACCTCTTGCAGGGCACTTCATCGTTACTATTACTAATTTCTGTTTAGTTGGACCCAAAATATGCCCCATTTAAAACTTAAATATGATCTCAGTCCATATGATATTTATTGTAAGATTATCATGTTGCTTTATANCAACAACAACAACAACAACAACAACAACAACAACAACAACAACAACAATAATAATAATAACAATATTGCAAATTATTCTAATAATTTCTAATTATAATAATAACTAATATTATGTTTCATTGAAAAACTTAATCGAGTAGTTGACAGCATCATATCTACACAGTCTACACATATATTAATAGTAATAATAATAAACAATCATTTCATGTATATACATAAATATATAAATCTTTTTGGGCGTTTAGGAGTACCGGGATTATAACTCAGGCGAGATGACGGCCACCTCAGGGTCCTTTATCTGCTGTGTGGCGTGCTGAGTTCGCGTGAGCTGCACATGAGTTTAGCTTTAGCTTTAGCTGCGGTTTAATTCTCTCCCTGTTTCCAGGCGTTTCTGTTAAAGACGCTCTTTCGGAGGTTTCTATACGGGATCCTGTGTTTTCCCAGGATGGGCAGAAGAAACAGGAACAGACAGAGAGACGGAGCAGCGGAGGGAAAACGTAACAGAGATGCTGTAAGTGAGTTAAGTTAGTTCACAGGATCAGCATCACTGAGAGGAGTTACAGAGCTACAGGCTGCTGTTTGGGATGATGAGTGAAATCCAGCCTGTAGATTTCCAGCTGATGGTGTTTAGTGTGCTGTCAGAGCTGTTCACTGGAGCTTCCTCACTGCTGTTAGTGCTGATGTGTTTATAAAAGTAGATAAAACTGCCCAGAGCAGTCCAACCTAGTCCCATCATCCTCTACAGCTGCAATGAAACAGTGACTTTAACTATGGAAGTAAAAGTAGCTGATAACTTGATTTAAGACTAAAAACTCCTTGGATGGTAAAAGTGATTAAGGATTGCTGGAGTGACTCTGACAGGGTTCTACAGGAAAGTGAGTGGACTGGACTGAAAACATGCAAGTAACTTAACATTAATAAAGATTAACCAATAAAAGAAGTAGTAGGATTGTGGTGTCAGTTGTTAAGATGTAAACAGAGTCGTTCATAGTGTTTTGATGTGAAATGTTTATGCAGAGAAACTTGCAGGCTCCGAGGTCTTTACAGTGGTGCTAATCGGGACCTACTATCTTAAACCACCAGGAAGCTTTTATATGTCATGTTGGTGATGGTCAAATCTTCATAATTCTAATCTACATTGCCACAGAAAATCTACATGTACCTCTCCATCCTGAATGTATTTTAAAAATGCCAGGGTTTCCGGGTCATGGAATTTTGGGAATATCATGGAATTCTGTTTCAGATGGACCTAAACAAACTGGGCAAAATAACAAATTGTTGGGTTATTCTGACCAATATTGAGATTTACATTGTTATCATTATCTATAAATTGAGGTCCAGGCCAGGAATATGAGTGTATCCACGTTTTCCAGCTTGAAGCTTGAACAAAGCCAGTTAAGATACCAGACATACAGTTAATTATGGCTGTGCTCATGTACACAGTGCATGTGTTGTTTCTGATTGGTGTATCCACCTGCAAGTGCTTCATAAGCTCTGTGTTATTGAGTTTGTTATAAAGTTATATAAGTACTTTTCCACTTTCAAATTTATTAGGCGACATACCTGATGATGTTGACTATAATTAAAGTTACAGCTCTTGCAATTGAAATATTTCATCCTTTCAAATTGCAATTTCAACATAAGAACGGATAATCTTTCAGTCCTAATTCCTGACATGGAAAATCGGAAAATACATGCATGTAGTCCTGCGTCGTGCAGCCGTCTGCCAATGGGGCTGGATGACTCATGAAGGGCATCACTGCTTGCTGAATGTCCCCGATAGTGCCTGTTAGGTCAGTCAGGTACAGTAATAAGGCCTGTCCTTTCTTACGTCCCATGCATGGATGAGTGTGAAACTTGAATCATTTGCATGTCTCATGATGTTAAACCTACCCACCAAGTTTCATTCCTGTCGGTTGATTCCTTCTGGGTGCAAATATTTGTGCAGCTGTTCTTTTTATGATGAGTGTATATGAAGAGATTGCCCATTAATACATCATCTCACTCTAGAACCTGAAGGTTTTTAGGCTATATTCTTTCCCTTTCCGGATGGGTTTAGTCTGACAATCATCAAATTAAAGGTTGAAATTAAATGCAAAGAAATAAATAAAGATCTGACCTGAATGTGAAGATTGTAAGTGAAGGGTCATCGTTTTCGTTCAATAGCCTTAAGTCATTAAGGAATATGGAAATACTTCATCAAATGCACAAAATGTTACGTGTAACACAGTACCGCACTTTAGGTTATAGATTCTAAAGGCTTGTTATAGCCATAATCTTAGTCTTTCACTGTGCTATGTTGATTGATATCAGAATCAGGATCAGGTTTACAGGCTAGGTATGTTGACACACACACAAGGAATTTAGTTTTGGCATTTCGTGTCTCTCTAGTACAGTACCAATATGCACATAACTGACTGACAGTACACAGTATACACACTGACTCCACATATACACAATACATACAGACACTGTACAATATACACTCTACACAGTGTACAAAATATACACACTGACTCCACATATACACAATACATACAGACACTGTACAATATACACTCTACACAGTGTACGCAATATACACACTGACTCCACATATACACATTACATACAGACACTGTACAATATACACTGTACACAGTGTACGCAATATACACACTGACTCCACATATACACAATACATACAGACACTGTACTATATACACTCTACACATGTTGATATGTTGAATTGTGTTTCTTCTGACAGGGTTGGGGTGCAGGCTACGCCGATATTGTCAAAGAGAACAAGCTGTTTGAGGACTACTACAAGGAGCTGAAGATCGTACCAGAGGGAGAATTCGAGCAGTTCATGGAAGCTATGAGGGAGCCACTGCCGGCCACCATACGGATCACTGGTTACAAGAGGTGATTATTGGAGATTATTTTGAGTGCTCAAATCTCTCTCTCTCTCTCTCTCTCTCTCTCTCTCTCTCTCTCTCTCTCTC
>CM067475.1:29202668-29237905 GCA_034552555.1 Semaprochilodus insignis
CTCTCTCTCTCTCTCTCTCTCTCTCTCTCTCTCTCTCTCTCTCACTCACTCACTCATATTTTCTGTGTGTGCAGAGGGTTTTGTAATTGCCAATGACGTGGATAACAAGCGCTGTTACCTGCTGGTGCACCAGGCGAAAAGGCTCAACAGTCCGTGTATCATGGTGGTGAACCATGATGCCTCCTGCATCCCGCGCCTGCTGGTGGAGCAAAATGGCAAGAAGGACATCCTCTTCTATGACCGAGTGCTGTGTGACGTGCCCTGCAGGTGAGAGAAGGCGGAGATGTGCATCATATACTTTAGACTTTTAGACTTCGATCAGACAGGCAGCTGATGTTTTTGACATTTTCTGCATGACATTTAAAATCCAACATCTTCCAGTCATCAATTTCAACATGTACTTGGAGTTTTTGTGAATCTGATCCAAATTGGATCTCCGCACATGCGACTTGAGCCATGTGTGTACATGAGAGGGCGCTGCACAGTTTACAGAATTCCAATAGTTTCTGGAAATTAAGAACATCTCACATCAACATCCATCTTTTATAGAATCATGAGAATCATGAGAGCATGCACCCTGGTCAGTTGAGATGGGGAATGACTAGTTTTATCAGGTCAGTTCAAGTCGAGGTTTATTTATATGCACATTTTACTACAGAAGTTGCCACAAAGCAGCTTTACAGACAATCCAGGTTCAAGCTTCCCAATAAGCAAGCGAAGGGCGACAGTGGCAAGGTAAAACTCCCTCAGAGCAAGAGGAAGAAATCTTGAGAGGAACCAAGACTCAAAAGTGGAACCCATCCTCCTCTAGTCCACACCGGCTAGAAGGACAAGCACAAAAGAATCAGAATCAGAATAAAAAGGATCAGATTTTATAATTACCTGCAATATTGAATTAAGAATAACCGTTAACTGTTAGAGCCCTATGAGAATAGCAGTAAGTAACAGACCTGAAGGTCTGGATGAAGCTCAGTCACTGTTACCAGTGAAACCAGTGACCACTGTAAGGAGTTTATCCCAGTACAAACCTTGAATGTCAGTAACTGCTGTTTGAAGTCTATTAGGAAGAATAAGAGAGGAGCTCAGTGTTTGTGAGCCAGAGGAAGAAATGTCTGATTAGTCTGTGAAGCAGGGAAAGAAAAGTCTGTGATTTAAATAAGCAGGATCATCAGATGGGTCAGCGGCATGCAGGCGAAGCTTTCACATAGCGTAGGAGAGGATGAAGCTCCATGGTCAGTGAAATGGTCAGAAATGTAAGGATCATTTTTGATTTAATAAAGGAAAAAATTACAGTGTCAGATTTCATGACGATGGCGTGGTTAACAGTTGCAGGATTTTAGTGAAGCGGGTTTTCTGTAAACTCACTTCCCTTTACTATTGGTGTAGAAAGTTCAGTTTCCTGTACAATTACAGTCTCTTACACAGCAGGACCTTTTCTGTTTCGTCTGAGAGAAATCCACACAACGTGCGACCACCTCTTCATTTTCAAGGAATGCTTATTCTTCACCACATGTAGACCTTATATAGCAGAGTCGTGTGCATAGCTTAGGAAAGTGTGAGGGTCCAGGGTCCATGCCAAGCAAAACAGGATATGTTAAGTGCCAGCCAAGACCACCAGACAGAGGCAAGCACACAGCGTTGTCAGGCTGCTTCTGCTGATTGAACATTTCTTTCTTTCTTTCTTTCTTTCTTTCTTTCTTTCTTTCTTGCGCTCTCGCTCTCTCTTTCTGAAATGATCTGGGTTGTAGTGTAAAGCTGTGATTATAGCTTGCCGTAGCACTATAATATAAGATCAGGTTGGCCCCAGATTTGAAGAGTTCAGCCCAAAATAGCCGTCTCTGAGAGAGGAGTATGCTAGTAAATGTATACTTCTCTAAGCCAAACACTGATGTAAATGATGGGGATGTAGTTACTGTGCATATGAGCTCATGTGGTCACAGGAAACGCGCTCATGCTTTTCTGGATTTAAATAGCTGACACAGCAGTGACCTGCACAGCATCGTAAAATAATATACATATCAGGAGCCAACTGCTTAAAGCATAGGCTTCCCGAACCAGGAAAACACATAGTCCATGTATGTGTTTTCCTGGTCATTTTTCCCCCCATTCTTAACACATCTGCTTCAGCTCAGTAAGGAGGTTCTTAATGAGCTCATTTGTTGAAGCTGCACTAGTACAAGAAGGTTAGAGTCTTTAAACTCTCCTTGAACTCAGACGCTGACCGAGCAAGGGCCAGTGCTGATGCCTAGAAAGAAGAATACAGAGCTCTTAAATACAGCAGAAGAGCTCTACCTAGCAATGCCAAGCCAGTGCTCATACCTAGAGAGAAGAAAGGTTAAGTGCCAAAACAAAGCATTACAAAAGTGCTTTACAAAGAGTGGGTCTTCAGTCTGTGCTTGAAGACCATGAGAGGGTCTGCTGTTGAGACAGCCAGTGGAAGTTCATTCCACCATCATTTTTGTTGTTGTTGAAACCGTAGAAAGCAGCATTACTGAGCCAGTTGGTGGAAAAAAAACCCCCCAAAAAATAGAGGTTGCAAAATCTTTCACACAATTTTCACTGGTATCTTTTAAAAGCTACAGTATATACAATTTGGAGATTTGGAGAAAAGTGTAATTGCATGAAATGTGCAGAACAGCATTTTGTAACACAAGTTGTGTTTCAGACCCCTTCCTTGAGCTTATGAATCTGAGGATTTGACAGAGAATTCAAAGAGAACTTGGTAAAGGTTGTGTCTTCTGAGGATGAGTGTGAATGATCCACTATTGTTATTGTATCTTTGCCTATAATGATTTGCATTTCAGACCTAAACATTGAGCTGGATCTTCTTTTTTAAGCCTGTGCATGTGTAAAGATGCGTGATGTCATCATAGGCTTTACAGGATGACTCGCAGCAGCACGTAGAAACCGTACTTGTTTCTCAGTAATATTGCTTCTTTCAGCTGTGAGCTTTTTAAGCAAGTCTGTTTAAGATGACATGCCAGCTTATGTTTATTGGTGGTATAAACTTCCATTATGTATTAGATGTATAAGCCCTGTACCTCCAGCTTAGTGGGGAAATTATATGAATGGATTTTAGTGCTTATTAAAAAGCAGTGAATGTGAATTAGGTTTCTATCATTTTCACTGTTCAGGGTATTTGTGGTGTTGAATTAGGTGTGCAGGATATTAAATGTTGCCTTAAAGCCAAAACCATCACCTTTGTGTCTGCAGTGGAGACGGAACGATGAGGAAGAACATAGACGTCTGGAAGAAGTGGACAACCAGCAACAGTTTACATCTGCATGGGTAAGAGAGACACGGTTAATGTGTTGCTTTTGGCTCTGAGAATATCTGGCGTTACCACAGGAAGGGGTCTGTATCTGCAACCATGGATGACTGCCATGTAAAGGTGGGCAATATGACTGTGTTTATTGTTAACATGGTAGACTATGTCACAGTAAGATTTAGTATATGTGTACCATAAAATAACAGTCGTTCCGTTCATAGGTTTTGATGGTATTTCTTGGGGTTTCTGTCACCATGTTGCACACCAAGATTTAGACCTTCAAAACTTGTTCTGGAAGGTTGGTGATTGTCCTGCTTAGACCACACCTACTAAACCTGACAAACAGCTGAATTGAGCCAGGTGTATTGAGCGGGACAGTCATCAAACTGTGCAGTCCACTCTGTTAGACTGCCTTGTTAGTTCGCCTTGTAGATTTAAAGTCAGAGATGATCTGCACAGTTTGTGTTGGTCATCCTCTAGTCGTTCGTCAGTGGTCACAGGACGCTGTTGGCTGGATAGTTTTGATTGGTGGACGATTCTTGGTCCACCAGTGACACTGAGGTGTCCAGCAGCCCTGCTGTGTCTGATCCAACACACGCTAACACACCACCACCACATCAGTATCAGTGTCACTGCAGTGCTGAGAATGATTCACCACCCACATAATACCTGCTCTGTGGTGGTCCTGTGGGGGTCCTGACCATTGAAGAACAGGGTAATAAAGTATACAGAGAAACAGATGGACTACAGTCTGTAACTGTAGAACTACACAGTGCTCATATGATCAGTGGAGCTGATAAAATGGAAAGTGGGTGTAGATACAAAGAACAAGGCTTTAATGTCATGGCTGATCGATGTTTATTCATTTATAAAATCTTCTTGGTTCCCCCCACCAAAAATAGTGTACTTCAGGACGGCTACCAGTAAACACTGAAGTTGCATTGGATTCTTGCAAGGCTCATTTCCATTTTCCAGCCTTTCAACATTATTACAGATGCATTCTGCGGTCCTAGATGGATGATGTGTTCATTCCTGCTTGTTCTCTGTGACAGACTGCAGTTGAGGATAGCCGTGCGTGGAGTGGAGCAGCTGGCTGTCGGGGGAAGGATGGTTTACTCCACATGTTCTCTGAACCCTATTGAGGACGAAGCGGTCATTGCCTCTCTGCTGGAGAAAAGTGAAGGTATGGTGGCCCTTGGCTGCAACGTTTCGAAATTTGGTCACTAAAAACACCTGTGGCCACTTGCCTCAGATCTTTTGTGCACTTATTGACTGTAACCACCTCAGGAGCGAACATATGATAACTGTGTCGAACCCCCTTAGCTAATATTAGGACTGAGCAATATAAATTATGCCTCTGTACATTGTATTCCGAACATATTGTGTATATGGTCAGTGCTTGTAGAACTTTGACCAACTGCATGTTTCATTTCAGACAGCAAAAGTATTCCAATTAACTGGATTTAGTCCAACACTGTGTGGTTGTTTTTTTTTTTTTTTTTTTTTTTTTTCTCTTCTGTGTTCCTTCTGATCAGATATCTAAAAAAATATTGAGACACATTGAATATTGTGAAAATGTATATTATATTTATAATATTATATTTTGCCAGATTTCCCACCTCTAGTTAACATCACTCTATGACATATCACTCTATGAAACATACCTTATAGCATATAATACTTTCAAGAGCACAACAGCTGCGATTGAATTGGTCACGTAATGGAAAAGTTTCTGGATGTAGGCCATATTAATGTTCAGACACTCTTCACTCAAAGAATTGCGCAGTTGGGACAGATTTGGTGGATGCCTTCCCTTTCGTTATACTTGTTGTTCCAGTTCTTCCCACAGATTTCCAAGAGGGTTCAACTCTTGGGCTTCTGCAGGCCAGTCCATATATGTATAAATGTTCCTGAATGCTCAGTATGCCAATCGGTCACATGTGCAGCCCTGGGAACATGTCTTGTCATCATGTTTTGTGCTTTGGCAAGATGACGCAAAAAGGCAAAACCTCAATGTAGGCACTGTGGTTCAAATTTACTGTCACTTCAACCAAAGCCATTTCCACATCATTAAATCAGCCCTAGAACATCACAGAGGCTAGATGTGTTTTTGTCCGGGCAGCTTGACAGGTTTCTATTATTCTGACCAAAAATTCCTAATTCTGGACTCTGGGTAGGTAACTCCCCATCACTGGCCAGGTATTAGTTTATCTGTTGCAGATGCGCACATATCAAAATCAGTCTTCACTGAGTTCCAGTGTATATATCTGCTGATGCTTAACGCACTAAAAGAATATAGGTGGCTTGTCTGCTTGATCACACATGACATGATCACACACACACATGCTGAATCTCCCAAAGCTGTGGTCATATGAGCCATGTCTAAACGGAAAGAAGCCTTCCCGGTGTCACTGTTTTTTTTGTGTGCCGTGTTTTTTTCATATCTTGTCAGAAGCATGTGGCACATTTGGGCATGCTCATGAACTGTCCTCTGCCTCTTTCAGGTGCGTTAGAGCTGGTCGATGCCTCGGCTGACCTGCCAGGCCTGAAGTACATGCCAGGAATCACCTCCTGGAAGGTATCCGATGGTTACTATCACTCTTAAAGAATATTTACTTACAGGCATATTCGTACTGTACCATTTTACTACAGTGCTCAGTAGCTGCAGTGTTCATGCTGTTTGTATTTGGTGAGCGGGACGCTGTTGTTTAATCCCTTCATGTGCTCTAATGTTCAGCTCATGACTAAAGAGGGTCAGTGGTATTCCGACTGGTCTGAAGTGCCCACGAGTCGACACACCCAAATCAGACCCACCATGTTCCCCCCGACTGACCCGGAGAAGCTGCAGAGCATGAAGTTGGAGAGATGGTGAGCTCAGACATGCAGCATTACTCATCTTTCTCATCAGCATTCATCCTTCCCTGCTGTTAGTTTTGCAATTCAGACGTCTGGATAACGCCAGATAGTCTGGTCGGGTTATTGACTCCATCTGACAGCGGTCCTTGATCTTTTTTCGTCTCACCCCACCCCTTTCAAACTGGGGTGGGAGTTAGGGTGCTTTCCATTAAATCAATGCTCCACTTACTCGGACCCTTTATGAAATGTACTGAAGTCTCTTTCAGGCCCGACAGGCTCTGTCTTGCTTCCTCTGTCACGGTCACCTTTGTGCTTCAGAGGGTTAGCTGACTATTCCGGCCAGTTTTCTGTGGTCACAAAGTATGGGGCAGGTCTATTCAGCTAGAACTTCCAGTTCCATCATAATTTATTGCATAGAATGCATATATTCAGTACTTTAAATTGTTCTCTGATGTTCTACATAGAAGGTATGTGACTGGTCGGGGCGCAGAATGCACTGTTGCGGTTTTACATGTCCATTTACACCCTATGATTTGGTTCTAGAATGAAACAGGCTGTTTTTTGGTGAGCTCATAAGTAATTAGATGAGCTCTGCTCTGATTGGCCGTTTGCAGTAAGTCAAAGCAGTGATGAGACATGCATAAAAAAACAAATACTGTTTATACTGTTAATAATGCCTCATACAATTTGTTAGCTATGCTAGTAACTTGGATCTTGCTAGTAGCTAACATTACCTATTATCGCTTTCCATCTGGACATACAAATAATACAAAGTAGGTTAATGTTGTGCCTCACTAGGAAACTCTCAGTTTAAGATGATCTGCTTCAACCGGCAAACACGGATACCACCGCACAGCATGACTGCTACTTACAGGCTGCTGTTGGGGTCGTGGTGCTAGTAAACGTGGAACTGCTCCTCTCTTCAGTCTTTTCAGTGTTAAGCGCTGAGCGGAGCTCCTCCATATTGTCCAAGAGTTTGAGAACCTGTCCGGAGTGAAATGTGCAGACTGCAGGATTAAAGTTGTCCGGGATCCTGTTAAATATGTGGGAGCTGAAATTGGCTTCCTATTCGCCAGCTTGTTTTCTGCTCCATCTTAAATGGTGCCGTAGTTGCATTCTGGCACCTGTACAAGCTGTAGCACTTAAGGTGGACTGAAACATACAGTTATGAAGCTGGTGAATAGGAAGCCACATTCAGCCTTGCTTAAAGATAAACACCAGCTGTGCTCGCTCTCAAAACTGTGAAGGAACTGTAGATAACTATTATGTAGTTCTATGTACTGAACTCTCCTTATTATATTTACATTTATGGCATTTAGCTGACGCTTTTATCCAGAGCGACTTCCAAGCTTAATGGTATTACAGGTAGGCCAATGTAGTGCTAAGAGTCTTGTCCAAGGACTCTTATTGGTGTGTTACCACTCACTAGCCGGTAGCGGTGTTATCCACCTGAGCTACATCAACCACAACATTATTCAACTAAGACCTTATAAATACAGTTTTCCATGCGATGGCACGTACAACCAATGCTGGTCCAGCAAACTCATAAAATAAAATGTGTCAAATATATTTAGACTAATATTGCTTTATTTGGAACATACTTTTATAATCTGATGAACGTTAATTGTGTGGCAATTGGCTATAGAGTGTGTGTGTGTGTGTGTGTTTTGTGTGTGTTTTGTGTGTGTCATTTCACAACTCAGGCCAGGAGTAGTGACCAAACTTAAAACTCTGTAAAGGGAAATTCTTCTCTTCCTGATCTGTTATTTGTCCCGTAGTCTCGCTGTTTACCTGACTGCATCAGACTAGATTGCACTGCAACAAAAGCGGTGCTGGTTCATGTTCATATGCATGTCGCTGAAATGTGACCAGGTTGTGACCATGAAGTAATCTGTTAATACCGCTGTGCTCCACTGGGGGGCGCTGCTGCTCTACTGAGGAGTTTGTTCACTTGACTGTGTCTGTGACGTTGGATGCAGTGCTAGTGGTTTTATCATGTAGTAAATGTCCTGCTGTCTGTTTAGGCATGTCTACGTCCACCGTGTACATTTAAATTCTGTGTATCTGTCTGCAGTATGAGGATACTGCCTCATCACCAGAACACGGGGGGCTTTTTCGTGGCAGTGTTGGTGAAGAAGGCGGCCATGCCGTGGAACCGCCGTCAACCGAAGGTAACATTTTAAATACCAGCTGTGTGTTTGATTACATACACTGGATTTACACGTGTACCCCCCACCCCCGCTCCAGAGGTGATCACCAGTGATTACAGATCAATAAAGTCACCCTCAGAATCCCTTATTAGAGTTCTGATTGAAATGAACAGTAATTACTAAGGATCTATTGCACACAGTGTTTATAATTGATTTTTTTCAACTCGGACAAACACATTAAACACGCTAGCATGTTTGTTACGTTCACTCTTAAAAAGAAAGTGCTGAAAATGTTTGTTTGTTTGTTTGTCTTCTCAATTTTAGTGGACAGTTCTTCCTAACCTAGTCCTCAAGGTCTCCCAGGTGGCCACATTTTTGCTCAAATCCAAAAGGGTGTGAAGGAAAAATGTGGACTGTCTGAAGGACGCTAAGAACTGGGTTGGGAACTGTCGCAATAGAAGAACCACTTTTACTTACCATTTAAAAATAAATAAATAAAAAAATTTAACAGATTGTTCTTAGGGAACCATTTTAGCAAATTAGATGAACCTCCATGTAATACACTCATCATCAAATGTATACTTGCACCCAGAAGGAAGTGTGGGACTGCAGTGCTATTGGGAAAGAAGGTTACCAGAAACAATAAATGATGATAAATTTAGACTGATATGGGCAATATTTATTGAGCTACACATACAGAAGTAGTGTCTCTCAGTATGGCATCACGCCGCCCTGTTTGCTGACGCAACATGCCAGACGTCTCAGCGTGGAGTTGTAGGGGTTCCTAATGGTGTCCTGTGATAATTCATCCCATGCAGCTTGAATATTCTCACACAGTTCCTGCAGATTGTGTGGTGGAGGTGGAGTGACACGTGATAACAAACATTCATCTTGGTGCTGAACACACAGATTTGTTGGTCTTTAAAGAGAATCAAAAAGAGGTCCATGTGTAACGCACTAGTTAATTAACTTCAGAACACTGATGTTTTAATTAGCACGTTTTTGGATTCTAGGCTTAGAATATACTGTATATAAGCTCACTGGACCAAAAAAAAATAAAACGTACCTAATAGCGTGTAGTACCTCCACAAGCACCAATAACAGCTGTGGTTGGATTTGACATGTATGTAGGCCACATCAATGTTCAGACACTCTTACATCGAAGAATTGGGCAGTTGGGCCAGATTTGGTGGATGCCTCCCTGGGTTTCCTGTAGACTGGGATTTGAGCCACTGCTGGTAGACCCGTATGACCATACGCTTCCATACACCTGCAGATTCAGCTACTTCCTTCTCACTATGGTCTTTGGCACGCCCAAATGCAATCACTCCTTTTAGCCAATCATTAACATCTGCTTTGGAGCCATTTTCCACACATGGAACGAGACATTCACTGCACTGTACCACCTCTTCTCAATCTATGGATCCCGTCACTCACACCCCACAGGTATTTATAGCCCCATCATCCTCGTGCAGCGCCATCTGCAGGAGCTTGATGTTACTACCACCGGAAACACGCTATGTGGCTCATTTGTCTGGTGAGCTTATGATAAACATGTTTTAAACATTCATGTTTAAGTTTATCTTAATGTAAATAATAAATAAAGTGCTGCATTGAAATTAGGAGGCAGGTGGCTGTTTAACAGTTGGCTGTTTAATTTGTTAATGATTATGAACATATTTGTGCAGGTGTATCAGCTGCGATCAAATATCGGCCGGGTGAACTTGCCTGCCTCACGTTATTCACCTTATTAATAACTCGACTTGTCCAAAATTCAAAATAATTTGTTTCTGTATGCATGTTTTGCTATTTGTGCATATCTTTTGACAACATCTTCTTATGAGCCCTGATTACAAATGACTTTATGAAAGCCGTTAAGCTTAAGTAGGTGTTGTCATATGACCATCACACAGAGAGATTCTCTGCTGGTGAACTGGGGTCACTTGATGAAAGTGTTTTTTTTTTTTCCCCTGTTATCGTGGCCTGGCCTCTCTGTCCCCTCTCTCCTCTTCACTGGGGATGTAAAGTAAAGCCTAAGCTCTATTTCTGTGGAGATGAATTTGGATATTTCCCTCAGAGCCCTGAGGCTGCGCAGCGCTTAAGCCTTCTAAAGCGAGCTCTGTGCCCCGGCTGCTAAAACAGGGATTTAGATCTGCTCTCTTTGAGAGGAAATCCAAGTTTTGCTTTTAGTGTATCCATATACAAACTGTGTGGAGCTGTATGCAGTGTTTGCTAGGTATCGTATTATTA
The DNA here is from genome assembly GCA_034552555.1 of Semaprochilodus insignis. Classification (NCBI taxonomy): domain Eukaryota; kingdom Metazoa; phylum Chordata; class Actinopteri; order Characiformes; family Prochilodontidae; genus Semaprochilodus; species Semaprochilodus insignis. Next base: position 29,213,193 of record CM067475.1, read on the forward strand.
TCATCTGTAGTGAGTATAATTTGTTATACATTCTATATACGTTCATTAGAAAAGGCACGTGTGTGATACAGTTTGACAGTTTTAGGCCCAAGATTAATTATCGTCTACACTCATCATTTAAAGAACAGTTGCACCCAGAAGGAATTGTGGAATTACAATACTATTGGGAAGGAGGATAAAGGTTACCACACGTCTCGGCATGGAGTTGTAGAGGTTCCTAATGGTGTCCTGTGATAATCCATCCCATGCGGCTTGAATATTCTCACACAGTTCCTGCAGATTTTGTGGTATGGGTGGAGGTGGAGTGACGCCAGGCCTTCTGGATGTGGGACGTGTGACAACAAACTGTCACAAATCTTGGTGCCGACCACGGTGCCTCCACACATGGATTCTTTGGTCGTCTCCACCAAGACAAAAGTGGGACTCGTCACTGAAGATGACCCGCTGCCGTTCTGAGTCACTCCATGACAGTCTGACACGACGCCATTGCAGTCTTTGATGACGTTGTGTTAAGGACACTCCTTGTAACGGTCTGCGTGCGTGTAGTCCTGCGTTGTGTAGCCGTCTGCCAATGGTGCTGGCACTAACAGGATGACTCATGGAGGGAATCACTGCATGTACATTCAGTCCAAAGTCATGGCTGTTGGGTCACTCTGCGCATGTTGGACGATCTGTCGGTTCTCTCTCTCTCCATGGTTTGTGTAGGTCTCCCAGATCCTTCATGTTGATGGTGTGTGCTGACTTCTGTCCACTACAATCAGCAATGTGCTATGGTAGTATCTGCGTAACGAGTATGGTACGCAATACGTCAATAAGACCATCCCGGTTCTGTTCCAGATACTTCACTTGGTGAGGATACTACCAACACAACAGCACGAGTCAGATTGGAAAGCAGGCACAACAGGACGACCTTATATAGTCAGTCAAGTACAAACGATAACCTACCCACCAAGTTTCATTCCTGTTGGTTGATTCCTTCTGGGTGCAGTTATTGTTTTGATGATGAGTGTATTTCTATCGAAGTGTGAAAGAACAGTGTTAAACCAACTATATGAGTGTGTTGGAAAGCCAGAGCAGATCTACTTTTGATTATTAAGGCTTGAATAAAGCTGTACTTGATTGCTGTTTTCCGGTCATTGAGTAAAAGCTGCGCCAGCGCCCCCATCTTTGGCTTGGATGTAATTTTGACACCATATTTCAACAAATCAGCCCCACATTCATTTTTCCGTTTCCAATTAACTGAATTATTAATCAGTGGGCCAAATTGACTTTTGTTTTACTGCAGTCATTCAAAGATACACATGAATAGAGTCATTGATGTATTGGATCTATTAGATTATGGAGATGTTATTTACACACTTAATAATGCATCCACTGTACACATGTATGTTGTTTCCATGATCAATGTTGTTGACTGTGTTGTTGACTCATTGTTGCAGCTGTATTCTCGTTTTCCTCTCTCTCTCTCTCTCTCTCTCTCTCTCTCTCTCTCTCGCACACCGCAGTCATTCTCTTTTCTGATTAATGATCTCTCACCTTTTTTTAGTGTGGGTTTCTGTAGCCTAATTAGAACCCTCAAAATAGCTTACCAGAGTGCTACTTGGTCTCACCTCTTCTCCTGCCCCCCCCACCCCCAGCTCCGGAACAAGGAGACTACCTCCTCCAGTGAGGGACCTCAGGCTGAAGATCCTCCTGCAGAGGAGAGAGATGGGGAGACCCCCACTGAGGGACAGCCTTGTATCTCTGATGCTCCAGAAAACCCCCCAGAGACAGAGGCTAAGAAAGACGGAGTGTGTGGGTGAGTGGCAACATCAGCGCCTGCTTTAAATACGACTGCGTTTCTCTCTCTGCCTGTTGTTCTGTCTTTGTCCTTTTGTCACTGTTGTATTGTAGTTTTCCATAGTCAACCAGAAGGTCTTATTCTCTAACCAGAAGTTCTGGTGAGCAGGCTGATGAGCCTTGCAGCGGTCTGTGTTCGACATGGCTGTTGAAAGACCAAAGCTGTTTGAGAAATAGTGTTGGAGCACTATCAGACTATATCAGTGTTTCTCAATACTGGTCCTGCAGTAGTGCTTTCACTGCTCCCAACACACCTGATTCAACTCATCAGCTCCTTAACGAGGCCTTTCAGAGTTTTAGGGGTTTGTAAAAGCAGGAAATGCCCTACAACATGCAGGGTAGGGTGCATCCAGGACCAGGGTTGAGAAACACTGGACTATATTACTTTTATTATTAATTTCTTTTTCTTTCTAATGAGGTTAATCTTGTTCTTGCAGACAAACAGTAAACATGTACCAAGTAAACCCTTCAAATTATGTCCCAATGACCAATTTATGATCAATATATATTTCACCATTTTTCTCAACACCATGTTAACTGGTACCTCTTTTCTACCAACAAAGTGCCAGTGCTCGTGCTGGTGCTGGTGCTGGTTCCCTGGCTCTAATGAACCTGTTAGGAACAGGCCCCCTTTTTCTTTTCACTGGTTTGAGAGCCGAGTGATTACATATCTGGAGGTGTGCGGTCCTTAGTCCGTAACCAGAAGTCAGCAGACAACACACGAAACCAGCATGGCGGAACATGTTCAAGTGCAAACTGTACTTGCTGCTTTGAGGGTGTATCTTACCATACAGAATCAACTCTTTGAGCATCTCTGTGCAGCCCAGAGAGATTGTCATAGACAGTGATTACGTGCAAGGCGACTCGTAGTTGTGAACGTGTACTGTTATAAAGTAGTCTGTTAAGTTTCTTAGATATCTTTAGTGTGTCTCACATTACAGATCTCCTGCACGTATTAAACAGCAAATGTTTTGAATTGTTCACATTTTAGCTCATTAGAAGACGGACGCCTCCTGTTGAGTGCGCTCATCCACAAGCAAATCACTGGTGGGGTATGATTGTTCCCGAGTTCAGCTCAGTGCAGAAGGAAGTGTCATGTTACAGGTTCCACGGTTCCAGACTAGAGAGTTAATGGTGCTGGAATGGCACCAGTTTTTTTTTTTTTTTTTTTTTTTTTTTTTTTTCCCCAGTGGAAAAGCGTAGAATGGTTTGAGATTTTAGCACCAGCACCATGTTGGTGGAAAATGGCTATGAGTGGCCCTAACCTTGCGTTACGCTTCGGTGAGCATTCCCGTGACCAATCACAAGCCTGACTTCTCTTGTCCCATCACTTGAGTCAGAAAAACTTGGCCCTTGTTCAGACTGCTATCCCAAGAAAGATATTTTTTGGCATATCAGATTGTGTCCAGGTTGTTTTTTTGACAGTCTATATAGCAAAAAAAAACCACATGCACGTGTCTAAACCAAATTTGAAAGAGTTTCAAAATGCAGTTCTGATCGGGCTGTTTTAGATGCATCTCAGTTTGCACACTTTGGACGCTCAAATCGGATTTCAGATGCTTCATTCGCATCGCAATGCAACAATGAGTGTTGGAGGTGCTGGGATTTGCTGCGTAGTTACTGATGCTTACGTTGTGACCACAACAACCCATGCTGACTGGTTGGTGATGTCTGGACACAAATCTGATCTGATCACTTGTGAATAACAGTGTGGACAGTTGTGTCCAAAGATCTTAGTTGAGAAGCCAATCTGATTTGCCTGCAGAGCTTTTTAGAACCAGTGAACATGGAAAGCTAACCAGCATAGCCTAAAGCTAATAAGCTGGAGCCCCTGTCTGTAGCTGCCTGTCACTGGTTCATTCCCTTATCTGTACACCAACATTGGTTCCTTCATCCATTCCTTGATTCATGTATTGCTGTGTTTGCATGTGAACATCTGTTCGTCCGTTTGTCCTTGTGCTTTCGTTCGTTTGTCCATTTGCGCAACATTTTGTCCAGGACGTTTGTGGTCCAATTAGCATCACACAAACGCTGGATAATGATGTTAGTTCTGTATGGGGATGGACCAGGCTAAGAGTGTTGAACAGAGATCTGTCAGTCAAGCTGCTCGTTAGCCACACCCACCCAGTTCAAAGATAGCTCTGGTTAGCATCATATTTCATGTTTCATCATATTTACTTTATATTTTTCATTCAGACTTTTAAACATTGTTAATAAGGACTTTGAGTAAATTATTTAGGTCATTCTAAATATAATTTAGGACACTATGGAAGTGCGAGTGTGTTGACTGAAGTTTACGCTTCACTCAAACAAGTGGGGCAGTGCAGCGTCTGTCAAGAGCAGCTGGTGTTGACTGAAACTCAGTCTGATTAACAGATGAAGGCATTCTCTTCCGTCAGACAGGTAACTGGAAAAAGGCTTCATGTGGTGTGTTAAGGGTGAATTTGAGGGTTAGGATTCAAAAATACCAGCTAGTATTCAAGCCTGTGAAATGCTGCTCAGACCAGCCATAGTTAATACTAGAATAGACTCCAGTATTAATTTGCACCTTTAATGCATGTTAAGCTTGGCTGACTACAATTCAGCATAACACATCAGTCACACATGTTTTTGAGTGGTAGCCCTGGATTGAGAGAGACATGACACATGTGGGTTTTACGTTCTGCCTTCTTGGAATCTTGTTTTAAATATTAATTTTATTAATGTTTTTATTGCTTATTATTATTATTATTATTATTTAACATGATGCATATGCCCTTGATTTATACATTCAGAAAAAGGAGCAATGTTTAAACTTGTAGAGAGCTTGATGTGATCTGAAGTTCAATTGTAAAACTGATTTCAACTGTGTACTGAAAGAAATGCAGTTTATATTCTGTGAAATATATTTCTCTCTCTTTCTCTCTCGCTCGCGCGCTCTCTCTCTCGCTCGCGCGCTCTCTCTCTCGCTCTCGCGCTCTCTCTCTCGCTCTCGCTCTCTCTCTCTCTCTCTCTCTCTCTCTCTCGCTCTCTCTGGTCACTGTGGGCGCTGACACAACCCGCTCTGTTCCAGCCCCCCGCCTTCAAAGAAGATGAAGCTTTTCGGCTTCAAAGAGGATCCCTTTGTGTTCCTGACGGAGGATGACCCTGTCTTCCCCCCAATCCAGTGAGTGCTCCATTTACAAAGCCTGTGCCATGTATGCACGAGCATGCGCTTCCTGGGCTGGAAAACGCTCGCAAAACCTCTGATATGTGTGGCGTCTGTTTTTGGACATTTTAAAGCTGTTTTTGTAGTAAGAGAAAAACGGAGATGACCTACAGGGCCAGCGGAATAGTCCACCCAATATAAACACGTTTGTACTCAAGCTACGTTTTATTCTTTGTAAAACTTGGATTTACACATGCGGTGGGCCACAAAGGTCAAAAATCATTTGTGTTTGCCAAGAACAGTGAAGGCTGTTTCAAAGTTCCATTTCAGCATGTTGTACTTTGACCATTTGTACACTGGCCTTTGTTTTGTCCTTCACACCGAAGTTGTTTAAATGGCTTTCAGACGTTCAGTATGTGTGAATCCACATTCTGATAATGTATAAGAAACCAATCTGTCTTTCTCTGATCACACACTGCATGTATGTGTACACAGTGCCAGATTGTATGCTGAATGCATCAGTTTAGTTTTACAAATTGAACAAATTCCAAAAGTGGAATTGAAATCACACTGAAAAGCAATTCTCACTCTTGAACCTGCCAAAGTCGTTCATTCCTTTAGGTAAATTAAACCCTTGCTCGTGTCACGCGGAGGGTGAGGGTTCTTGTGTGGAGACAGATGTACATAGCTTTACTCTTGGCCACATGCCAGTTTGATTTAGCCACTCGGAGATTCGAACTCAACCAGATCGACTTCCGCCTCTGCACCATATGGCACAGTATGTTTAAGTGTGTGTGTGTGTGTGTGTGTGTGTGTGTCTCTCTTTTGTTCATGTCTTTCTCTCTTTTTTTTGTCTTTTTCTTTTCCACTGTTTGACTAATTCTCTCTGTGTTTGCTCGTTCCAGGGCATTCTATGACCTGTCTCCAGACTTCCCCAAGCTGAATGTGCTGACTAGGACTCATGAGGGGAAAAAGAGGCACCTCTACATGGTGTCCAAGGAGCTGCGCAATGTCCTGCTCAACAACAGTGAGAGAATGAAAGTGAGCGCACATTTAGATCATTTGAATTTTGCCTATTTCTAAAGAGTTATTCAGAGCGGTTTGGTTCCCTTACCGACTCTGATGTCAATACAGGGGTGGTGATGGGAACCAGGGGTCGCCATGTCTACAGCACAAATATAGCCGTTTTATTTACTATCAACCCCACCACTAGGTTACCCACGTCCTCTGAGTTTTACTGTGTTATTATGATGTTAGGACAGTAGTAAAACATTTTGAGGAGAAAAAATTTGGGTCCTTTTTTCCTGGGGCTGCGATGGTGGGTTTTTTTTTGTCCTACCGTGATGAAGTTGCAACATTTCCCTGTGGTTTGCCAATGTATCATTGCTAAGCCTCCTGGTGCCAAACCACCAACCAGGTGAAACATGCAGGATATTTAGAGGATATCTGAGAGCGCAAAGATGAGCGACTGAGTGAATCGATTGAGTTGTATGTAGCCTTCACTGAATGTCCAAACATTTAAAACCATTGGTTTTAAGGTACCCTGTTCAGTAAAGGTGTACCCTGTTCAATTTCTTAGCGTGTTACAGCACCGTTCTCAGAAATTTGTCAGTACTAGTCGCTTAAAATTATTGACATGCGTAGAGAAGGGCAGGGTAAGGGTACCATTTTAAAATGCACAGTATCAGATCCAGAGCCCAGGATCCAAGTTTGATTCAATGTAGAGCATCATGCATGAACAGATAACTGCGTTAGCAATAGTTGCACGGCAGTAGCGAGAATTTTGCGGCTAAACGAAACATCACTTCCTCCACGCATGCCGTCTTCCAGTTTGTGAGAATATTTTGCTTCTACTTTTTTCAAGAAACCAAGGATTCAATGACCTCATTCTCTTTTCTGATTGCTTATTAATCATAACGTATTACGTAACGAGTTACTTCTGCGTTGTGTTGACGTTGCAGTGATGACATCGACGCAACAGGTTAATTGGATGGGGGCATTTGTTTTCTCCATCTGCACAAAGTGCACTAGAAACGTTTTTAACAGGCTTTATTAGCTTGCTTTTTGCTTTACTAATGTGACAGCTGTGAAAACTGTAAGTATCGAACTCGCTGTAGTAAATAAAACTACAGTTTGATTGGGCGCAGAAAAAAAAGAACAATAACAGAGAACTAAGGACATTTATAGAAAGAAGCAATATTTACAAAAAATAATTCCACCCCTTCTCAGTACTCAAATGAAGTGCTCCAGCAACAAAAGCATTTGCAAATTTCAAAATAAAATTGCTGAAGAGACTAATCTAGTGTAAAACTTAACACTGCCACATTTACACAATGTAAGAGGCAGCTGGCAAATCATAACATTCATAGTAATTGCTTAAAAATGAAGTTAATGGAGACGTTCATATGACAGCTCCAATATGTTAAACGGCTTTGCTCCCCAAAGTATGCGTGTGTTCAAACAGGGTTTTGAAAAAGGCCTTGAGCAATGTACAACCATATTGTACACCTATGTCACATATTCCGTCTTCGAGCTATTTGAGCTTGTGCACTTTTATCAGTGTGATCTGTGTTATAAGGGGTGAAAGATGTTTTGCCGTCTTTTATCTTTATATAGGTCATACAAACGGTTGCATGTATTTCTGCATGTGTAAACAGCAGTGCTCCACAAAATGCATGCACACTCTCACAGTGAAGCTCCCTGACTGAAGACAGCCTGAGGGCTAAAGCAGTCCTCACCTGTAGAAGTGATTCAGCCTGGCACTCCAGCAGCTGAGCCTCGGACAGCAGCCCCTCCAAGCTTCCCTCTCTCGTTCTGGAGGTCAGGCCGGAGCATTAGCCTGCCATCTGCTAATTAAAATAACGAGTTCACAGCTGAGAGTGGGACGGGCTGACATTTGAGGCCGAGGCGAATCGTTGAGCCAAGCATGGAGACGCTTCACTAAATGTCAGCTGCTTCTCTCTGAATGTTCTTTTGTCGATCACATGCTCCTCCTCATTCTCCATGGCTTTGCTCCTCCTCAGGTGATCAACACAGGCGTGAAAGTGTGGTCCAGAAATAACGACGGCGAACAGTTCGGCTGTGCCTTCAGACTGGCTCAGGAGGTAGGCCTGATCATCTAACCCCAAACCTCACTTACCTGTCACTAACACAGAGCTGTTGGTCATTCTGTATAATGGTAACTCTCAGAATCGGGCATGACGACACTGCTAAAGTATGTTTTTTCCCCACGTCACTTAATGTCCTTGATCACAATAATTCATTTAAAAGATGAATTAAAAACAAAAGTTCTTGTTTTCCTGTAATGGTCCGTCATAATGCAACGACATTTGACCCCCTCTGAAATGTCTTTGGTTGTTTGATTGTATCACTGTGCACCAGTGGGTGATATGTTTAACCTCCCCCTCCAGCCACCCCCATTTAGCATCAAGCAAAAATTCTCAGCTAGTTCAGAAACCCTCTGTGATATTAGCGAGCATGTATCTGATTATGATTTCTCACCAATATTGCATTTTAAAGTGCAATAGTTTTTCTTTGAGGATTTGCTTTTAAGGTCACAGCAAATCCATTTTTTCTGGCTCAAACACTGGACCTAGTGTAGCAGACCACCAGTTAGTTGTGTTTGTGTTGCCATGTTCTCGACACATGGGTGTTTGGTATCTTGTGATTGGTGTAATTTATCTTCAGGCTCCATGTTAATTTACACAATGCAGAGGGCACTAGTAGTAGTAGTAGTAGTAGTAGTAATAATAATAATAATAATAATAATAATAATAATAATAATAGTAGTAGTAGTAGTAGTAGTAGTAGTAGTAGTAGTAGTAGTAGTAGTAGTAGTAGTGGTGGTGGTGGTGGTGGTGGTGGTGGTGGTAGTAGTACATTATGTTGATATTCAAACGGCCTGTAATTAAATTTATCTCCTAATCATACCTGACCCTGGGTGTCATACCTGACCTAAACTTGATCATGATTTAGAAATGTAATGATATGAAAGGAATGAATTATAATTTCCAATTCAGCATCAGTTTGGACATCATTTCTCACCCAGACGTGTGATGAGGAATTTCTTTTCCTTCTAGAACTCTATTTTTAACACAGAAATGCAGCAGACATTTACAAAGCAGACAAATGGAACTAATATGAAGGATAAACACTATATAATAGACTATACCAGTGTTTTTCACCACAGATCCTGGAAGTACCCTGGCCTGCAAATTTNCCCCCGCGCCCCCCCCAACTATGGTCTACTATTTACTGTCTCTAGCTTTAGCTATTTTCCAGGTGTCTAATCATTACAAAGCTGGATCACGTGTATTATACTCTTTTTCATACAGTGCTTTTAACTTTTCCATTTATTTTTTTAAATGATTGTGAGAGCAAAGTATCGTCAGTTTGTGGGGATAACCTGTTTTCTGTTGAGCATTGTTGAGCTGAGTGCCTGTTGTGGCTATTCTCTCTCTTCTCTCATGTTTCCTCTAGGGCATTTACACTCTGTATCCCTACATCAGAGCACGTCTGATCAACATTAGCGTGGAGGATGTGAAGGTCCTCTTGACTGAGGAGAATCCTTTTCTCAGCAGGCTGGGAGATGACGCTCATGCGCAGGCTAAGAAACTCGGTTAGTCCCCCCAGCCGTGCCCTGGAGCTCCTCGCAGCCTCAGATATGTAAAGGCCATGAAGCTCCACCGGGGCTTAAAAGATTAGTTTTAGTTGAGTTCGTGCACAAGGTGAAAGTGCTGTTAAACACACAGTGTAGGCTTTTTAAGAGTATGTCTGCTCAGACGTGTTATAGTGGAATTCTGCTGATTTCGCCAATTGCTTTGCATAGTTAACGTGGTTAAGAGGTAAACAAAGTCATTCAGAGTGGTTTGATGTGAAACGGTCTGTTTTAGAGAAACATATTGTGTTAGAATTTTTTCACAGTGGTGGTGATGGGAACAAGATCTGAAGAGGGTAATGGCTCTTGACTCCTGTGACATGTGCGTGCGGGCGTGTGTGTGTGTGTGTGTTAGTTAGACATGATATGGGCAATATTTATTGAGCTACACATACAGAAGTAGTGTCAGTATGGCGTCAGGGTGCCACATTTGCTAGTGCAACATGCCAGATGTCTCAGCATAGAGTTGTAGAGGTTCCTAATGGTGTCCTGTGATAATCCATCCCATGCAGCTTGAATATTCTCACACAGTTCCTGCAGATTGTGTGGTAGGGGTGGAGGTGAAGTGACACCAGGCCTTCTGGACGTGTGACGCTTGACAACAAACCTGACCACGGTGCCTCCAGACACGGATTTGTTGGATGTCTCCAGCAAGACAAAGGCAGGCCTCACTGAAGATGACCCGCTGCCATTCGGAGTCAATCCATGACAGTCTGGCACGACACCATTGCAGTCCTTGGCGACGTTGACATTGTGTTAAGGGCAGTCGCCGTAAAGGTCTGTGTAGTTCTGTGTCATGCAGCTGTCTGCCAATGGTACTGGCACTAACAGGATGACTCACAGAGGACATCACTGCTCGCTGAATGTCTGTTGGGTTAGTCGGGTACAGCGATAAGGCCCGTCCTTGCTCACGTCACATGTCTGGCTGAGCATGAAACTTGAATTACTCACGTCTCGTGATGTCAAACCTACCCACCAAGTATCGTTCCTTTTGGTTGATTCTTACTGGGTGCAGCTATTTGTGAAGCTATTCTTTTGGTGATAAAGCGTTTCACATCAAACGACACTGAATGAGTTTGCTTTCTCTTAACAGCTGAATAATGCAGAAATGTTCATGTGTCCTTCTAAAATCTTTTTTTTGTTTTATGTTCTGCAGAAATGGGCAGCATTGTTTTAAGATACCAGCCAGATCCAAAGTAAGTGATGCGTATTTGTCACCTCTTTGGAATGAATGCTAACCTTGGCTACCTTCACACAGCAGGTAAAAGTGGCCCAAATCTGACTTTCTCACCAAATCCAGTTTTCCGGTTAGGCTGTTTGCAAGATCTATATCCAGCGTGGGTCTGAATAGATTGTGCTCCTAAACTGATGCGCACACGCAAAAGAACAATGCTTTATATGGCACGCTCAAGTAGACATCAACCATCCTGATTGCAAATGGATGCAGGTTTTGTCCCAGAGGTTTCTATTCCATCTTCACCAGCATCACAGGAGCAGTCAAGAAGTTGCATCCACTGACAGCTGGGCTCATCACCCAGAATGCATTTGAGCCCGCTGTTAAAAGGGCACATTATACAGCCGGTCGCTTCTTTGGTTCATGTCGAGATTCTTTAAGCTTTGCTTTGACTCTGCAGCCTTGTTCTCCTATGGCCACGGAAACATCAGCCCAGTTGCTTTAATTAATGATTGAATGAATTCCGATCTGGCTGTCTCATTTCCTCATATTGGATACGTTTTAGATTTCAGTACCACAGAACGTTCCCAAATCTGAACTGAAATTGTCGGACTGGGTGTGTTTTTGTTTGCTGTTCACACTGCCACACAGATAACACATCCATGTCACATATGGAGGTCATCAGATTTGGGTCACTTCTACCTGCCGTGTAAATAATGTTTTATTGTGTGTGTGTGTGTGTGTGTGTGTGTGTGTGTGTGTGTGTGTGTGTGTGTGTGGAAGAGACTGAGGGAGATACTCTGGCATTTCACCCTCATAAAAAGCCTTGTGTGCACACTGAGAGCTGTGTGATGTTATTCACGCTATTCATCAAACAGTGAGGCGACAGACAGTGAATGGAGAGGACGTGCTCTGCCATTGCTACTCCTGTGTGATAATTAGAGGGCCTGAACTGATGGAGACGCGCTCTCTTCACCAATAAATAGCTCCTCATTGTCTCTCTCACCACAAAGCTCATTGTCTGCCTCAGTGGAGAGCCATGTTTCACATCGCTGGCCCTGACTGCCAAGAAAATTGGTCATGGAGAGAGCAGCGTGTGTGCAGGAACTCACTCACTCACGTACTCTTACTCAGACGCTGACCTGCATGCTTACAGGTACAACCGTGTGCAAAGGTTTGACCACCTTTTCTAATGCTTATTTCTTATGTCTGTGGTCAGTTAGAACCAGAACCTCAACCACAGACATCAGTGGTGGATGCTGTGGGTCTTGCCAATTATAGAGAAAGGCAGTCAGTCTGTAACATGAACAGACAAATGCTTCCTGTCTGTCACCACTGAGTGACGTTCCCAGCCTAGTCACTGCAAACCGTCTGGCTCACAAACAGCACATTTGTGAGGAGTTAGTTTGCTGATACTAATCATGATCAGTCAGAGGTGCCTAGTTTTGGTCCTGGAGATCCAACAAACCTGGCTCTGCATTTTAAGATGTTCCTGATGGCCTTCATTACCTGGTTCAGCTGTGTTAAACTAGGGGTGGAGCTAAACTCTGCAGGGCAGTAGATCTCTTTTGACCGGTTAAATGAAGTAATGTATTTTCTAACATGAACAACACACTATATAAATAATGCTTAGCTAATAGTAAGTAAAGACGTTAGCCACTGCATTAGTTCTTTTCATATGAAGTGCTGGCTTGTGTGTAGGCTACATTCAGACACCGCAGCTTCTTGTTTAAATTTTCCCCATTACACCTTAAATGGTGCAGCCGATATGCTCCATAGAGGCACCTCAGCTTCTTGTTAAAATGTTCATGTTCCAGCTTAAGTGGTGCAGCAGTCTTAGCCCATTTAAGGTGACATTGGAGAATTTGAACAAGAAGCTTTGGTTCTTAAATGTAGCCTCACTGCTGCACCATTTAAGGTGGAACGAGAAAGTTCAATTAAGCTGAGGTACCTGAATGGAGCCTCACTGCTACACCATTTGCCACACGTTGAGAATTCCAGTTAGTTAAGATGGTCTTTGTTTTTAGTGTGGAATGGTGAAAATGGGGAAAATTCAAACCAGAGGCTAAGGCCTTTGAATGTAGCCTAATTACTACACCATTTAAGGTGGAATGGGAAAATTCAAACAAGAGGCTAAGGCCTCTGAATGTAGCCTAACTACTACACCATTTAAGGTGGAATGGGAAATTCAAACAAGAGGCTAAGGTCCCTGAATATAGCCTAATTGCTACACCATTTAAGGTGGAATGGGAAAGTTCAAATAAGCTGAGGTGCCTGAATGTAGCCTAACCTGCTTGGCACAAGAAGGTTTGAGGCTTGAATGCTGCCGTGTATTACCAGTTAGTTATGGAAATCGTGAACACAGCACATGGGATTCTGGTTGCTCCTCTACAGGCAGTTCACAGGCTCCAGACAATCATTCAGGCAATGTTACTGATGTAGGCTACGATTAAAACTGGAGCTTCTACTAATTTTTTGTTTCTGTTTTGTTTTGTTTTTGAAATGACATGAATAGTACAAAGGATTATTTTTCCAGCTCTGCCAGTTTGCTAATTTTCCAAAGTCTGCTGTAGTGTTTCAAGGAAATCTAAGCTGTTAAACGCAAAATTCTTTTGCAATGGGCCAGTGCACAGTAGCGTGGTGTTTTCTGCATGTAATGAGTGAAAAAAATGTGAGATTAACACTCAGCCAGACATGGAATGTCATCCCAGTGAAGCTAGCAGATCAATATTTAATATTGTGTTAGTGAGTGCTCCCCCACCACAAGCACACTGACGCGAGTATTCCTCTCAGCTTACCCTCGCTGTGTAAGAGGAGCTCTGATGTCACTGTGTGATCATGCCGTCTCTGGAGTGTCATCCTGTTCCTTTTAAATCCCCCCCCCCCCCCCCCCAAGGCTGTTCTTACTCCTTTCCCTTCAAGCTTCCTTCATCCTTCCTAGTGCTTGTCCCAACAGCTGTTAAGCCCAGCCTGTCTACTGCTGAAGAACCAAAGAAGACAGATAATCTGTCCGTTTGTCCCTCTACTCTGCTTTCCTCGCCTTCATCTATTATGCACTCTGTTGCTCCTGGTTCGTTTTGATGCCCTTGTTCTGTTTTTTTGTTTGTTTTTTTGGGGTGGGGTGGCCTGGGGTGGGGGTGAATCTTAGCCGAGCCCATCACAACATCAGAATCTGAAACTTTGTAAGGCTACTCTTTACTTCTAGAGCTGTCGTCTTAAGGGTGCAACAAGCCATCAATATCAACGTAAGCATCACAGCTGTGTATGAATGTAAAAGCCAAGATGACTTAAATTGTTGCAGAGTGTTGCATCTCGGTTGTTGATGCAAAACTGTGTTTTTGATTAGTACAGGACTAATATACACCGATCAGCCATAACATTAAAACCACCTCTACACCCACTGTCCATTTTATCAGCTCCACTGACCACATAGGAGCAGTTTGTAGCTCTACTGTTACAGACTGTAGTCCATCTGTTTCTCTGTATACTTAATTACCCTGTTGTTCAATGGTCAGGACCCCCACAGGACCACCACAGAGCAGGTATTATGTGGGTGGTGGTGGATCATTCTCAGCACTGCAGTGGGACTGACGTGGTGGTGTGTTAGTGTGTGTTGTGCTGGTGTGAGTGGATTAGCCATACAGTTAACAGCTAAAGGCTGTGTTCCCCTTCTTTAGACTTACAGCCTGAAATAATATTTAGACTGTGTCTTGCGTTACACAGGCCAGTGGAAGAAGAGGATAGAGAAAGTCATTAGTATAGTGGACATCGGACCACTTACTACTTCTGCCTTAATTTTCAAGTTACGTCTTGACCATTTCAGTGGTATTAGAGTGCATGACTCTATGCAAGTTATTGATGGCAACCAAGACATTCACTTATTAATAATTTTTGTCTGATAATGTTGAGCACATTGATATCTGTGAGCTGTCATAACTGCTGTAAGAGCACCTACAAATTGCATTGCAAGTGACAATCACTGGGGTCCAAGCACTATGTCATCATTATAGGGAATGTAGAATAAAAATGATGGGCAGAATATTTCTGTTTATAATATATGTGGGGTCTTAAAAAGAGATCTGCCTGTTTTCTTACAAATTGACATTTTGACCTGGTGTGATTAGTACAATTTCTGTTTTTTTTTTTTTTTAAGGGAGTAAAATACCAAAGGATTTGTATTTGTCTAGTTTATGAATGCTATGAGAAATAATTTTAATGTTGAGCTTTGTAATGGCTGTGTTTGTCCTCAGGACTGAATTTTATAAACAAGTAAATTGTGACATTTTTTGCTTTCTGGTCTGATATTTAGCTCTACAGCTAGTTTCTGTTCCAAAGAGTACTCCAGATAAGTGGATGTGATTAGATAAGCTGCAGCAGAGGACTGCTATAGAAGCTCCACTGGTTAAGAAAAATGTAGACACTTAAGTGTGACCTTTCTTATCCTTAAATCCGCTCATTATGGTGATCGACTTCATTACAGATTTTCTACAAACCGCTGGGCGGGTGCAGCACCACATTCCAGGAAATATAGCAAATGCAAAAATGTATTCCTTATTAAAATGTATTAATAATTGCAGTCTGGCAGTAAATTGTCTCTTCCGTCTCTCTGCAGTGACCCCAGTGCTCCTCAGTGTCCTATAGAGCTGTGTGGTTGGAGGGGGAAAACCTCCATCAGGGCCTTCGTTGCCCGCAACGAACGCCTCCACTACCTGCGCATGGTTGGGCTGGAAGTGTTCCGGGACAAGCAGGGAAAGAAGGAAGGAGGTGCAGCAGCGACTCAAGAAGGAAAAGCAGAGGATGGAGAAGTTCCAGACCAAGAGGAGGCCATGCCAGAGCAGGAAGGATCGGACACAGAGGAAAACGGATCGGAGTCCAAAATTGATGCCTCAGAGAACGTGAGCAGCACCTGACATGGTAGAGGAGAGCCAGAGCCTTTACCAGGATGGGGCACTCTGGAGCCAGACATGGGGGAAGATGCAAAGCTTTGAGCAGGCTGCTTTAGCTTCCCGTTGCTCCATTTGATACAGAGTGTATGGACTGGCCCATTGTTCCCTGGGTGACCTCTGTGGAATCGGGACAGTAAAATGAAATGTATTTTAGGAAAATGTTGTTTTTGGTTTTTTTTGTTTTGTTTTTTTTTAAAGTTGAAATTGCTTTTGTTTTATCTGTTGTTTATGTAAACAGAGGTTTCGGGAATAAATGAAAGCTATGGATTGTTTCCGCTAAGCCCTGCTTTCAGCCAGAGCTTATACCATCTGCTAGATTTATGTTTAGCAAGCCAGTGCTAAAGTAAGCCTGTGGCCTGCTGTTTCCTTTTTTCCTTTGTTGGGAATGGGATGCCCAGAATGTGTTTCATTTGACACAGTGAAGTCTCTTGCATACTGTAAATACATCTCCCCGTTTTATTAAGGCAAAACTTGAAATAAAAACAAAAGCCTATTTCTGTTGTTTTTGTGTGATGTGATGGTGGTGATTTCAATACTAGACCTTCAAACCTTCAAAATTGGCCATTGGCAATATGGCCAAAAGTTTGTCACGGTATAATTAAAGGATATGATTAATATGATTATTTTCATATGCAACAATAGAGGAATTTGGCAGGGGGACAATACTTTTTCACAGTGCAAGGTAGCTGATCAGCTCACTAAACTCACTGTAATTAAAGGGGACTTTTGTTCATTTTCAGTGTTCATAGTTTTTTACGGTCTACTAAAATAGATTTGCATGCTTCGATTTCCCCAAGACACCTTGCCTCCCGATGAGCCCTGTGGAGAGTGTTCCAAGCTTGCTGGTAAGCAGGCAATAAAGACTGTGTTATGAGATGACATCACCTTGTAACAGAGAAAAGGGCTGGAATTCCAGTGGGAATGAGAAAAGCGGTGTCTGTGGGAGAGAGTTTCTCCCTCTGGCATATACTTTGGGTTTTATAATTTTGCAGCCTGTTTACATGCACAAAAAGCTACAACACTAAAGTAAGGAAACAGCTGAAAGTGTAATAGGTCCACTTTAAATATATGTATGTAAATATTTATGAAACATAATAGAAAGTCTTATTAGATTGGTCGGTGCTTTTACAAATTTGCTATAAAAATAAGGGAAAAAAATCCTCATTATTAAGTATGTGCTCTTCTGTTGTAAAAGCCTTTTGAGAGCAGACAAGCAACATGCTACGGAGTGCAAAAAGCCACATAATACACTAAAGGTGTAAGGAAAAATGAAAAAGCATAACTTGTTTAGGGTTTCTGATGGTTTTGGTGTCACAGTATAGCATGTGTACGTTTTTACTTCAGGTTGCAGATTGCTTTCTTATCCTAACGAGATAAAGGCAAATGCATGCAAATGCATGTAAACGCACAACTGCTTCTATGAGCTTGTCAAAAACAACACTGAATGTTGTTCTACATCTGAATATCAGTTGTGTCATATTTGCGACACTTGGGCCTTTTCCAGACTGCCAGTCGAAATCTGATTTTTGGCATATCCAGATTGAATTTTTATAATTTGGGCAGCAAAAAACCCCAAAAAACACACATGGAATTAGATTTCTTTAGCAAATGGGATTCAAACCGTAATTAGAGATGTTCTGAAACATTTTTACAGATGCGTCTCAGTCTGGATGCTCTGTACAGGTGTAAGACAACATCAAAAATGATCGAGTATCATGATATTATGTTTCGTGATACTGTATTGTCTCTTAAACACAGTATTGACTTTTAATTAATAGTTTGCAATCAGAGACTGGTGCACTGGTTCATTCTGTGTTGTGTTTAAACCCCTGACTGCTAGACAGTATAGATGCGATCTGTCCTTAACCTCTTCCACTCTAACATAAACAAGGGTGCACTGCTATCATTAGCATTATCAAACCTATAGTGGTGTGTTTGTGTGCTATGACAGTTTTCCTAAAATTATATTTTTAAACAATGTAATACATCATCGTATTCTTCCTAATAGATCATCACTATGGACTTCCAGCAGCTGTAATGGATATTTTTTCACTGTGATAAACTCTTTAAAGTGGTCACAGCTTTCACTGGTAGTTTCATTCAGACTTTCAGGTCTGGTTCTTACTGTTACTCTCATAGGACTCGGATACAGATTATTCTATATTCAATATTGCATATAATTATAACATTATCTTTTTATTTTGCTTTTGTGTTTGTTTTGCTGTTTGTAATCCGGTGTGGACCAGGGGAGGATGGGTTCCCCTTTTGAGTCCTGGTTCCTCTCGAGGTTTCTTCTTCTTGATCTGAGGGAGTTTTACCTTGCCACTGTCGCTCTTGGCTTGCTCACTGGGGGCTTGGACCTGGGTTCTCTGTAAAGCTGCTTTGTGACAACATCTGCTGTAAAAGGCACTACGTAAATAAAGCTTGACTTGACTTAACTTATTACTGTATTGCAGCATATCGCAATACATAGAACCGTAACCCTTGTGGTATCATACATATTGTATCGCCCGTTTCTTGCCTATACACAGCCCTAATGCTTTGGCCTAATCACTTGCAAATAACAGTGCAAACAATGGATGATATCTGAGAAACATCCAATTTGCCTGCAGGCTGAATACAGCCTTACACTCAGCCTTACGCTTTTATCTGTGAGTGTCAAACTCTGCTGGAACATGGTAAATATTTCAAGGCATTCATGCTGTCAGTATTAGCTGAGAAGCTGCGGAGCCTCTCGGCTTGTAGCAAAGGCCAAGCCTGAAACAGCAGCATAGCCTGAAGCTGCTGGCTGAGAGACGGAAGCAGTTCAGACTACATGCTAGGCTAATGGCTGGTATTTTGCCACCTAGTATTACTCTCTTGCATTTGACACTAATGTGTTTATTGGAATGGCACAAATAGGAAGTGGCCAGTCTGTCTCGAAATGACAAGGGTAAGTCATCTTGCGATGTGTTGAGTTGCACTTGAAGAAGTCTCCATACAAACAACTGTCAGTTTTTCAACACTGTCCACTCTATTAGACACTCCTACCTTGTTGCTCCACCTTGTAGATGTACAGTCAGAGACTATAGCTCATCTGCTGCTACACAGTGCAGTGTTGGTCATCCTCTAGTCCTTCATCAGTGGTCACAGGACACTGCCCACAGGACGCTGTTGGCTGGATAGTTTTGGTTGGTGGATGATTCTCAGTCCAGCAGTGACACTGAGGTGTCCAGCAGCACTGCTGTGTCTGATCCACTCCCACCACCACCACGTCAGTGTCACTGCAGTGGCAAGAATGATCCACCACCCACAATATACCTGCTCTGTGGTGGTCCTGTGGGGGTCCTGACCATTGAAGAACAGGGTAATAAAGTATACAGAGAAACAGATGGACTACAGTCTGTAACTGTAGAACTACAGAGTGCTCCTATATGGAGCACATGGACAAAGAGTGCACATGCTGAGGTTTTTATTAATATGGAATGCTGATAAAAGTAAGCAAGTTGTCTTTGGGGACTATTTTGCCAGCACAGTTTGGTGATTTCTCTGCCCTGCCGCACCAGCCTGAGCTGGTAATGAGCTGAGGAGTTGATTCAGGTGTGCTGATTCAGTAAGAACATCACTAGACTGTGCAGAAGTTAACCAACTCGTTCTTATCATCACCACTGTCAACAATACTGACTCTAGAACACCTCTAGGGTACATTTCTCTAGAATAGAGCATTTCAGCAGATTTGGTACATCCATCATCTGGTTATTAACAGTAAGTTTGGTATGTTTAAGGTGGACTGGTGCTGCTCCATAGGCCTCGCAGAGAGAGCTTGGTACCATCACCATGGTAACAGGCTAGAATCTGAAAGCAAAGCATAGTTACGGAAAAGAGACACGGAAAGAGAGAGAGGATGTTGCACAGAGAAGACGACAGTCAAGTCACGGAAGCGTAAGTACACCACTTAATATCATGTATCATTAGTATCATTGCTTCATACGACACTGGTTATGTGGTTTCTGACACTGTATGTTACAGTCACTGTCATACTGTTAGCAATAAACATGGACAAAAAGTACATCAGGGTGGTACAGTAGGTAGCGCTGTTGCCCTACAGTGAGAAGGCCATGGGTTTGATTCCCTGGCTGGGCAACCAGAGTCCTTTCTGTGTGGAACTCGGTCTTTGTGGGTTTCCTCCAGGTGCTCCAGTTTTCCTTCCACGGTCCAAAGACACAAATGGCCTCTAAGTGTGAATGTGTGTGTCAGTGCATCAACCCTGTAGTGGCAGCCTATACAGGGTGTTCCCTGCCTCCAAACCTTGTGACCCAGCAGGACAAGTGGTTTAGATGATGAATGAATGACATACACTCATCATCAAAAGAATAGCTGCACCCAGAAGGAAGTGTGGGATTGCAATGCTACTTTGAAGGAAGATAAAGGTTACCAGGAACAATAAATGTCCAGGCCTTCTGAACAGGTGATGCGTGACAACAAACCGTTCATCTTGGCGCTGACCACGGTGCCTCCACATATGGATCCGTTGGTCGTCTCCACCAAGACAAAAGTGGGACCTGTCACTGAAGATGACCCGCTGCCATTCTGAGTCACTCCATGACAGTCTGGCACAACACCGTTGCAGTTTTTGGTGACGTTGACGTGGTGTTAAAGACAGTCATTGTAACGGTCTGTCGTGCAGCCATCTGCCAATGGTGCTGGCACTAACAGGATGACTGATGGAGGACTGATGGAGGATGACTGATGATACAGCACTATGTAATATTTGGTGATGCATGCAGAAGAGCTGTCTTCTGAGGATGTGAGTGAATTATCTACTATTGTGATCGCTAATGTTGCATTTGAGGCCTGAACATCAAGCCCGAGCATCTTTTGGAGCCTGTACATGTAATGTGAATACAGAAAGACACACGTCATTTTCTGGAAAACTCAACCCCAACCTTTAAACGACTGTTTCAGGCTTTACAGGGCAAACTGGGCTGGTCTTTTGTTGCAGCGGCGGGGCAGCTTCTTTAAGTCTCAACAAAAGCTTTTACGCAGTGCAACTTCGACAACTGGAAGCAGTTTGAGACGTAATTGATTTTTGTGCCACTCTATCACTTTAAGTAACTCTTCCAAGCTGCCAGGCTGGTACAGGGTAGAAGAGGCTGCAGTCTGCATTGAAACAGTCAGAGTCTGCTTAAGAGAGCATGGCAGACAGAATCTTGAAATGAATACCCGGAATCGTTCCCATAACAATGTGTCAACAGCAGAGGGTGGGAGGCAGAAAGAGAGGGAGAGAAGGAGGGGGGGGACGTGAGGTAAAGCGAAGAAGCAGCTTTGTAGTGGCCACAGACTGCTGCAGAAAGGGGGGAGGGGTGAGTGTCCTCAAAAAAGTCAGCTGAGGACGTTCAAGTAGTTATTTCTGTCTATTTCACACGCGCACATGCGGCGGCTGTCCTGGCAGTAAAGGACAGCGGTGAGTGATGCTCTATAATGCACTATAGCTTTTAGCTGCCATCTTCCCTGCAGGTCACACTAATACCGCTAATGAAATCCCCCATAAAATCCCTGTTTACTGGATCTTGCCACCTTCCGAAAACGTCCTTCTCCCAGAGTCAGACTCAAATGGCTTTGCTGCCGTGAACTGTAACTGCTGCCAAATTCATAAAAGGAATGTGTAGCACTAACAGAGCTGCTTGGAAAGTTGTGAACCCTTTCTGCATGAATTTGACCTAAAATAAGATCAGACAAAGGCAGATAAAAAGAACCCAATAAAACAAACAAAAAGAGTGGGGTTACAGTGCTGTTGGGAAGGAAGATAAAGGTTACCAGGAAGAATAAATGATGATAAATTTAGACTGATAAGGGGCAACATTTATTGAGCTACACATACAGAAGTAGTGTCTTTCAGTATGGCGCTGGGCCGCCATGTTTGCTAACTCAGCATGCCAGACGTCTCGGCATGGAGTTGTAGAGGTTCCTAATGGTGTCCTGTAATTATCCATCCCATGCAGGTTAAATATTCTCACACAGTTCCTGCAGATTTTGCAGTAGGGGTGGAGGTGGAGTGACACCAGGCCTTCTGGATGTGTGACGCATGACAACAAACCATTCGTCTTGGTTCTGACCACGGTGCCTCCACACATGGATTTTTTGGGCGTCTCCACCAACACAAAAGCGGGACTCGTCACTGAAGATGACCCACTGCCATTCTGCCATTGCAGTCTTTGGCGATGTTGACGTGGTGTTAAGGACAGTCGTCGTAACGGTCTGTGTGCATGTAGTCCTGCGTCGTGCAGCCGTCTGCCAATGGTGCTGGCACTAACTGGATGACTCATGGAGGGCATCACTGCTCGCTGAATGTCTGCAATCGTGGCTGTTGGGTCAGTCAGGTACAGCGTTAAGGCCCGTCCGTCCCTATGCAAAAAGAAACATCACTTTTCACCAACATTTTCACCATCAAAATCTGGTCTTTAGCCCACACATCTGTTGGTGTGTGCCATGTCTCAGTCAAAGAAGATTTGTCAGGACCGCAGAAATAAAGTTGTCAATGCTCATTAGACTGGAAGATGTTGCTGTTTCTAAATACTTTGGACCTCACCAATACAATCAACCAGAATGGTATGTACGGAATGATAGCATGGAGAAAGCCACTGCTCTCCAGCAAGAACATTTCCACTTGTTTGAAGTTTCCCAAAGACCATCTGGATGATCCAGAAGACTACAGAAACAATGTTATGTGGACTGACATGGCAAAATGGGTCTATATGGCTTAAATGAGAGGTATCATGTTTGGTAAAGAACCAAACTGCATTCCAGGTCAAGTCAAATCAAATTTATTTACACAGCGCTTTTTACAACAGATGTTGTCACAAAGCAACTTTACATAAAATCGGGGTCCGAGCCCCCAGTGAGCAAGCCGAGGGTGACAGTGTCAGGGAAAAACTCCCTCAGAGCAAGAGGAAGAAACCCATCCAAACCCACCCAAAAAGGATCAGAGTTTACAATTACAGGCAATATTGAATATGAACTGTTAGTAACTGTTAGATAGAAGACTGTGATGATTAGAAGTCTATTAGCAAGAACAGGAGAAGTGTTGAGTGTTTTTTAAGGCAGAGGAAGGAACATCTGATTAGTCTGTGATTATATAGCATGATCGTAGGATGGGCTTCCAGGATGCAGGTGAAGCCCCCTCATAGCACACGACAAGGAGAAGCTTCATTAACTGGCAATCAGTGTAAGGTTGATAAGACTGGGCTAATATGATCGAAGCATGAGAACCTCAACTGAACTGTGAAACACGGTGGTGGCAGTATCACAGTTTGCTGCTGTTGGAACAAGAGTGCTATCATGGAAGTGTTATTATGACATTCTACAATTCTACGCAATTCCACAATTCTGGAATTATTGGGGAATCCGTCTGTAAACTGAAGCGCACGAGAGGGTGGGTTCTGCAGAAAGACTGCATCCCTAAAAAACACAGTTAGACACAGTTAGTTTAACTATTAAGAATAGTTAAAGCAGAAGAAATGTTGCATTTTGGAATGTCTGAGTCAAAGTCCAGACCTTAATCCAATGGGAATGCTGAGGTGTGGCGTGGCCTTCATGCAAGAAAGCCCACTAACGTAAGAGAGTCGAAGCAGTTTCTGTTAGGAGAAACAGGGAAAGATTCCTGCAGGTCATTGTGGAGCACTGATCAAGAACCATGTGGTCATTGCTGCTCAAGGGCTTACACCAGTTCCCGACGGGAAGGTTCACATGCTTTTGCCTGCAAATACATTTAATGTTGGATTACTTTATTTAATAATGAATGAAAAATGATGTAACTGTTTGCATTATTTGTTGTATATGGTTTTCCAGATGCATTGCTATGACTCAAATAAAGATCTTCATATTTTTGGTCGCATTTATGTAGAAATTCGTAAAATGGTAAAGGACCAGACACTTCAGTGCAGCTCCTTATATCTACACTGTCTGACTGCCTGTCTCTGGACCATGGGAAGAAACTGGAGCACCAGGAGGAAACCCAGTAAGACAACATGCAAACTCCACACAGAAAGAGCCCTAGTCGCCCAGCCGGGGAATGGAACCCAGGCTCTTCTTGCTGTCTACCCACTGCACCACCATGACATGCTTATTTCCTATGGTTATAGATAACAGTATGACATACAGTGTCAGTAACCACATAGGCAAGCCTATTTGACATTACTCATCAGTGAAGTTTGAAGCAAGATGCAGACATGCGTTACATAATATCAACTGGTGTATATACCCCCACTGGCTATGTCATTAGGTACACCTCCTTGTATTTACACTCATTGTCCAGTTTATCAGCTCCACTGACCATATAGGAACACTTTGTAGTTCTACAAATACAGACTGTAGTCCATCTGTTTCTCTGTATACATTATTACCCTGTTCTTCAATGGTCATGACCCCCAGTGCAGGTACTATTTGGGTGATTCATAGATCATTCACTGCAGTAACACTGTGTGCCATATATGCCCTCTCACTTCCCTAAAGGCAAAAAGATGTCCTGTCTAAAATGGCAGGGGGTAATATTCACTGCTGATAAACCACTCCACTGCCATGTATAGTACGTTTAAGAATTCCTCCCTGTTTCCTTTAATATACACTTCCTGTTTCGTTCAACATCATGTTCCTATTTCTGATTCATAACAAAACCCCTGTAGGAGGCATTGAGAGCACCACTGGCCCACGTACAGAGAGAATGCTGGTGTGATGGAGTGTACTGGATGGAGCTCCCCCCCTCCCCCCTCTGTTGCTCACGCTGGATAGGATGCTGCTGCTGCTGCTGCTGCTGCTGGGTTCGTGCACTGGAGTGTGCTAAACTGAGCTAAGCCTCTTGGACATGAATATACATTTGGGATTATGTAATGAAAGGGTTATGCAATGACGGAGAGCGCAGAGAGTCTGCTGGGGATGAATTTGTGTTTCATGTGAGGATTAGGTGGCTTTTCCCTCTCTGGCATGCCTCTATCC
>CM067475.1:29237997-29279794 GCA_034552555.1 Semaprochilodus insignis
CCCCCTCTGTCTCTCTGTCTGTGCAGAAAGACAGCTAGCTACAGGCTGGCATTTAACCTTCATGAGACAGACAACAGCTCCAACCTCACAAGCGTTCTCAGACTTGCGGTTCAATGCTTGCACATCCATCTGTGTGTATTTGTTTGTGGTCTGAGATACTTAAAGCCCACTTACATGCACTCACAGCCCAACATCTTCAGTTAAAAATATAATCAGCCCTCCTAATTTAGACGGCTTCATTCTGTCCCCGGTACAATCATGTCTGCTGACTCTGAACTATGTCACAGAGCTAAAAACAGCCGCAGGCTAGCAGCATAAAGCCTGAGTTGTGTCTTTGCTTTTGTCCGTGTTTGTAGATGGAGTGTATGTCATACGGTATCTGAAACCACATAAGAAGGCCCATTTGGGATTGCTTAAAGGGGAATGTCACTGATTTTCCAAGAATCTGCAGAACAACATCTTTTTAGACGCACACAGTGTATCAGAGTAGTTTGATGTGAAACACTCCATTTTAGAAAACACCACAAGTCTCAATGAATCTAAAAATTCACTAAATGGACAAAAGTATTAGGACACCTACATTTTACACCTACAAGAGCTTTTATGGTATCCCATCCTAAATCTATAGGCATTAATATGGAGTTGCTCCACTCCCCCACCACCTCCCTCTACCTTCGCAACTGTAACAGCTTCCACTCTTCTGGGAAGGCTTCCTACAAGATCTTGGAGTGTGTCTGTGGGAAATTTTGCCCCCCATTCATTCAGAAGAGCACTTGTGGGGTCAGACACTGATGTTGGACGAGAGGCCCTGGCTTGCAATCTCTGTTCTAGTTCATCCCAAAGGTGTTCAATGGGGTTGAGGTTAGGGCTTTAAGGGGGACCAGTTACCGTAAGTTCATCCAGCACCAAACTTACCCAACCAGCCTTTATGGACCTTGCTTTGTGCACTCGGGCACAGTCAAGCTGGAACATAACAGGGCCTTCCACAAACTGTTCCCACAAAGCATACTGCTGAAGCGTTCAGATTTCCCCTCACTGGAGCTAAGGACTCTAGGCAGACCAGGCAGTTCTCATGGTGCTTTCCAAACCCAGACTCATCCATCAGACTGCCAGATAGAGAAGCGTGATTGGTCACTCCAAAGAACATGTTTCCAGTGGCGGCATGCTTCAACACTCCATCCAACCCTTGGCATTGTGTTTGGTGATGTAAGGCTTGCATGCAGCTGCTCAGCCATTGAAAAACCCACAGTGGCATCCTATTTCAGCACCACACTGGAATTCAAGGAGCTCTATAGAATGACCCATTCTTTTACGGACGTCTGTAAAGGCAGACTACATGGCCAGATGCTGGATATTGTACACCTGTGTCAAAGGCACTAAATGACATCCCTGAATTCAATGATAAAGAGTCGTGTCTCAATACTTTTGTCCACATGGTGTACATCACAGAGAGTTTTAAATGGTTATGGATATGTTGTCAGATGCCTGGGACATTGTTTCTTGATAGTTATGAGATGATAGGTTTGTAGAGGCTTGCTGTTGGGATTGTGGTGCTAATAAAGGCGGAACTGCTTCTCTCTTTAGTCTCTTCTATGTCAAAGGTTGGGCGAAACTGCTCCATATTGTCCGAAACTGTCCAGAATTAAAGTTGAATTAAAGTTGTACGGGATCTTGTTAAAAAGGTTGATGCTAAGGTGGCCACTTTCATAACCTCAAAAAGGAGGACAACATAAAGGGTGGGGGGAACTGTTGGGCACGATACTAGAACAGAATTAAAATCATATCCCAACCTATATAACACATAAATGATTGCTTTACTCGAATTGGGTGGAATGGATGACATTCATAAGTCAGACGGGAGCTTACTGGTTGACTAGCATTTAGAGGGCTGACCTGCTGTTAGCCGGGACACGAGCGATGTCACGTGACCTTGTAAAACCAATGAAATAGGCATTTCTTTTGACACGGATGGTGAGCCAGTGTCACACATAATATTGTTGGCAAGTGAACATTTTAAATAGTTCATCCCGACAAGAGGACTAATAGGCATCTGCACCGGACAGAGGACTGGGAGCAGAAAAAAACGGACGGTCCAGCCTAGTACCGGACGTGTGGCCACCCTAGTGGGTGCTGAAGTTCCTATTTGCTCGCTTGTTTGGCTTGAATTTTCCATTCCATCTCAAATGGTGCTGCAGTTACATTCTGGTGCCTGTACAAGCTGTAGCATTTGTGTTAAGGTTTAAGGTTCCTATCACCACCACTGCATAGAAATCAGGTGGCAAATTTCTCTACAGGTAACCATGTCACGTCAAGCCACTCTGAATGGCTTTGTATACCTGAAACATGCAGTGGAATTCAGGGAAATTCCCCTTTGCTTGTTGCTGTATGGTGGCATCTGTAGTTTGTTGTGATGACTTGAGTTTGGGAGAAGAAAGAGAGACATTCTGCCACAGTTGTAACGCAGCCTGTTTTGTCCGTGGAGCATTTGTATGGAGTTGCACTGAGCTCCTCCGGCCTCTTAAGTGCATTGTTTGTGCTGCATGCTTTAGTGATTACCGCTTAAGTGGAAGCTCTTCAGAGGGAAGCTCAGGGAGCGATGACGCTCGTGAGAGTTTGGGAAAAATAGCGGAGAGAGAGAGAGCGAGAGAGAGAGAAAGAGAGAAAGAGAGAGAAAGAGAGAGAGAGAGAGATCATAGACAGCCACATCTCTGGTCCTTTATCTCACTAAATCGTCGCTTGGCTCTCTCTCTATGAATCCACAGACACCTCATTGGCAAGCGCTTAAATCTGTTTATCATATATACTCTATTATCATATACAATAGTAATTGGTAAATATGCACAGGTAACGGCACACACTGTCTACCAATATAGACAGTACAGTACAGTGCAGTGACAAAGATGTGGTGGTGGTGTGTTAGTGTGTGTTGTGCTGGTGTGAGTGGATCAGACACAGCAGTGCTGCTGGACACCTCAGTGTCACTGCTGGACTGAGAATCGTCCACCAACCAACACTATCCAGCCAACAGCGTCCTGTGGGCAGCGTCCTGTGACCACTGATGAAGGACTAGAGGATGACCAACACTGCACTGTGCAGCAGCAGATGAGCTATTGTCTCTGACTGTACATCTACAAGGTGGACCAGCCAGGTAGAAGTGACATGGACACAGCTGTGTCTGCTATGCGTCTGATTCACTCACATCAGCACAACACACACTAACACACCACCATGTCAGTGTCACTGCAGTGCTGGGAATAATCCACCACCCACACAATACCTGTTCTGTGGTGGTCCTGACCATTGGTGAACAGTCTGTAACTGTGGAACTACAAAGTGCTCCTACATGGTCAGTGGAGCTGATAAAGTGGACAGTGAGTGCAGATTCAAGGGGGTGTACCTAATTACACATTCTACATGAACCTGTTTAACTACTTAAATAGCCCATGTTACATCTTACTCCATGTTAGGTTGTATCCCGCTCTCACCTGCATGTATCATTGACAGTCTCTGTCTCTGTTTCTCTCTCCCCCTCTCTCTTTCAGTCAGTGCATCATAGGCTGGTCTCAGGGGCATCTTTGCACCATGTGCTTCTGGGTCAGTGTTTGCGCTCCACCAGATTAGTGTGGACCAGCAGCAGAGTGAATGGCTGGATGATAGATAGAGTAGGAGATACTGTGAGCAGATGAAGCAGTAGGAGAGGGAGTGAGAGGATGATGAAACTTTTCTGTAGATCAAGCCAGAGTTCCTCTAGGCCCTTCACACATTCGGTTTGTTGTGGATTGTCCAACTGCCTGGCTTTGAGGTCTATAGCATGTGTGCGGCTGGATCAATCATTTAACCAGCTTTGGAAGATAGTCTGTGGTTTTGCTTTACCACAGTCAATAGCCTGGGTTATGGACAGTGGGAACTGGACTGAGGATCAGGGTTATGGACAGTAGGAGCTGGACTGGACAGTAGGAACGGGACAGTAGGAACGGGACTGAGGCTGAGGGTTATGGACTGTGGGAGCTGGACTGAGGTTGAGAGTTATGGACAGTGGGAGCTGGACTGAGGTTGAGGGTTATGGTTAGTGGAAGCTGGACTGAGGTTCAAGGTTATGTACAGTGAGAGCTGGACTGAGGTTGGTGGAGCTGGACTGAGGTTCAGGGTTATGGACAGTGGGAGCTGGACTGAGGTTCAGGGTTATGGACAGTAGGAGTTGGACTGAGGTTCAGGGTTATGGACAGTGGGAGCTGGACTCAGGTTGAGGATTATGGACAGTAGGAGCTGGACTGAGGTTCAGGGTTATGGACAGTGTGAGCTGGACTGAGGTTGAAGGTTATGGATGGTGGGAGCTGGACTGAGGTTGAGGGTTATGGTTAGTGGAAGCTGGACTGAGGTTGAGGGTTATGGATGGGGGAGCTGGACTGAGGTTGAGGGTTATGGAGAGTGGGAGCTGGGCTGAGATTATGGGTTATGGACGATGGGAGCTGGACTGAGGTTATGGGTTATGGATGGTGGGAGCTGGACTGAGGTTGAGGGTTATGGACGCTGGGAGCTGGACTGAGGTTGAGATTATGGACAGTGGGAGCTGGACTGAGGTTGGGGGTTATGGACAGTGGGAGCTGGGCTGAGGTTATGGGTTATGGACGGTGGGAGCTGGGCTGAGGTTGAGGGTTATGGGCGGTAGGAGCTGGACTGAGGTTGAGGGTTATGGACGCTGGGAGCTGGGCTGAGGTTATGGGTTATGGACAGTGGGAGCTGGGCTGAGGTTATGGGTTATGGATGGTGGGAGCTGGACTGAGGTTATGGGTTATGGACGGTAGGAGCTGGACAGAGGTTGAGGGTTATGGACGCTGGGAGCTGGGCTGAGGTTATGGGTTATGGACGCTGGGAGGTGGACTGAGGCTCTTAGACTCCATCCTGCAGTCTGAATCTTCAGCGTTAATCTTTATTTAGCACATGCAGCCTGTAGGGGTTGCCTAGTAACAGACAAGAAGCAGCTCCGGGGGGAGGAGGTGTGGATGTCCCTCTCTCTCTCTCTCTCTCTCTCTTCTGTTGTTTCCCCTCTGATTTTCTTTCTCTCTTGCTCTCTTCACCTCCCTTTCCTTTTTCTTGTTCATTCTCTTTCAATTACTGTTTCTTGCTTCTCTTTCTGTTTCTCTCTCTCTCTGTTTTACTTGCTCTTCATAATTCTTTAATATTCTTTCTTTCTCTCTCACACTTTTTGTATCTCTCTCCCCTTTATTTCTCTATCCCTCCATCCCTCTGTCATCCTTTCTCTGTCTTCTCTTTCTTTATATTTCCTCTTACTCTCCTTTTCTACCTCCCTCTTTTTGACCTCCCACCTCTCTTTCTTTCTCTATCTCTCCCTATTTTCTACTCACTCTCTCTCTCTCTTTCTCTCTCTCTTTCTCTATCCCTCTCTCATCCTTTCTTGCCTTCTCTTTCTTTATATTTCTTCTCTTTCTTCTTACACTCTTTTTCCTCCCTCTGTCACTCTGACCTCCCACCTCTCTTTCTTTCTTTATCTCTCCCTATTTTCTCCTCTCTCTCTCTCTTTCTCTCTCTCTCCATCCTTCTCATCTTTACTCTCTTCTTTTTCTTTATATTTCTTCTCTTTCTTCTGACTCTCTTTTTCTACCTCTCCCTCTCTGACCTCCCACCTCTTTCTTTCTCTATCCCTCTCTGTTACTCTATCTCCATCCCTCTCTCATCATTTCTCTGCCTTTTCTTTGTATTTCTTCTCTTTCTTCTTACGCCTCCTCCCTCTCCCACCCTGACCTCCCACCTCTTTCTTTCACTATCCCTTTCTATCTCCATCCCTCTCTCATAATTTCTGTGCCTTCTCTTTCTTTATATTTCCTTTCTTTCTTCTTATTCTTTTTCTACCTCTCCCTCTCTGACCTTCCACCTGTCTCTTTATTTCTCTATCCCTTCCTATCTCTTCATCATTTTCTCTTTTTCTCTTGCTTGTTCTCTATCTTTTATCTTTCTATTTTCTCTTTTGCTTTGTTTTATTCTCTTTCTTTACCTCCTCTCTCTCTCTCTCTCTCTCTCTCTCTCTCTTTCTAATCCACCAGCAGGTTAAGAGGCTCCAGTCTCATTTGACCCAGAATAAAGGGCCGAGTAGGAGAAGCGAGAATCGTATTAATTGTCATTGATAATGGGGGCCATTATCTTAGGCAATAAAGAGGCCTCGCCACAGGGTCCTTGTTCAATGACAAAGAGAGAGAGAGAGAGAGAGAGAGAGAGAGAGAGGAGGTAAGGATTCCTCCATTTTAAATAGAGCTAAGAGGCAGAGGGTTGCCATGGTTTTCTGTCTTACCTTCTGCTCCTCTCCCTGTACGGATGAGTGTGCTGGCATTTTGCCTGCCGTGTATGTTTGTATTAAGATCACACTCTTTAAAGAGATGGTTCCTCAAAGGTTCTTCAGTGAAGACAATGGCTCTGTTTAGAACCATCAACATGCGCATAACCATCTGCAGACTTAAATAGTTCTTCACACTGTAAAATGGATGTTCAGCCTAATGGAGGATGTATTGTATATGGTTCCATATAGCACCAAAAAGGGTTCTGCTTTTGTTCTAAGCTTGACTTCATAACAGTAGAAGAACCCTTTTTATTCTTCTGTTGTTTTAGCTTGGCAGATCAACATACGACTAGAACATCTACACTACAAAAACTGGTTCCTAAGAGGACCTGGACATATGATTCCAGGCAAAATCTTCAAGATCACTCTTAAAAAAGATTTTTAAGGCTTCTTTAAGAAAGGCAATGGCGATGCCATGGTGAAATGCTTTTTTAGACTTATGGAGAATGTGTTGTATATGGTTCTATGTAGCCCATTTGTAAGGTTCTTTCTAAAAATATATACAGCACATTCTCCATCCATCTGAAGAACCATTCCAACATGCACATAAACATTTAAGCATGCAAATGGTTCATTAAGTGTCCATGGTTCTATATAAAAGCAATATCTTTTTCTAAAGAGCCCTTGAAGAACCATCTTTGTTAAGGGTGTAACGCTGGGAAAGTATGTCGCAATACAGTACATCATTAAGGAATGACCTGGATCTCTGTACTGATTGCTAATAAAGTGTTATCTGATGGTTATCTCAGCTACAGTTGCTATCTATCTATCAGAGGTGGGAGTAAGTCACACACGTGCAAGTCACAAGTCGTACCCTTAAAGTCTCAAGCAAGTCCCAAGTTAATGTGGAAAAATTCAAGCAAGTCAAGTCCTTCTATAAGTCAAGCAAGTCTCAAGTCAAGCCTCAAATCAAGTCATATGGAGTTATGATGCTCTAACTCCAGTTTCCACATTTAAATCAGTAAGCAGACATAAAGAACTGAATTTATATTTAGCATTAACAAATACTGTTTAATTTCTTCTGATCCTTTTAGCTCATCTGTTGAAGGTGTTTCTCATATGACACCGCATCATTGTTTTCCTGTTGCAGTGCACAAAAAGCCAGAGCAAAATAGTCATGTGAAAAAAATACTATATACCAAACGAACACCTTTGTTTTTCAAACATATGTAAACATCTGGGCATCTGATCTTCATATGAACAATACTGAGAGACAGAGGCAACATAACTAAACACATAAAACTGCCTTTAAAATTAATTTGTAAAACATATTGAACAGAAATGCAGTTTTCTTGTGTGGAAAATATTAGGACATTCCCACATTTATTACTGCTTAAAATACCTAAGATTAAAATCAGTTGCACCAAAATCAGTTGCTAATGATTGGAACATCGTTAGAGAGAATTCTGGAGGAGCTGGTCATATTTAAACCTCAGATATTTAGTTTGGGTTGCTCCTGATTGTAGAAGCGAGTGGTATTACCATAATTGATCGGATTATGGTAATACCACTCACTTCAACTAGCAAGAAGCTCTCTGGCCTTCAGAAAAGAAGGCTGTAGGTACATATGAGCCAGGGAAGGGATTTAAAACAATTAGAAACCAGACATTTCACTGTACCCAAAATAACAACTGGCAACATGGTCAGGTCAGATTGTTCCAGCAAGTTCAGCCCATAAGCAGACCACAAAATGAGTAAAGAGTCTCAAGCAATGCTAAAACATCATCACAGGACATAAAGCATGTTCGTCAGTGTGTCTGTGTGTGATGGAGAAGCATAATTCACCTCTGCGCACTACGCGCCTCAGTATCCGCTGACTCCACTGTCATTTTACATGGTCTACCAGTTCGTGGCTGAGTTGCTGTCGTTCCCAATCGCTTCCACTTTGTTATAATCCCACTGAGAGTTGACTGTGGAATATTTAGCAGGCACTGGACTTGTTGCACAGGTGGCATCCTATCACAGTACCATGCTGGAATTCATTGAGCTCCTATGAGTAATTTAATACCTAATTAAAATTAAAAGAATTAATTTTCAACCGAAGAATATCTTACCAAACTAAAGGCTGTAGTATGTTTATAGAGTGTGTTTTAATAAATTACAAGTTTTATTCCGCAGTAGGTTTATGTGTTGTGGCTCAGTAAAATTATGGCGGGTTTTACATGTCTTTCCCATTATCTGTGTATTTCAGTGCATTTCAAGTCTTTACAAATAACATCAACAGGCTCGTCATCTCTCTGAATATCGTATGTTTTAAACAGAACCCTCACTTTAGTGATGGCCCCTTACTGTATTCGGCACCTGTTGCAGTGATTCTGGCTATAGTAATAAAATGTGCTGGGCGGAAGTAAAGATGGAGAACTATGAAGAAAAGTAACGACTGTAGTTTTTTACCTATGGAAGATGAAAGCATTCAAAATATAATAAATAAATAAATATATAAATAATTGTATAAATACATATAACACAAAATAAGTAATAAAATCCTCATCTTATTTTGAAATGGTCAAACAAAATATAATATATATAAAATATATATATATATATATATATATATATATATATTATATATATAATATATAATATATATAAAATATAATATATATATGGTGATATAGTGAAATGTATAATTGTGTTATTGAAAACAGTACATTTGATAGTCCTCTAATGTGATTATTGTATTTTTAGTTGTATTTCATAATAAAACTCTATCGGGAGTCTACCTGCAGGATAACGTTTCGGGTAGCACTTTACAGATCGGTAATAAGTAGGTAATGATCTGGTAATTGTACAGTAACAAATTGTAAGGTAATTTTTAGGCAAGTACAACTTGTTACCATTATTTTACAGTTTCATAATAGCCTTAATAATAACATTCACTACAATTTCTGATTTATTATTTAGTAACAACTAGGAAATTGGCATTAAATTAATGATCAAATACAATTTGTTACTGTAAAATTACCATATCATTACCTACTTATTACCGATCTGTAAAGTAAAGTGCTACCACATTTTGTTTTACTGTTTTATTTATTTATTTCAACTTTTTAAGGTTGATGTATTTCCAAGCTCTCACAAGCTCTATTTCAGATGTTCTCAGAAAAGCGGCAAACAGAGTAGAAAGCATTCTACCACAGGATCATTGCCGGCCTCAAACCGGTGATGATGTCGCATCGCCCATCCCGAAACCTCCCGTGGAAAGAAGGTTACGTATAACTAGCCAGCTGATTAACTAGCACAGGGTCAATTATGAGTATTATTCAATCATAAATACAGAAGCTAGTAAGCTAGCTAGTAACAGATCAGCTAGTTATACGTGAACCTACCCTAACTACTTTTGACTTCTTTCTGTGAGCGGGAACTCTCGGGAAGTCCCGTCCCGCTGGCGAGGACTGACATGAGTGATTGACACGAAGCCTCCTCTTTCTGACAAGGAAAAATGCCATACGGAAATACATCAGCCTTAAAAAGTTTAAATAAACAAATAAATAAATAAAATTGTAAAACGAAATGTTATACTGCAGGACAGAATTTCATTATGAAATACAATTAAAAATACAAATAATCACATTACAGTACAGTATCAAATGTCCTGTTTTCTATATCACAATTACACATTTCATTATCTATCTATCTATCTATCTATCTATCTATCTATCTATCTGTCTATCTATCTATCTATCTATCTATCTATCTATCTATCTATCTATCTATCTATCTATGTATCTCATCTGTACATCTGTCTGTTCGACTGTCCATCTGTCTATCTATCTCTCATGGTTAGACAAACTTTACACAAATGGAGAAAGTTCAGGACTGTTGCTCCTCTCTCCAGGAGTGGGCATCCTTTTAAGATCACTCCAAGAGCACACTGGGCTCCCGAAAGAGGAGAAAAAGAACCCAAAGTTAACAGCAAAAGACCTACAGAAGACTCTACAAATAGTAAAAACCTTTTACAGGAGAATGTACGGGCAGCAGTCCATGACTTTAACCTGAAGAGACGTTGAAACAAAACAGTGTCCAAAAGCGCACAAGTAAATCTAAATGGCTGGAAAAGAAGAAGACTTGTGTTTTGGAATGGCCCAGTCAGAGTCTTGACCATAGCTCTGTCAAGATGCTGTGGCTTGAAAAAGGCTGTGCAAGCTAATCTTTCCAGAAATACTGATGATCTGAAGCAGATTTGCAGAGAAGAATAGTCCAGAATTCCTCCTCAGCATTGTGTCAACTTATTTCCAGCTACAAGAAAAGGTCTGGCTCTACAAGGTAGATGTGTGTACTCAGTTTATAATGCTGCTGACTCGTTTGGGGTTCTTTTATGCAGAGTCATGAAGCCTTGTGGAAGATTTGGTGTGGAAACCTGAGCGAGTACAGATAGCCGTACAGTTCACTGGTTAGTTATATTAAAAATGTAACAGGTCACGGCGGTCCGGGTGTAATGGAGAAGCTCACTGCCCCAAAAACACTGGAGCTAACTTTCCAGCTAAAGGTACTGTAAAGGGTTCTATTGAGCACTGCCACAGACAAACCTCTTTTGGTGGATGGAAACATGCTTGTAAATGAGGACAATGTGATGTTTGATGCAATTCAAGGCTTCTCCTAGAACCTAGAACCATTTAGGAACAGTAGTTGTAATCTTTACGAGTGTAATGTTACTCTTATTCTGAGGTAGGTCTTATACCTCATATAGTATAAACTGCTAGCATGTTCTGATTGACTTTGCTCAATTTTGGCTTCCAAACAGCTAAAGTTTTATAAACTGCATTAATATTCATGAGCTCTGCTGACGTACAGTCACGCTCTTGACCTTGTTCCCTGTGTTCTGGCTGCCAGAAAGACTGCAGCATATGGAAACTCACTCAGAATGTACTCTTGGTGACAAACACACGACCTTAGATACTTTCTCTCAATTTCTCTCTCTCTCTCTCTCTCTCTCTCTCTCTCTATCTATCTATCTATCTACCTATCTATCTGTCTATATGTACCTAAAAAAGTTGCACCCGACAGGAATATAACTTGGTGGGTAACGTCCTGTTGTGTTGGTAGCATACAAAGTATTGCAAGCGAAATATGCCTCAGAGAAGAATTGAGAGTGACATGCACAGAGTGACCCAACAGCCACGATTGTGTACATTCAGTTAGCAGTGATGCCCTCCATGAGTCATCCTGTTAGTGCCAGCACCGTTGGCAGAGGGCTGCACGACGCAGATGGTTACGACGACTGTCCTTAACACCACATCAGCGTCACCAAAGACTGCAATGGTGTTGTGCCAGACTGTCATGGATTAACTCAGAATGGGAGCGGGTCATCTTCAGTGCCGAGTCCCGCCTTTGTCTTGGTGGAGACGGCCAACGAATCCGTGTGTTAGGCACCGTGGTCATGCCAAGATGAACGGTTTGTTGCCACGCATCACACGTCCAGAAGGCCTGGTTACACTCCACCTCCACCCCTACTGCACAATCTGCAGGAACTGTGTGACGATATTCAAGCTGCATGGGATGGATTATCACAGGACACCATTAGGAATCTCTACAACTCCATGCTGAGACATCTGGTATGTTGTGTTAGCAAACTTGGCGGCCCGACACCATACTGAGAGACACTACTTCTGTATGTGTAGCTCAATAAATATTCCCCATATCAGCCTAAATGTATCATCATTTATTGTTCCTGGTAACCTTTATCTTCCTTTCCAATAGCACTGCAATCTCACACTTCCTTCTGAAGAAAAAGCTGCTGGTGTTTTTAGAATAACAGACTGACCAGCCCAGAGTCCAGACCTCCACACCACTGAATGTGTTTCTTGGATTGTGAGAAGCAGAAAACCGACTACTAAGCCTGAAGTCTCTGTTGAGCCTCCTGAGTCTGCTGAAGAGAATGGCAGGTGTATTAAAGGTAAGGGCTGAACTCAATAACTACTGGAAAAGCTGATTTAATGTTCTGTCATTTTTCTGATGCTGAAAAATAAATATCTTGTACTGAGTGATCATTTTGACTCAAGGGTGGTCTTTTGCAGAGTGTTGTAGATGGAGCTTGTAAAGTGATCAGTTGCAGGAGGAGAAAGAGAAGGAGGAGAAAGTGGAGGAGGTGCATGGAAGCTTCAGTTGAATATGATTATAATGAAGAAATGCGGAAAATAGATGGAGGTATATACTGTATGTGTGTACGCATAATATTACCACCTTCCATCCTCACTCTCTCAGGTCATACCCCAGAATGGCTGATTCCCCCCACCTCTCTCACTCTGCTCTGTCCTGTCACCTCTAAAATGAACCATTACACAAATCACTCCATTCTTCCATTCCTGAGGGAGCGAGGAAGCAGAGGAATCACCTTCAGCACCATCAACCAGGACAATGAGTCAGAGGAAAGAGAGATAAAGGAAAAGAGACAGAGGGAAAGAGAGAGAGCGAATGGGAAAAGGGATATAAAGAGAAGTGGGAAAAAGAGATGGTGAGGAAGAGGGGAAAAGGTTGAGAGAAAAAGATGGAGAGAGAGAATGTTTAAAAGAGAGAGGGAGAGGAAGAGAAAAAAGAGAGAGACAAAATGAGGAAAA
Organism: Semaprochilodus insignis; assembly: GCA_034552555.1. Classification (NCBI taxonomy): domain Eukaryota; kingdom Metazoa; phylum Chordata; class Actinopteri; order Characiformes; family Prochilodontidae; genus Semaprochilodus; species Semaprochilodus insignis. The sequence continues at coordinate 29,250,907 of CM067475.1, forward strand.
GAGCAAATTAGGAAAAGAGACAGAGAGAGTGAATGAGAAAAGAGAGAAAGAATATGGAAAATGGAAATAGGATAAGATGTAGAAAGAAAAGAGGGAAAGAAAGAGAGGGTGAAGGAAAGGGAAAAGGTAGAAAGAGAAGGGGAAAAGATGTAGAAAGAAAAGAGGGAAAGAAAGTGAGGCTGAGGGAAAGGGAAAAGGTGGAAAGAGAAAGGAAAAGAGAGAAAATGGGAAAAAGAGAAGGGTGAAAAAGAAATGGTGAGGAAAAGGGAAAACGGGGGAGGGAAAGGGGGAAGGAAACAGGTAGAAAGAGAAAGAGAAAGAGAGAAAAGAAAAGAAAAAAGGAAAGAATAAGAAAGGTAAAGAAAAGAAGAAAGGGTGAGGGAAACCGGTCGAAAGAGGAGGGGAAAGAGAAAGAGGGAAAGAAGAAAATAAAGAGAAGACAGAGACAGGGAGAGAGGGAAGGGGTAAGAGAGCGAGGGGAATTTGAGAGGGAAGGGATAAGGGAAGAGAGAGATGGAGATTGTGTTCTTGTTCTCCTACTGTTCCTTCCAAAAGGGGGTCTAAAAATACAGCTCTCCCCCACATGCACTGTGCCATTAAACATTTATAGTCAGCCACAATCTGCTGTAGTCTGGCCGTTGATGCAACAGCCTTGAAATATTCATGAGCCTGGCTGCAAGGGTGGCTGGGAAAGAGTCCTGGCAAAACGGAGCAGGACCATGTTCCCTGATCAGAGAGAGGGAGAGAGAGAGAGTGAGAGAGACTTACGTAATCAGCCAGCCGCAGACTGAGGCTGCAGCTTTAGACACACGTCTCTATGGACAAAGTACACGCTTGGTCTCTCTCTCTCTCTTTCTCTCATTCTCTCTCTCTCTTTCTTTAGCACAGTCTCTCTTTCTTGAGGTACACCAATCAGCTATAACATTAAAACTACCTCTTTGTATCTACACTCACTGTTCATTTTATCTGCTCCACTGACCATATAGAAGCACTCTGTAGTTCTACAGTTACAGACTGTAGTCCATCTGTTTCTCTGTATACTTTATTATCCTGTTCTTCAATGGTCAGGACCCCCACAGGACCACCACAGAGAAGGCATTATGTGAGTGGTGGATCATTCTCAGGTGTGGTAGTGTGTGTTGTGCTGATGTGAGTGGATCAGACACAACAGTGCTGCTGGAGTGTTTAAACACTGTGTCCACTCACTGTCCACTCTATTAGACACTCCTACTTTGTAGATGTACAGTCAGAGATGATAGCTCATCTGCTGCTGCACAGTGCAGTGTTGGTCATTCTCTAGTCCTTCATCAGTGGTCACAGGATGCTGCCCACAGGACGCTGCCCACAGGACGCTGCCCACAGGACGCTGTTGGCTGGATAGTTTTGGTTGGTGGACGATTCTCAGTCCAGCAGTGACACTGAGGTGTCCCGCAGCACTGCTGTGTCTGATCCACTCACATCAGCACAACACACACTAACACAACCGCTAACTGTAGAACTACAAAGTGCTTCTATATGGTCAGTGGAGCTGATCAAGTGGACAATGAGTGTAGATACAAGGAGGTGGTTTTAATGTTATGGCTGATCAGTGTATATAGTAATGTAAATTGGGGTTGTGCAATACCATCATTGATTTTCTGATACTGACTCTGATAATGAAGCCTTGATTACTGGCTGACCCTGATAAACCAGTCAGATTTTGTTCCGTGTAAGTGAGCAATATGAGCAAGATCCATAACATTCCAGAATCAACTAAAATTCCCAACAGAATGTGAGGAAATATCCATTGTAATGGTACATCAAAGACAGCTATATATCATGTTGCAGAGATATTCACATTTACCACTTTGCCGATAGTGAGTCACTGTAGTGTTGAGTCTGTTTGTAATTGTAATTGTAAGTTGCTTGTAATACATGGGTACGGTGGCACTGTGGGCAGCGCTGTGACCTCACAGCAAGAATGGTCTGGGTTCAGTTCCGGGCTGGGCCGTCTGGGGTCCTTCTGTGTGCAAGTTTGCATGTTCTCTCCGGGTGCTCCTGTTTCCTCCCACAGTCCAAAGACATGCAGTCAGGTGAACTGTACATGCTAGGTTGCCCCACTAGCTATGACTGTTTATGTCTGTGTGTCTGCCCTGTGATGGACTAGTGGCCTGTCCAGGGTATTTCCTGCCTTTCACCCAATGAGAGCTGGGATAGGCTCCAGCATCCCCCACAAGCCAGAAGAATAAGCAGTTCAGAAGATGAATGAGTGTTTGTAATATTTGTCTTAGTTTATATTCCAAAATAAAAGTCCCTGTGCATTTAAAATACATAGGAGGAGATTAAAAAGCAGTCAGGACACTAATCCAACCGGTCCGAAGGTGGAAAAAAAAAAGCCAGCGATATACGCTTGCTATCTGGGATACTAGGTATTGGATCTGAGCCATCTGTAATAAAAATGTCTTTGTGCCAGTGAGATATCAAATGTGGTCTGTCTATGCGATGTACACCCCCCCCAACTGCACTTTATTGATTATTGAGGATGGCTATACCCTCTTTTGTTCCTCTCTCATGTCAGCTGTCACTTCCAACAGCCTCTTCCTGCTCCTGCGGCTTTGTCTCCACGTCTCTCCAGTGGCCTTGGGGCTGTGCTTTCATATCCAGGAGAAAGCTGTGCAGCTTTATTTCTTATCGTGATTAGAAAGGCTCTATGTCCCCCACAAAACCCCACCCCCCCACTTAGAAAACAAGGTGAATTCCCAGTGCCTCTCGTACAAACAGCAGGGCTGCTGGCCTGGGACAGTTATATGAACGCCATTATTGTGGTGATTTATTGTTTTTGACGGTAGGCGAAGGATACAGTCCTCATGCCTTCAGCTCCAGTCAGTACTCTCTGCTCCTAAATGAGACACAATGAAACAAGTCCGGGCTGTTTCTGATAGCAGACTGGTTAGGTTCTCCCGCTAGCACCGCAGGAAATTACATTGTTCTATTCAAATGCTTAACATGTTAGACAATAAGCCACAAGAGGCTGTATATGTAACCAAAACACAAGCATTTTTGGCATATCAGACATTTATAAAACAGATTTTTCATTTTTTAAAAGCAAATGTTTCACAACCACAGTGATAATGCGGTTCACTGTGCCAGGGAAGGCATCCACCAAATCTATCAAAACTGCACAATTCTTTGAAGTGAGAGTTTTTGAACATTGATGTGGTCTACATCCAGAAACTTGTCCAGTACATGACAAATCCAATCACAGCTGTTATTGGTGCTTGTGGAGGTATTACACTCTACTAGGTATGTTTCAGTTACAGGTGAGCTTATTCACTTTATATATTGCAGTTGTACAATATAGATACAACTCTCTCGATTACCCACTCCAGCATTGCTGTGTACAGTTTACTACGTACTGCCTCAGTATATACTGCGCACTGCATGCTCCTCTTTATCAGTAGTATACAGTATAGAATAACCTCTAAACTTAAATATGTAATATTACTGAAATATTTATTATATAATATTTTTGTAGTTGAAAGACTACGATTTCGCAGGACTTTAATCTTTAAATATATATAAAAAAATTAAAATGCTGTCTCAGGTTTTCATGTCACTACTGAAACACAGTTTAGCCTGGGTTTTAGCCTGTAGGCGGAGCCTTATTTTGGTCACGCCCCACAGTTTAGTGCAGCATATGAGACTGTATCCCTGTCCCTTTGTTTTTAAGTCTGGTAATCATTGTGGAATATTAATAACGGTCACTACTTAAACCTTTTTGTGTTTTAATAAAAATATTAGAAGTTTATGTACAGTACCAGTCAAAAGTTTAGACACACGCACCTAAATATTGTTGGTGATCTTAAAGACGCTACAGTTTTACACTTAACAGCTCCAACTGATGAGAGTCTGAAACAATACAAATCCTGATATACCACATATACTCTTGATGTACCACAGTTTTATATTTCTGCCACATCTCCAACCTCTAATATATATTTAGTCGCGCCAAAAAACTTATATCTCCACTACAACTCCATGCCGAGACGTCTGATGAGATGGTGGCCTGACGCCATACTGAGAGACACTACTTCTGTGTGTGTAGCTCAATAAATATTTCCCATATCAGTCTAAATTTATCATCATTTATTGTTCCTGGTAACCTTTATCCTTCCCAATAGCACTGCAATCCCACACTTCCTTCAGGGTGCAACTATTCTTTTGATGGTGAGTGTAAAATTAAACTAATTTATATGCATTTTTTTATGATTGTGAAACTCAATGTTTTTAACAACAGGTTAAGTCAGCATGCATTATGGACTCACTACGCCACGACACATGAAATATTGATGACTCCTCCTATTTCTCTATGTGTCCACGTTTCTGTATATAGGAGTTGACGGTGCGTACATTAATAATTGAACAGTGGATGTGAAGGCTGGGTGCTGAGAGGCCTTGTGTGATTCTGTTTCGGGTGGACGCAGGCAAGGTGTATGATGTATCAGAGAGGAGGATGCTGGGCATTTGAGCCGGTCGAGATGAAGCCGGTCCCGCTGCTCTTGTCAGGCATGACGCCCCTTCGCCATGGCTCAAAGGTCAGGCGGAAATCAAATCTGCGCCTTTGCCAGCTACTGGGGATGTGCAAATCAAATCAGCCCCGCCCCGGGCCATTGAAATGAAAATAAGCCTGCCGCCTTATCAGTGCTGGGTTTTGTTTGGCTTCACGTCCTGTTTTGTTTTGTCTGGTCGGAGTAGAAATAACCTTCAGAGGACTAGAAGATAGGAGAGGAGTGTATTATTTACTGCCAGCCTGGCATTTGCCATCCAGTCGAGTTTGTTTACAGCTTTCACTCGATGCTTCTTGGCGTGAGGTCTGCAGCAGTGTCTCAGGCAGAGCAGGCCGGCCTGGCCAGACGACTGCTTCTAATCCTGAGCCACAAAAACTTTTCTTTTTTATTGACTGTGATAAACACTGCTTTTCATCTGCTAAGCTGAAATGACATCTCTTTATCCCTTGTTTCTTGTGAGATAATAGTGAACCAGCACAAAGGCAAGATTGTGAGTCAGTTCTCTTTGCGATTATCCATAAACACTGTGTTCTAGCTTTCGTTGCCATCTAGGATTTGAACCGTATTTGTCTTCAGCAAATGGAGAAAGCTTCACGTTGAAACGGGTAATGCTGGGGCCTGAACCAAAACTATTACAATTCGACTTTCAGCTCAGACCATAAATCTCAAAGCCTGGTAAAGAAAAATCAAGAAAAAACTCTCACTTCGCTTGAAGCCTTATGTTTCCTGCGTCTTACTCTATGCCAGCGCTACGTTGGTGTCAGAAGTGGGATAGCACCCCTGCTCTCACCCCCAGCAGAGTGAAGATAGCTGAGCCCTCCGAAGACAGTGAATGATGAAGTAGCATGGCAAAAATGGGTGGCGGGGGCGAAGCGTGTCAGCGGACATTGGCTGGAGCACACCGACGGAAGTGGGAGCAAAGACGCCTGGTGTGCCAGTGTTGTGGTTGGTGAAGACCGAATGTATGTGCACGCATATCCACCAGATTCACTGGCATGTATGGCTCGGTGGGCGGCTGAGGGAGCACAGCTGATTACACTGTGTCTCAATAATTATGTTAGTAGTTAATCGAAATCTTTCATTTGAGCTTATGAAGTTGCAATGTCACAATTATGTGCTGAATAATGTTGGAATTTTCTCTCAGTCCACAAGTTCATTTGACTGGTATATTATTAATGTCAACCTCCAGTTCCTTCTCTCCACACAAACAGGCCTGTGCTCTGGGATCAATTAGGGGTACCTTTTGCCAAGAAACAGGTCAAGACCAGTTAATGCACATGGAGTATGTGTAAAATCCATAGTAGCGCATTACCAGTGTGGATCAAACTTGCTCATTTGACACATAAATGTATGAGCCCCTCAGGACCTGCCCTTAGGAACCAATCAGTAGGAGCCTCAGTACTCCGCCTGGTACATGCATGACCTACCGTCCTTCAGATAACACCAGGTATAGCCTTCATTAAATCTCATTTACAGCACCTTTACTCCTGATGTAGTCGATTGGGCAAGACACGTTTGAAAGACACATACAGAAGTAGCGTCTCTCAGTATGGGGTTGGGCCGCCATGTTTCCTAACGCAACATCCCAGACGTCTCGGCAAGGAGTTGTAGAGGTTCCTAATGGTGTCCTATAATAACCCATCCCATGCAGCTTGAATATTCTCACACAGTTCCTGCTGATATTTGCTTTGGCGGTGGGGGTGGAGTGACATCAGGCCTTCTGGACGTATGATGTGTTCCCTGAAGATGACCTGCTGCCATTTTGAGTTACTTCATGACACTCTGGCACGACACCATTACAGTCTTTGGTGATGTTGACGTGGTGTTAAGTGCAGTCGTCTTAATGGTCTGTGTGCATGTAGTCCTGCGTCGTGCAGCCGACTGCCATTGGTGCTGGCACTGACAGGAACACTCATGGAGGGCATCACTGCTCACTGAATGTCTGCAATTGTGGCTGCTGGGTCAGTCAGGTACAGTGATAAGGCCCGTCACTGCTTATGTCACATGCACGGCTGAGTGTGAAACTTGAATCATTCACATGTCTCACAGTGTCAAACCTACCCACCAAGTGTCATTCCTGGGTGATGAATGTATATTGAAACATTTTTTGGCACATGTGCTGAAATTCTGGGAATGCCATGTATTTGGCAATGCTTCCCAATCAAGCAATACACCCATTACTGAGGATATAATAACATTAGTGACAAGCAGGAGCTTAGCAGATTGGTTCCTGAATATGACTGTGCGGTTTCTTCTGAATTCTTCTATTATAGACTATTACAGTTTTTCTCAGGCCTGGTCCTGCACATTTTAGAGCTTTTTCTGGTTTAACACTTGCACTTTACCTCAGTAATGAGCTGTTAAAGAACTGATACGCTACACTCATCAACAAAAGAATAGCAAATAGGAATAAACCGTCAGGAATGAAACCTTGTGGGTAGGTTTGACATTGTGAGACATGCAAATGATTTAAATTTCATGCTCAGCCGTGCATATGACGTAAGCAAGGACGGGCCTTATTGCTGTACCTGACTGACCCAACAGCCGTGGTTGCAGACATTCATTTCACAGATGGATGCCCTAAGATTCTCCTGTAGAATTTCTGGATACAATCCAAAATTCATAGCTCCATCAAATGATGCCAAGCTGAATGGTCCAACAGTAGCAGAAGAGCCCCAAACCATGATACTGCTACCACCATGTTTTGAGGTTGGAATGAGTTTCTGAAATGCAATGTTTAATTTTCCCAAATGCATCATCTCAAAGATCTGTTTTTTATTTATCCACTTATGTAACATTATTTCAGAAGTCTTCTGGCTCATCCATGTGGCTCACATTATCAACAGTTCTAAAGAGCCACTGTTAAATGAAATTACAGCAATATTTGCATTATATCAGTTAACATATAGACACAGCAGTAGGTTAAATCTATAACCCTCACCAGAAAGTTTGCTGATTTGAGAAGGTAGATACATCATGAATGCTGTAGTTGTCACTCATATTACTAGCGTTAACTAGGTAGCTTTTTAAAAGTACTTGCTTTACAGAGGCATACAGAGGTCGAACATGGAGGAATACTTCAGCTTCACACTTTAGAGTCAAGTCAAAGCAGCAAAATATGACTTACACAGTCATATCAGAATATTATGACGACCCCCAGTTTGGAATAAACTCGAGCCTGTTTGTCACAGATGCCAAGTGACAGGGTTTGCTGCACACATAAATAAACATGCACACCAGTCAGTTGTAGCAGAGTGCAAAATGATCATAATTGTCAAAGAATGCGATTTCACTGATGATATGATAATAGGGTATGAGACAATGGGTGGTAACATCTCAGAAAACGGCTAACTTTGTTTAATGTTTTAGAGCCGTCGTAGTGAAGAATGACCTGAGAACGGACCTCCCATTGGCAAAACCATAGTACCACACGGGCTACTGATGCCAGACAGTGACTCCAGTGGTACAAAGCAATCGGTACACCACAGTGGACTGGTTAACCTCTATAGTAAACTCATGAGCAGAGAGGAAAGTGTCAGGGATCACCATTGTTCAAACACTGTGCACTGGAGAACCGTAATTGGATGCTGGAGGACTGGAAAAACAGGGACGAATCCAGGTTCTAGATTCAAACACATGAGAACTGCCCTTCAAGAGACAACTGTGGGCCAAACGCAGGGTGTTGGTGGCAGCGTACATGTCTGGGGAATGTTCTCCTGGCATAATTCTGGACCACTAATACCTCTGCCTGAGTCTCTGAACGCTAGCGGCTTGTGCACCCGTACATGTTGATGTTCTTCCCTGCTGGCAGTAGTACCTATCAACAGGATAACACCCCGCCTCACTGCGCAAGGGTGACGCCTGAGTGGTTTCAGGAGCATGACAGCGACTATGGTGTGCTTGCCTGGTCTGCTAACTCACCCGATCTTGGAACACTTCTGGGAACACTTGGATCGCCAGGTTCACTGTGCTGACCCACAACCACACAACCTGAGGGAGCCCAGTGCTCTTCTGCAGCTGGAATGGGCATGAGTGCCTCTGGATACCTTCTGTCACCTAATACAGTCCATGCCACAACGTCACGCTAGTGTCATACGAGCCAAGGGTGGTTATTCCCACTATTAGGTAGGTGGTCATAATAATCTGATATGACTGTGTATTTGCCAGGAACTGATTATGGTGTCATTATCGTAAAACACTGCTTTGCTAACTCTAGCTATTATTACTGTCTAGGATTTGAACTGTGTTGTGTCTGGCTCAAGCAGTAATGGAGGACAGACATACCTAGACCCTTTGATGTTAAAAAATAATGAACCGCTGCCCAAGGACAGTTATCTGTCTCTGTGTCCCCAAGGCTTTTTTGTGCAGCTCTGAGGACATCAAAACCACAGCCTGGTCATTTAATGAGGCTGAGAACCTTTCAGAGTGTAGCCACTTGCAAAATTGATGATAGGAACGAAATATCATTTTGTCCAGAAGACTATGTGCTGAACAAGAACATGCTGTACCGAACGACTCTCATGATAACGTACTGTCCTCGTGCCTGAGTAGAACACACATACCAAGCAGGCATGAAAAGAAAATAACAGGGGGAGAAGAAAAGCAAGAACATAATTGAGAAGTAGCACATTTGTACCAAGAAGGGGTATAACATATCTCATCTAAATGGCAGACTTCACTGAATGTTCAGGAAAAGACAGGCACAGCCATTAGTAGGCTTTCAATGAAGTGTCTCCATTAACAAAATGGACATTTATGATTGATTAGATACAACGGCCTTAGCTTACAAGTAATAAAACATCCTTTTCCTCCCCCCTCTCTCTTTCATTTGTGACCTAACCTGTCAGCAATGAAGCTCGACTTCAGACGTACATATAGAGGTCTACTGTAATAAACGCATAAGATGCCCCATCGTTTGTAGGACTTGGACATCATGACAAAATACAACACAACACTCAAAGCTTGTCTTCATCCACCACCACAGAGGTTAGAGGTTCCTAACTGAATTCTAGAGGTCTGGCAACATGTGGTGTGGTCCGCTGGTCTGTGGTGTAGGGTCGGCCTTTGGCGTATACCCTATGAAGCCATGGACCCCAGTTATCAACAAGGCACTGCGCAGGCTGGTGGTGGTCTGTTCTCATAGCATAGATTGGGTCCACTGGTCCACCTAAACACGAATGGTGCCCACTATGTTTCATTGCTTGGTGACCATTTGCAGCCCATCATGGACTTCATGTACACCCACAACAATTATATATACCAGCAGGATAATGCACCGTGCCGTCTGGTCCAAGTTGTCCAGAATTGGTTCAAAGAGCATTCTGGAGAGTTCCGACGAACAGTGTGGCCTTCATGTTCACCCAACATGAACTCAATCATGGCATTCCCCTGTCATGCCTTGTTTGGACTCCCATAATTCATGTTGCCTTGCCATGAGCACGCTGGCCAGTGTTCAACCTCACTCACAAGATAACACCTCACATCTTATACAGGTGTGGGCGTTCCTAAGCCATAGCACAAGGTAACACCACTACTGCATAATCAGTTTACATACTGCTATCACATATCCCATGTCTAAGGAGCAGCACTGGGGCGGAGCTACCCACACTTCTTTTGCAGGTTTGTTTTCTGTTAATTAACTCTCAATTCATGTGTGATATCTTGACAATACACGTATGAGGTTAGGTGTTTAAACAGTCTACACCAGTACACTACTATTAGTAGAGGGTTGCACAATGATGTCAGAAATCTTACCCATGTTGGCAGATAACTACGGTAGCCGAGAAGTGCAAAAGAAATTAACATTTCAGAAAACAAAATTACAAAAGTAAAAACAAATTTACAAAACGTGAAACACTTTTACAAACTCCGAAACGCTTTTACAAACTCCGAAACGCTTTTACAAACTCCGAAAAACTTTTACAAACTCCAAAACGCTTCTACAAACTCCGAATTCTGACGGAAAGGATAGGTCTAACACACAGAAAGTGCTTGTTGCGAACCCTTGTCAATCAAACCTTTCCATATACCATTCACTGCTGGCACGTGCATTCACAGCTTGCTCTGTGCTTTTTCAGAGCACGTTCCTTCAGTGCATTAAAGAGTTCAGTGTTCCGGGTGCTCCTTTGTTATTCAGAGTAAATTGCTGTAGAATGCTGGTAATTTTCTACATTCAAAATACGCCGGTGCGATAGTCACATAGCAGCTACAATGACACTGAGTGGGACGCATAGCTGACTGCATCCAAGCTGAAAACATTTCTTTGAGGAATTCACTGTGTGACACTGACTCTACAGAGCGTAGGACATTTAAGGTGATATTCATGTCCATAGCAAACAAACAGGTAGCCTTGACACTTAATTAGCTACAAAGCTCTGTGTGCAAGTGCAAATCATGTCCTCAATTGGTTCTTCATCTCAGAGAACCTGGGCTGGGATTCTCAAATGAACATAAAGGTAGACTTCAGGGGCAGAACTTGCCTAGAGATCCAATAGTGGCAGGCAAAGCTGTTTACAGTCAAAGGCTCTTTTAATGATCACAGGGGAAGGGCTCGTAGGGCATGGTCACCAATAGCCATAGAACTTCACCTCATGGTTAACACCACAACTACATGAAATAACCCACACAACCTGACCCTAACCCTAGAGTGGAAGAAAGAGACGAACAGGCGACGTCTAAACCACTTGGAGTTGGAAATGTTAACAAAAGTAAGTGGGATGTAACGCTAGCTATAGCTTCCACAGGAAAAACAAAAGCGTGCCAGCTGGCTAAAATGTGTGCCACAAAATGGACAAAATATGCTGTAGCGTCGTCATCCCATGCTACACTCACTCTACTGTAGCACTTCCTGTGTGTTAGACCTACCCTTTCCATCAAAATTCGGAGTTTGTAAAAGTGTTTCGGTACTGGTAAAAGTGTTTCACGTCTTGTAAATTTGTTTTTATTTTTGTAATTTTGTTTTCTGAAATGTTAATTTGTTTTGCACTTCTCGGCTACCATAGATAACAGACCAATATTTAGATTCGGCCGATATTTAAAAAGTGGTATTTGGCAGGATATTTATTGGACGCTGGAAAAGCAGAATGCTTAGTCAAAGCAGTCTTGATTTAAGTTCTCTTTTGGAATATGACACTGGGATATGAGATACTATGAGCTACACTGATACATAAAAAGGCTTGAAATATGTTACTTTACATGTAGTGAATATAACACGTGACAGTTTACCTTTTTGAATTATTAACAAAAATGAACTTTTTCACAGTATTGTAATTTTTTGAGATGCACTTATATATAAATAAGCTCACCAGACAAAAAAAAAAAAGAGTCACCTGTGACTGAAACATACCTAATACCTCCATGAGCACCAATAATAGCTGTGAATGGATTTGGCGTGAACAAGTTTCTGGATGTAGGCCACATCAATGTTCAGACACTCTTGCATCAAAGAATTGAGCAGTTGGGCCAGATTTGGTGGATGCCTTCCCTGGCACAATTCCGAGGAGAATTTCCTGTAGACTTGGATTTTAGCCACTGCTGGTAGACCCGTATGACTGTACGCTTCCATACACCTGCAGATTCAGCTACTTGCTTCACACTATGGTCTTTGACACACCCAAATGCAACCACTCCTTTTAGCCAATCATTAACATCTGCTCTGGAGTCATTTTCCACACATGGAACGAGACATTCACTGCACTGCACCACCTCTTCTCAATCTATGAATCCCGTCACTCACACCCCGCAGGTATTTATCGCACCCGCAGGCCCCATTATCCTCCTGCAGGAGCCTGAAGTTACTACTACCACCTTAAACAATGTAAGGTGACCAGTTTTTCATGCAGTGAGTTTTCTATATATGATACATTTACATAGACTGTTTTGATTAGTTACTATGTCTTGTTCAAAAAGCATTTTGGACCAATACAAATACTTGTTTTCATATATTTAACCATGTTTTCAAACTAAATCAAAGTCTTTCATTTAAACAAGGACTTTTGCATGACAATGGGCGCTTTAAAATATTCAAAGACTGTATTTGAACTATGAAAATTACCAACTTTTCACAGATGATAAATTTGAATTCATTTTAATTCACATTTTAATGGACTTTTGTTGGTCCAGTGATCTTGACAGGCTGGATACATTCATGGTCTACTAGAAAAGCTCATCATTTCTGCCGAACGCCAAACAAAGGAAGAGGAACACAAGGAAAAGGAGCACCACATTGGTCTGCAGGGTTGAATAAGCCTACAACTTTTATTGCACATTCCTGTTTGGTTTTGCTCTGACCGTGTCCTGTGATGTTGCTTTGTGTTATCTTGAAAATACGCTTTTTCGTCACGTCCTTTATTCCTTACAGCCCAGAGCCTGCAGTCCCTATACAGCAGACTCCCCACCTTTTGATCCAGGTACATGTCATTCCACTTTAAGATTTTTTTTCCTCTTTTTTTTTTCTTCATTTTTGTTTTTTTGTTTTTTCTTTAATCAGTGACAATACCTGCAACATGCTTCGAAATCTTCATTTTGGCAAACCACAAATAAATTAAAACACAAACATTCATATAACACAATCTGACATTTAAGACATTAATGAAAGAAATATGACAGAAACGGAAAAAAAAACACAAGGAAGATTTTTTTTTCCTGTTCTATTTTTTTTTCTCCATAATTTTCCTGCTTTTCTTTGAAAAATAAAAAAAAAATTGAAAGCTACTTAACAATCACAGACCACATGCAGATATAATACAATAGAATCATCTCACTTGTTTGGACAATTAACTCAGTTAGTGTCTGCAATCTACCAATCTAAACTATCACAAAATGATGCTCTTAAAGCCAGCAAACATCCAGTTGTTGAGATAACTTTGGACCGGTTATAATTAGTCGATGTTACAGTATCTCCTCTTGCTACGTCCATACGAATATGCACACGACCACTTTTCAAATGACTGTCCAAACAGAGACTGGAGAAGACCAAGAGCGTTCCAATAGCGATCCGTTTTCTACCAGACGGACAGGTATGGAATTAGCCAGTCGCTTGAAACACTCGTAGCTAGTTGCTGCTCTTCTGACAACATCTAGTTAAAACCACATCATCAGACATTTGGGAAGTATGAACCACTGTATCCCTTCAGTGCTAGAGTGCAGTCCTTTTATGCAATTTTCCAAGAAAGCTGTGCTGAAAATAAATAGTCATATCTTCTGCAATATCAACAGCCCTTTTCTGTCTCTCTTGCCTCAGGCCACTCCAGGAATTTCCCCAGTCTTGGCTCCCTCTCAGTCTGAGATGAGCGTTCCGAAAGTAAAATCCCACCTTATACCATGTATCTATGTATTTTTAGTCTAGTACCATGAGCAGGTGGAAATACTCCAGCATGTCTTTAACCTGATCTCTATCTGCCACATATGTAGCACCCGGTCAAGTACCACAAACAACATTTCAGCACGTCTTCTTGAGCTTCCAAATAATGGAAAACCGATCAACAGCAAACGCTCCTACAATAGAAGCCTATGGGCAGAAGCCTATGCTTCAGCACCTGGCCATTGTTGGCTTCTATTATAAGCATACTTTTTTTGGAATCATGAAGGACTCAAGGTCTTCCAGTGTGAAAACTGTTACGGCATGCCTTGCTAATAAGGGGGGGGGGGTCTTGTAATGACATGAAGGAGAAGGATTTCTGGAATGACATCAAGCACCAGCATGGACTTAGCAGTGAAATGCTGTACCATGAACGTTTTCCTGAACATACAGACTTTCCAAAGTCTGTGCATCTGCTTGACTGACAGACAAACTCACAATGTTTATTCATTTTTTTCATTTTTCTTATTCTCCCTTTTTGGAAATGCCATGTTCATTAGCAGCATCCTTTATGACATTTAAAGTCCCCTGAAGCACCTGCTACCAACTGCGAACGACACACCAGGGACTGCCTAAAGGAGCAACAAGAGGTGGAAAGCTCTGGCTAACCATAAACCATAGGATGCAAAGCAATTTCGGATCTTCTGAAGGCGACAGTCTAAGAGCGCGTTTATAATGGAGTAGGAATATAACAGGTTCACGCTTGTTTGCTTTCTGCAGACACACTGAGGCCTGTGCCATTTTGGATTCATGCTGACATTTGGAGAGGCCGGTCGATAAGACCAAGGTGTGCCTCCCAGCATTAGTCAGGTCACTGAATGAGCTGCTAGCATTCCACACAGCTGCTGGCAAATAAAAACACCCTAAACTGCCTCTTTTAGCTCCATCTCGATTTACCTCTTATCAGCGTCAGCAGGAGCATACTGTACTGGCTAAGGATCATACTTATGCTCATAGAGGAGGATCTTGCATTCTGTATTTGAGCCAAAAGGGCCTAAGACTAGAGTTAAACGTGTTAGAGGCTGTTTAGCCCAAACAGCTGGACCGAATTGTATCACTGCTGTTCATCAGTGTTCTCTCACTACAATTCCAAGCATGCTATATGCAAATACACTGGCAATCCATGTGGTGTCCACAACTGCTAACTGCCACTGATCTATAGGCTAATAAATAGAACCAAGCTAGCTAGCTAGCTAGCTATCTTCTTCTGCTGCTTTTAGCCCGCTGTCCTCCTCATTTAGGTCATGTGTGTAATCCGTTCTCCCCATTGCAACAATAAGTGCGTTTACATGCACTTAATAATCTGATAACTGCAGAAAATCAGACTTAGTCAGTAAGCCATATGATGCGTTTACATGCACTTGGCTAATCAGATAATGGGAAAATCCCTGGTTAGAATGAGTCAGGCAGTAATCGGATTTCTGCCTTGCAACCAACCAATAAACTGACAGAATAGGACGTGACACAAACATAAGGAGTCAAAAATGAGTCCCTTTCCCTGAAAATATGAACATACATCATCTAGGAAATGAAGAATAGATACATCCTTCATTTCATCAAGCATGTAGTTGGTTTCAGGATCGCTCCAAAAGTGCTTTGTCAGCACCTTGCGGTTGCTGTGTTAAACGTTGCTTGTTTTTTTCTGGTACAGTGGCCTATTTTCATACCAACCGAGGAATCCGAAATATGTCAGAGTAAGAGGACACATGACGTAAATCCAATTACTGAGCTAAAGTCCAGCTCTGTTTATCAGATTTCTAGGCCTTAATCCGATCTAAAAATTGGAGCATGCTGTTTGCATGACCCAGGAATGATCAGATAACTACAGAAATCCGATTCTGACTGGATTATTAAGTGCATGCAAATGCACTCAATGACTTGAAGGTAGTTACTACAGTAGAATTTGACTTTAGTAATGTTTACTACCTGGCATCCTTCTGCATTCATCAGCTAACAAAAATCTAACCTGAGCAGCTTTTCAAAAGTTTCTCCCACCTTCAGAACATCCTCAGAAGAAGGTTTTCCCTCTTTAAACTGGAAAAGTTTACTCAAGAGGCGCTATGCGATGTAAGTAAACTTTCTCATTTGGTCAGAGAGTCCCTTTTAAGAATACTGACTGAATAATAAGCCTGCAGTTTAAGGAACCAATACAAGCTGGGGTCATTTCCCTTGACCCCTTTCACAAGCCCTCTCCAAGCCATTTAATTTTGCTGCCTCTGCTCTGAGCATGGCAAGGAACCAGAACAGTGATGCAAAGTCAATGGAAGCAGAACTGGGCAGCAAATCAAAAGCTAGGCCACACAGCAAGGATAAACAACATGAGCAGGTCAGCTTGTTCAATTTCCTGTATCAGAAAAACATCTTTGTGCGCGACTGCAGTGTTTGGCTTGCGGGGAATTAAGCCGTAGTAGTGCCAAAACACCGTGCTGTCCTTACAGCGGTGTCAAAGTGGGCCGTTAACTCTCCACTGTAGCCGTTACGTCACGCCATACTGATGCGCGCGGCTCCGAAGAGGCTGATTTCATAAGCTGTGTTCATGCGCACGCCTGGAAAAAAAAAGAAAAAGCCTCGTGTTCAGCACGTCACCGCCGTGCTTAGCACATGCTACCCCTACCCTGCACTCAGTGTGCAGTACGCCCACCCACACGTTGGGACTTTGACATTCGGCGCTGCCATCTGGTATCAAGATCATCAGAATTATAGGCTTTTGGTCTTCTCCAAAAAAGAAAAACAAAAAGAAAGAAACAAAAAAAAAACCCCAAACAAAACATATGATGAATGACTAGCAAGAATGGCTCACTACCACTCTTTTTTTATCTTTACTGTACCTCTGCATAAGCAACGAGTGTTTTTTTTTCTCCATTAGAAATCAATCACCATCTACGCAACACAGTGATGTCTAAATTTAGCCACGCGCATAGAGAGAGAGAGATAGCTGGAGAGAGAGAAAGAGGGAGAGCGAGAGAGAGACAGAGAGAGAGAGAGAGAGAGAGAAGAGCACAGCTCCACATAAATTACAATCTTCATGTTGCATTGAACTGTGAAAAATAGCACAGCCGAAAAAAGAAAAGAGAAAAGAAAAGGTGAACCTCAAACGTACTGTACTAATCTGCCTATCTATTAAATATTAACAGAGTCATTTGCATGTAAATGAAGGAAAGGCTGATGCTGTTCAGTGCAATGCGTCGTCAGCTCTAAAAAGAAAGAAAAAAAGGGGGGGAGAAAAACAGAGAAAAAGAAGAGGAGGACGAGGAAGAGGAGGAGGAGGAGGAGAGAAAACACAGAGCACACCGATGTACACAGAGAGGTATAGAGTGACAGAGAGGTATAGAAGTAGAAGGTGAGGGTTGGGGCATGTCCTGTCCCGGTACAGGGGCATTACATTCCTCAGGGCCTCATTCATTTCCACTGTCCTTCAGCAACAGACTGTCTTTTTAGCGTAGTCCCATCCACGTCGCCAACAAGCGTACAAACGTCACAGCGAGCAAACTGGTCCATGGCACCTGGGTGAGGGAATGAGAGATGAGCCGGGGGGGTGGGAGGCGCGGTGGACGTGGTCGTGAAGAGTCAGCGATGTTTGGAGGTTGCGACACGATAGCTTTTTTCTTGCGTTTTTATTTTATTTCTCTTTTTTTTCATTTCAAGTTTGGTGGTGAGAAAAAAAAACTATGAGAAAACCCAACTCAAGAAAGCCACGTGGAAGGTGGGGAAGGGGGCGCGGCAGGGAGCGGGGTGGACGGGCTGCTGCACCGCTGGTTGGACTCGTCAACCATCAGACACCGGAGGAGAAACCCAGCCGTACTTCTCGTGGGTCTTCACAAGGCTCTTGAAGGTGGCTTCAGCTTCCTTACGACTGAAGGCTTTCTTAGACTTCCCTGCTTTCCTGCAGATACGGCCCTGGAAGGGTTGAAAAAGAAAAAGGAAAATTTTGGTTCGGAAACCACAAATAAATACAATTAAGCAAACAGCATGATACAGAATGCTAAATAAAATGCATTAAGCAGTAAAGAGACCATACTTGCAATTCCACTTGTATCGAAAATGGTCACACATTTCCCAACCTCTCTGTATTCCACAGAATTAAACTGTTTTTGTTATTGTGCCTTTAAGAGTGATACTTGCAAATGAGCTGTGTTTTTATTGGTTGTAATGTACTGTGCCTCATTAAAAAACATTCAGAGCTGAAACACTCCTTGACATACCTTGACTGTGAGTGGGTGGAGCTAAACTGTAGGCTAAATAGGCTCATGTATGTAAATGAGCTGGTTCTAGTGACACCACAAAAACAATGGATTCAATACAAGCTGTTGTTGCAGCTTAGTCTCCATACATACCTCAAACCTTCCTTTATTTCAGAATTTCGATTTTCCATGATATGGACGTTTCAGTTTGATGGAAAGTTTAAAAGTTTGTGCAACCCTGGTCACATGATTTTATATAATAACAATTATACATATATATTATAAATAAGTAAATAAGTAACAAGCCAGTATAGAACACACATTTGCAAATGGACAATTAATATATATATTATAATGGACAATTAATATATATAAATATATTTTCCTATAGATATGTAACATGCTGAAAAAACTGACATAAAATGTGATATGTGCAAAAAGCAATAAGTAGGGATAAATAAAATTTAAAAAAATGCAGATTTCAATGCAAGTTAATGCAACAAACACTCTATTCTGTTGGTCCGTTTGTCAAGAAAGGTTTGACACAAGAGACTTGAATTTTAATAGCATGTAAAGAACACGAAAAAAGGCAAGGTTTTTGACGATGAAAACATCTAAAATAATATTGTAATATGATCATGAGTGGCCAAACTGCCTTATTAGACTGCATCTTTTAATCCATTACCTCACATGTAATCAGTTAACCAGGTACATTTGATTTCTGGAGTTTTCTTCTTTAGTTTTACACTGAAGCATTTTAGACGGTGTGGCTAGTTTGGCTAACAATGAAAGCTTACCCGACCAGTTAGAAGTGTGCAAACTACATGCCCAGATCAACGCAATCATTGCACCACATGCTCGACTACATAGTGGTAGTGGAAAAATGATTTCCTAAATAAGTACAGAACCAAAACTACTCTTAACGAACAGCTTTATTTTAACTCACAGGATGCGCAGGGTATTAGCTATGTACTAAGAAGTATGTACATACATTAATCAGAATGAACATAGCGGTGGTTACAGAGGAGCTATTACCCACAAGTTACAAAAGTGAAAAGAATACATATACATATATGAAGTATGCAATGTACTAGACATATGCAAGAGCAGCCTTAGTGGATATTGCACTAATAAACATAATACGAGATAAAGAAATAAGAGAAGAGAGGTATGTATATGTGTACATTTCCTCCCTCAACAACAGGAATCACAAGAAAACACTCTAACCAGTGAAAGCATTTATTGTATTAAGGGACCCTTGAACGGTGCTGGCTTGTTCAGACACTGTATGGCACACTGTTATCTATAAAAACGCAATACAATGGGTTTTGAAGGAATAGTATCGGAGATTACCTAAAGGGGAATTCCACCAACTTTTCTAAATATCTAATTCAGTGACTGAGGTATAAACACTGGCAAAAGTCACACAGATTGGTCTGATATGAAACGACTCCTTTACAGTGGTGGTGATGGGAACCAGGGGTCACCATGTCTACAACACAAAAAAAACATTTAATTTACTATCCAAACCCACCAGTGAACCTTCACATGAACCTACACGTGTCGGCTGAGTTTTTTTTTATGCATCACTGACGATAGTAAAATAGTGGTCAGGCTTTTTTCAGGGACTATCTTCCCTTCATGTATCTTTCTGCCATTAACAGATTAGACATCAGGCAGTGAATTCATATTCACTTCACCTAATAACTTTCTGTGGGGGGAGTGGGGGCTTTTAGAGGTGGATGTCCGGTTCCTATCACCACCACTGATTTCTGGCTTGTCCAAGGATCTCTAGGGCTAAGCAAAACCACTCTTAATGACTTAGTTGACATGCTACCCATTTAATTAAGTAAGTACCATTAAACACAATGGTAGCCACTGAGGCCTTCATGTTGTTGATTCTGTTAGCAAACCTTTTGTGACAAGTGTCAGAATCTACAAGTCTATGACAGATTAGCTCGAGCAGCATTTAGTGCAGTGTGGATCTGCATTACTCGTTACCAACGTTAGCCCTCAGCCTGTGTAAATCTTATGCTTTGCTGAACTATCGCTTTAAAGTCATGCAGTCTGGGGCTGCTGAGGAGCTGTGACTAATCTCCCGGAAGCTGCAGCACTGCAGGAAGGCCACAGTGTCCTCCAGCTTAAAGAGTGCTGCAGATCATCAGAGGACGCCAAGGGAACACAGTTACCTTCATTATGTAAGTAAACTGCTGTAGTGCTTAGCAGCACCTCCACGAAGAGGTCAGCCATTCTAATTGCGGTCAGGAGATACCAGGGCTTGTTCAGAGAAAGCACCGGCATGAGTCCAAGTTCAGTCACATCCTGACAATTGGATTCTGACATGTAATAGCACAGCAGAAGACTAGTAGAAGAGCAGAACTGGATCCTGCTTTTTTCAAAATTTCTGTATTATTAAATTGTTAGGATGTTTGGTCCGTCAGATTGGGTGTTGATGTGATATGCTCTCCTCTGAGTACAGAGCTGGCCAGGTCAGGCTTGTTCACAGTGGTGGTGATAGTAACCAGACGTCTGAGGTGCTTAATGCCTCCCTCACAGAACGTTTTACACAAAGTGAGGGCACATGTAGGCAAAATGTATAATCTGCACTGTAACATCTACATCATATGACCCCTGGTTCCCATCACTACCACTGTAAAGAAAACTGAGCAGATAAGGTGCTCCATCACATGCCATCAAACCAGTATGGAAGACTTTCTTTACATCTCAACTACTGAAAATAATTGAAAATAAATTCTTCTGGTAACTAGTTGCTTGGATAGGAGAGACATTCCTGCACCAGCTGGTGAACGAAATGACTAATAAATGTAACTGTGTTGACTCATGCAGCCATACAGTACACTGTGTCTTCTGAATAATATTATTCAGTCCTATAGCCTCTGCGGCAATCATGTTAATCATTTGGCCTTCAGCATTCAGCCATTCAGCATTCTCTCATTCTGAGAAGTGCAGGGGAGCGCTAAGCTTGCTGGGTTCTGATTTGCTCCAAACAGCTGCTGACCGCTAGCAATCATTTCAAAGATGACTTCACTAAAGCCTTCAAATGTGCCTTGCATTGCAACAGAATGAGTGCCCACCTAAAAAGCTGTGGAATATTATAGTCATATTTACATTTTATACTCCATTTTATTGTCAGATATTTGAGCTGACAGTCTGATATCCTCCAAACAGGCTGCAGCATGCTGATTAAATTTACTATACTATGATTATATATCTACATTAGGGCTGATTAATAGTGGCAGTAAACCAGTTCATCCAAAATGTCACCATTTCAACTGTTATACTTGTATGCCACTAATAAATGCAGAAAACCTGATATATACAAACAATGCAAACCGCGTTAACACTGTGCCTGAGCGTTAGAAACGTTTTAGCCATGTTTAGAATGTAGCTGAAAACACTGCAGACCATGGATGGCCTCCCGCTGCCTAGTCGGTTGTGTCTTCAGTAGTCCCCTTTGTTTTCAGGGCATATATAAAGGATATAAAGGAATGGCTGGGTCTTTTAGCGCTAGCTTTAGTTACACATGGACATCACTCTCTTATCACCCGCCCAGTATCAGACGAGGCGGCAGCTGGGGCCTTGTCTGCACAACAAGCCAGCACTGAAGCACAAATCACTGGAACATTTTCCTATTTCCAGCAGTGTCTGACAGCCGGAGATGCAAGTGCATGTGACACACATATGAAACAAATGAATTTCAGCTTTTCCTTACATTTCCAGTTCCACCTTAAATGGTGCAGTTACTTTCAGGAGCCTGTACAGGTGCCATAATGTAACTGCTGCTCCATTTAAGGTGAAACAGGAAATCTAAAAAGCTAATACTAGCAGATCTAGCAAGGAAACAAATAAAATAAAATAATTAATAACATACAATATCAGTCAGAAATTTATAGACGGCTATTCATAGAAGGTTCTCCTTATGTTTATCTTAATGCTTTACTTTAGAATAAGACAAACTATAAAATAGCACTCATGGAATTATACAGTCCACCTTAAACACCTCCAAAATTTACAGGAGGACAAAACAGCTTTCTTAACCTGCAGTGGAGGCTGATATAATTTAAGTTTTATTTTAAGTGGTTTTGGAGCAATTCTATTGGTCTGTCCATCATGAATATTCACTAAACTGAAAGAGTAACTAGAGCTTTTAAACTGTGCAGAAAAGGAAAAAAATCTGCAACTAAATATATATTAGAGGTGGCGATATGGAAAAATATAATACTGTGGTACATCAAGAGTATATGTGGTATATCAGGATATGTATTGTTTCAGACTCTCATCAGTTGGAGCTGTTAAATGTGAGCCTATAGAGTCTTTAAGATCACCAACAACATCCATTTAGATGGGTGTGTCTAAACTTTTGAATGATATTGTATATTTATGGCTATACTGCCCACGACTATGTTTGGAGTGGCCAATATACTGTTAAGCATTAACAGACGATATACATTGTACAGCTCTTAGACGTTCTCAAACCCCACTCAGCGTGTGAGAGTGGTGTGCTCGAGCAGTGGGGTCGTACCAGTGCCACTGCTGATGTAAGGCAGCGGGGACGCGGAGACAGAAATAGCTTTGCTCTTGCCACAGGCTCTCTCCGGGCAGGCAGCGGCGTAATGGCCCAGAAGTAATGCAGTGCACTCACTTGAGAGGAGAGCGTCCTAACTGCGCACACAAAAGCCTGTGATTTTTGGATTAACGGGAGCAAACGAAACCTTAATTAAGCCACAATGCGTTCCGGCTTCGCTGGAAAACAAGTGGCGCGAGAAAGAGCTGAGAATTGGGGTCTGGCTGCGTTATTTCCTGCAGCAACACCAAATGTTAGCGTGAGCTGATATAGTGCAGCATGTATCGAGTAGTACACTGTAGCTGTGTGAGGTGCCAGATGGGTAATCTCCTGAATGGGGATCAGTCAGTGGAAGCCTTTGGCCTTTGCGCATTGTGGGTGAGCCCGAGCTGCCGTTATTATATAACCCACATGGGCCTAAGAGGGATTTAAACGCCGCCGCCACGAGCATCATCAAGACATCATGGGTACGTCCTGTATGTGACCTTACGCTGGCAAATCTGAAGGTGACGTGACTAAGCAGCAGACTGTATAGTTGCGGTCACATCCAAACTCATTTTTACACCATTTGAAAATGCCAGCTGTCCTTATGCACATATTTTGATGAATGGACCAATAGAGATTAGGGATGCACCTGACTATCCTGTGGACTTGGTTTCTACCTGGATCAACATCACAGAGAAATGCAACATTGTTTCAGTATGGTTATTAACCTGATGCCAATATGAATATGATCACCCTAGAAATTGTGATAATGAGTCATATGCAAGAATGTAAAACTTAGCCTAGGGATCACAGGTTAATAACACTCCGTGCCATAAACAGAGTGGTCATGACAGATTTTGTCCAGTAATATAACAGTGTCATGATGGCTCGCTAGCAAAATTGACACAGCATAAACATGCATATAATATAAGGTGTCATGACAAACATTAGGGCCCCGTCACGACAAATACCAGTAATAGCACCAACCCTGACAACTGAACCATAGCCATCATAACATGTTTATAGCATGCTTGTGTTATTGTTATACATCAGAGCATAAGTAAAGTGATGCCACTGCCATTTTGGAGATATGAGGTGGAGATATGTTACGATCATCAAGACACAAGAAAAGACAAAAGTCTCTCAAACCGCCAATAACTAAAGACTCAGGGAACTGAAATCTGCGGCTTCTTTCTTATCAACTTAATATTGTTCTTGCAGGCAAACATTAAACATGAACCCTTAATATTATGTTTCAATGACCAATAAATGACTGATATATTTCATTATATTTGTCTTATTCACACGTAAACTGAGTGGTCCTAATCTTGGGTAACTCTTCCATTAGCATTTCCTCAACCAATCACAACGTTGATGTCTTTTGCTCCGCCCACACAAACCAGACCTGTCTGTAACTGCCTGTCACCTGTTTATTCCTTTATCCATACACCACAACGCAGGAATACATGCACGCAGACTGTTACGATGAATGCCCTTAACACCTCGGTGACGTTGCCAAACATGGCGGCCCGACACCATACTGAGAGACACTACTTCTGTATGTGTAGCTCAATAAATATTACCCATATCAGTCTAAATGTATCATCATTTATTTTTCCCGGTAACCTTTATCTTCCTTCCCAATAGCGCTGCAATCCGACACTTCCTTCCGAGTGCAAAAATATATTATATAAATATATATAAAATGAGATATTACTAATATTAAGCACTAATTGCATTAACTGCTTAGTGACACTGCTATTGTAATTACATCATAACATGAATGCACTCATTAACTGATGAAATGTAGCGCTAAAATATTGCTAAACCCAAAAGGGTCATCAACGTATACCAGAATAGGCCATTTAAATCACCCAGCAGTATATGCCTTTTGTCTTTATGCCGTCACTGATTCTTTCTCTGAACACTACGCAAGATCATTTCAGGTGCATATCCTCGCTGTTAAGGAGGAACGTGATCCTCAGTTGCAGTATCTGCTGCAACGCATTAAATTAATTACAAATTACACATACGTCTCTGAGCTGCAGAGGACAGTAGCCTACTTAGATTGCATCACAGGGTTGCATAAAGCGCTCCTCAGCAGAGGACAGAAGCATTTCAAGAACCATTACATCTGAATAATAAGAAAGTAAACGGGAAAAAGAATTTTCATTATTTCAATTTCACATTATTACAAATATGACTGAATAGTGTCTGTAGCATAACATCACCATAAGAGGGCTCATCCTCATGAACCTTCTCGGTTATCTGCAGCAACACTTCTACACACCGGACCGCCGTTTTAGCTCCTTGGGGAATCTGCTGTGTTAGCAGTGTCTAGATTGGTAATTGCCCTTGAATGCTTCCGGCAATTTGATGAAAATGTCGTCCTGAGGGCGAGAGGCCTAGAAAATTGCCTTTTCAGTCACCTTGAAGGACAGACAAACATAATCAACACCTCAAGAATGACATGTGGCCCGTCTGCTTCTTTTTCCAGATGTGTGTGTGTGTGTGTGTGTGTGTGTGTGTTTTTTACACATTTCCAAGTCACCAATTACAGCCTCCACAAACATCATTAGACCACAACCTCTACAACCCATCAGCTTGTCATATTAGCAGTTAAGTCCCATCTTGTCTCCTGTGCAGCCATGGATGCTGCTGCATTTGTTAAGCCAACCATACGACGGCTGCTTCCGATGATGCAGTGCGAGGAAACAATTAGGCCCATACTAATGTCCTCTGCTTACCATACAAAGAAAAATGGGCACTCAACAAACAATAGAGGCATTGTCTTTTTTTTTTGCTCTCCCTAATGAATTTCCTGTACAGCCTACCTTCTACCCACCGGGGCTAAAAGAGGACAGATGGGATAAGCCGGTCCTGCTCCTGAAGATCTACCACCCTGCAGAGTTTTAGTTCCAACCCAAAGCCACCACAGCTGATCCGGCTCACGACTGTCTTCACTTTCTACCAGTGATCCCTCATATCCCATACCTCCAACCTGAACCGTACCCATCTGGTCTAGTCAACACAGCAAAATCCTGAACTGAATAAACACTGATAAGGTTTGTGGTGAGTCCACGCTTTAAGAGTGACACCAACACTGAAGGTGTTCATTTTAACATTGTAGATGTTTCAAGCAGCTGTGGATTTAACACTAAACAGGCTAATTCCTCAACACAATAGATATTAACTCATGTGTCAATATGACATGGACAGAGTCCGTGTTTGTTCAACACTATGTCTATTACAAGAGCAAATTCAACTTGCACTGTAAAGACGATATGCCGAAACACGATAGCATGTTTACTTGATACACAATACGCCTTGTGGTTCATTATTCTCGGGTCTGATAAGTTGGAACAGACAGTGCATCACCCCTGACCGCTAGATAGCAGTGTTGCAATCTTCAGTCATTAGACTCGTCCACTCCAGAGACATCTTTCTGATGGGCAATATGCCTCCTGGTTCATTTTCCTGATGAATGAACAGTCCTGATGCAGTTAAATGACACGGTCAATAGGGGCAAAACTATTACTAGGACCTTCTGATAGCAAAAGTAACAACACAAATAACGGTTAGCTCTTTAATGTTCAAAAAGTGGCATTTCAATATTAATATTATATTTGTGATACTGTATTGATTCTCAAAATCACAGTATTGACTTAATTAGTAGTTTACAAATCAATAGTTTAAAGATTGGCAGCAGACAGTGGATCATTCTGTGCTGGGTTTAAACATAATATAAATGGCACTGTATGTTTTGTTATACATTATTATCCACAGTGTAATTCTACCTCCATATACTGCCAGTTTGTACATTATGCATATTTTGCACATCCATGCACAGTCACGTCACACATCGATAACTTATTTATTTATATCTATATTGCAACTGCTGCTGTAGTTTACTCCCATTCTCACATTGAGTGCACTGTCCATATGTAAATATCTTAAATATCTATATTGAATATTGCTGCTCTTTTGTTGTTTATTGTTTCTCCTTGGAGAGTGTCGCACTAAACTGTATTGTATGCAAGTATAATGACAATAAAGGATTCTATTTTATTCTGTTGTGTATATTTTGTGTATATATACATACATACATATCTATATATATAATTAAATATACCTCTTTATTTAGCATGTATAATTAGTAAGTATATTAATGTTGTCCTGCTATAGAGTAACAACCTGAGCGTTACCACAAGCATTTCAATGCATGAATAATAAATAAACTTGAACCTGAAACCCCCAACTGCTAGATGGCAGTGTTGTGATCTTCAGTCATTAGACTCGTCCACCCAAACATAAGGAAGTAGCATAAGGGCACAATGCACAATGTCAGCATTACTATGCATATGGCGGTGTGTTCTTTATACTACGACAGGTATCTGCAATATACCGAACCAATACACAGGCCTATTGTTTACACCATAGAAGTGCAAAATCAGCCAAAATCAAGGAAATATATATAGTCTGATTCTTGATCAAGTGTTTGGAGAGAAATCCGCTGATTCCGATCTTGTGCATCAAGCTAACTCAGCAATATAATGATTTCCGTTCAATGTTGCACTGCACTAAATCAAACAAAATGTAGAGCCATTGACCAATTGTGCTTACACACACAGTGGAATTTGTCTTCCGCATCTAAGCCATCTGGGCAGTGAAACACCCACATACACACACACACTAGTGAACACATACTCTAGGGGACAGTGAGCACACTTGCCTGGAGTAGTGGGCAGCCCTATCCACGGTGCCTGGGGTTCAGTCAGGTGTTGGGTACCGTGCTCAAGGGCAGCTCAGTTGTGTCCTGTTGGTTCAGGGAATTGAACCGGTGACCTTCCAGTCACAAGGCTGGTTCCCTAATTTCCAACCCCTGACTGAAAGGACTAATTATATAAGAACACATCTGGGCAGTGGTGCAGCACATTCTTCAATGCAAACTTGTGTAAAAAGCCTTGATTCCATGTCATCCAGTAGCAATGATATTGTGACTGAATTTGTAATAATGGTGTATATCGTCATATACCACCCCCAGTGTACTAATTCAGTAATAGACACTGTTGGAGCTTATTCAGCACTGTGCTAGTGAAATCAACCCTGGAGGATTTTCCTGAATTCCTACCAGCTGTCTATAAGGCTTAAGTTAGGGCTGAATAAAAGTCCTTCAGCAGATGCCAGGTGTCAATCCAACACTGTAAGAGCTCATTCAACTCCATAGATCTTCATTAAACTCGCCTGGACCAGGTGTTACCTCTGCTGGCATTCATAAAGCAGATCAATGTATGCGGACTGCTCTAAGATCAGACTCCCACTGAGTTTATGATGATCATGGTAAAGAAGAAACCCTGATCTTAGAGCCTGATGTGGTTTGTGAATACATACCCAGACCTCCAACACCACCCTCCGTGCACCCACCAACCCGCCCACCCATCTCACCTGCCCTTTGACGAGGCTGGCGGCGAACTGCCTCATCACGGCCTCCACGGTGTAGGCGCTGCTCCATCCTCTGGGCGTGAGCAGCTCCATGCAGATGGCACCGCCGTCCAGCACGTAGCCGTTCTCCAGGCGCGGCGCCAGCACACGCATGAAGGGCGGCGCGAAGGGGAAATTGTCCGGGAAGGTGACGTTGAGCAGGATGTACTCTGTGTTGGTTTCCTTCATGTCCTGCCACAGCGCTGAGTCCTTGTCCACCTGGTGCAGCTTCACGTTCCAGTCATACAGGTTGTCGTCGGCCAGCTCCACCGTGATGAAGTTATCACCCAGACGCCGGATCTCCTGAAGCTCTTTCATGAGCCGACGTGTGCGCACCTGCGTGCAGTGCTGCCGGTTGGGTGCAGGAGGCTGCTGCTGTGGTTGTTTCTCCTGCTGCTGCTGCTGTTGTTGCTGCTGCTGCTGCTGCTGTTGTTGTTGTTGTTGTTGTTGTTGCTGCTGCTGCTGTTGCTGTTGCTGCTTCTCCTTACCCTCCTTGCTCGGCACCTTCTTCTCCCGGACGTCCGAGGCCCTCTTGGCCTTAATCTCAGGCGTGCCCAGGATGCTGGTGTCTCCCCCTGCGCCACAGTGCTTGGTGCCCCCCTTCTGGCTCTGGCCGGCCTGCTTGGCCGCCTTGCGCGAGCCCTGCTGGTGCTTGGGGTCCTCCGTGTCTCTGTCGTGGAGCCGGATCAGGCCGATCTTCCGCAGGAGAGTAGCCATGAGTCGTGCTGGGGGGTTGAAGGGGGGGGGGTAT
>CM067475.1:29279799-29381233 GCA_034552555.1 Semaprochilodus insignis
CGGTTAAGGGGGGGGAGATGAGACCAGCTCGGATGTGTGCGAGCAGCCCCCCTGGATTTCCTGTTATTTCAGCGAAGCATCGTTCCAGACGAGCTGAAATAAACGCAAACAGGCATTTTAATGCAGGTCCTCCTCAACATCCCCTCTAGCTCTCTCCACTTCTCTCATCACCCCGCTGTCTGATCGACACGACGGTCTTTTTGCTGCAACACAGCGCGAGCTAAAATGCAAAAATGCGCACGAAACGCTCAGCTACGTCATGCACATCAGCATGCACGTAAAATGCAGCACGAGACCAACGAAATGTCGTTTGCACGAGCATCTAGGTACGTGCGTAATAATGCAGCTCCATTACTGGCTACAGCCTCGAAGGCTCTTAGCCACCAACACCATAAACACTAACAGCACACTTAGCATCCTAGACATTCCCAATAACATCTACACGAGCGTTTGACCTGTTCAGTGGCTTACCCTTGGTGACTGCTTGACGTTGCACACCGTCGGATGTGCAAACGGATGGATGGCTGGCTGGCTGGATGGATGGATGGATAGACAGATGAAGGCGCACGGCTGCGGAGGTTGATAGCCCCCACGAGTCTCTCCCTCTGCTCTGTCCTGGCTGAAAAGCTTTGCTGGAAGGCAGCAGCCCTGGCGCTCTAATGTTCCCTCGGAACGGAGCAATCCGATAATCCGATAGCGCACCCTTGTAAAAACAGCAGCAGCGGAGGAGGAGGAGGAGGACTCCGACTGTAGCCTGGCTTGTCTGCGGCTTGCTCGCTCGCTTGCTTGCTTGCTCGGTTTCCGCTGTACCTGCACAGAATGAATAATCACGTTATGTGGGTGCTGGGAATGTGAGGGCTGAGAAAGGGGCTGGACTTGCAGCGCGCGCCAATGAGTTACAGCCCTCAGCTCCACCCACACGCTGTCCTGGGAACGATTCGTTCATTCGAACCGATTCCTTTCAGCAAACCGATTTTATTTTGGTAGCCTCTACGCAGTATTTAGGCCCATGTTGTGAGATATATAATAGCATTTGAATAGATAGATTGTGTGTAAAAATCTACACATGTTAATGCGAGTTTCTTTCATTCAATTTATTCGAATCTGATTCAGTTTACTGTGCCGATTCTTTCCCTTTCAATGATTCACCAACGCGACCGAAGGAGGAACAACTAAGTATACATAAATATGTAAGCGCTGGTTCCCAACCATTTGTTACAACCCACACATCAGATTGTATTTGATGTTGTGAAAGCATGCGGTTTAACCGTAAAAAAACGTCTGTCTGCGTGACAGAAACGTAAACAGCGGTGTATCGGTTCCACTGATTCATTGAGAACAACCGAATCAAAAGAAGCTCACGTTTCCTTGTTGTCTGGCTACAGAGATTGAATTAAAGCTCCTGTAATGGATTCTGCTCGCTTTCTTTATCCACCGAGTGTCGTATGATGTAACTCTGTGGCTAGAAATTAATCAACAAACAGAATAAACTAGGTGCCGTTGGCTGTCTTTTCAACGACACTTTTGCAGCAATTGGTGACGCCGCGCGATAGTTTCGTAGAATCCGTTACCACGACGACTAGCAAATCCCTCTCTTCGATTGGTCCACGGTGTGCCGGAAAACGAATAGCCTTGGTCTAGCCTTTCTTATTAGCTTAGCGATGCTATGAGGCTTGCTTGTGCAGAGTTATTTGTTGTTTTATCTCTTTGTTTGTAATAATTTGTCACATTATGGCCGAGAAGTTTGATAATCTGGAGGAACATCTTGAGAAATTCATCGAAAACATACGACAACTGGGGATCATAGTGAGCGATTTTCAACCCAGCAGCCAAACTGTACTCAACCAGAAACTGTAAGTCGTCGTTTTTTGTTTTTCGTCGCTTTCAAGTTTAAAAGATGATCAATAAACGACTTGTAAACCACACATGTTAAGTTTGTGGCTGGTTCTACTACTTTTACTACCACAGAAGAGACGTTTTAAGTGTCCCATTTTGTGTATTCGCCCAGCTTCTTGTTCGCATTTTCCCCCTCCACCTTAAATGGTCCAGCAGTTACGATCCGCTTAAGGTGGAACTGGAAAGTTCGACTAAGAGTCTGACTTCAGCTTCTTTGTGTTGTTTTTTTAATCCAAAAAATCTGCTTTTCTCTGCGTTTTGATGTGGTTAGCGAAGTTATTTATAGCCGGCAGGTACCAGACCTCTCATACAACGAGCACTAGAATATTCTTCCTCTTTATCACTGTTACTTGTTACTTGTTGGGAAATTCACTGTCCCATTTAGGTGTTTATTTTGTTCCAGTGAACATGAACCACTTGGAGTGGACCTTTTTGTTGTTCGTTCACTTGAAGTAAATCAGTTGTCTTGCTTTTCAGGAACTTCATGATCACAGGACTGCAAGATGTTGAGAAATGCCGACAGCAGCTTAATGACATACATGTACCTTTGGAAGCATTTGAGTGAGTGGTTTGTTGGTTTGTGCATTTTTAAGGCTGCTGAGTCAGTGATCTACTGAACTGGTGAAGTACTTGAAATGCAAATGTATGGCCTTACCCCCAGCATGTTTTACATATGATGCACATATCTTTAAAGGTGTCATAGAATGCATTTATTCAGCATTTTAAATTGTTGTGTAATACGTTATCATAGAACTTATGTGACTTTACACCTTGTGATTTGGCCCTAGGATGTAAATAAATTGTAAATAAGCTTAGTCCTCATACTATTAGTTAGCTATGCTAGTTACTTGGAACTTGCTAGTAGCTAACGTTGCCTACACTAGCTACTCACTTTCCATTTGGACACCAACACAAAGTAGATTAATGTTGTTCCTCACTATAACACTCTCAGTTTAAGATGATCTGAAGTTTCAACCAGCAAACACTGATACAATCACACAGCATGGCTACCACTTACAGGATGCTGTTGAGGTTGTGATGCTAATAAAGGTGGAACTGCTCCTCTCTTCAGTCTCTTCAAACGCTGAGCAGAGCTGTTTCATATTGCTTCATAAGGTTTGAGGACCTGTTTAACAACTTTGAATTTAAGTAGTTCAGGATAAAAAAATGGGGAAGCTGTGGTTAGCTTCCCATTCGCCAGTTTGTTCCGCTAATTTTTTAGTTCCACCTTAAATGGTGCCATAGTTATGGCACTTGTACAAGCTATAGCATTCAAGGAGGACCTGAACTTTCAGTTCAGAAGTTGGTGAATAGGAAGCCAACCTCAGCCTTATTTGAAGATGAACACCAGTCATGCTTACTGACAGTTCAGTTCCTTGGAAATGGTATTGAAAGTGCCAACATCCCCTAAACAGTACAGCCACCTGGAATGGTGTTCCTGGAGTTCTCCACATAGTCTGCCATATTTGTTGCTGTTGCTCTGTTATGTTTCCTTGGGCTACGACGTGGGCTGGTGTGTGTAAATTTTGGGGCTCCAAATATTAATGAGTCAATTACATAACACTTTAGGATTTTGGAATCAGCCTGTCCTTCTTTGTAAACTCAGAATGTGTATCTGAACGAGGAACAACAATGTTCGAGATTCATGGTCTGTCAGATTTATGTACTGAACTCTCCTTATTCAACTATGACACTGTTAATACAGTTTCCTTTGTGTGGCACCTTTTAAAGCTACCTTGTCCAGTATCTTTATAAGGTCTGGTTTACGTTATTAACTAGCTGCTGGTCTCATGGCTGTCAGCATGACTTTATATAACTCTGCAAAAGAAGCTAACCCCCCCAACTTGCTCAGCTCATCTGAACCTCACCTATTATCATCTTTCATACTTGCAGTTCTTTATTACTTCAGACATTAACATCAAGCACCTATCATTTTTTGGATATTGCTGTTCCTCAGTTGACGAGTATCACTTTAACTCTCCACAGATACATTGATCAGGGCCGCAACCCTCAGCTGTACACTAAAGAGTGCCTGGAACGAGCCTTGGCTAAAAACGAGCAAGTGAAAGGAAAGATTGACACCATGACAGTGAGTCAATGTTCTATCTTGACAAGCTCTTGAAATGTGCAGTGGTTTTCAAACTAAATAAAGTTTTGCTAACTTTAGTAGCACACGAAGCGTTGATTAGATCAGTGTTAATTAGGGATTCATTACAACATTGGTATTGGCAGGTAGAAGAATTTCAAACTGATATTTGAGATGTATTTAATGTACTCCAGAAGAGCAGAACCTTTAGGCGAAGATGGGTTACTATAAAATGTATGCATTTTATTCATTTTACTGCTTTTGCATGACTATACAAATAAACATTAGATTTCTTTGTAATGGCAATCTAATTT
The DNA here is from genome assembly GCA_034552555.1 of Semaprochilodus insignis. Lineage (NCBI taxonomy): Eukaryota > Metazoa > Chordata > Actinopteri > Characiformes > Prochilodontidae > Semaprochilodus > Semaprochilodus insignis. The sequence goes on from CM067475.1 coordinate 29,284,096, forward strand.
ACCCTTAATTTTTTACACTTTATAAGCATTTGTGTTGGCTTTTGCGTTGAAATGAATATGTACATAAAATATATTGTGCATCAACATCAGTCCAGAATTCCTATTTCAGTGCATCCCTAACGTTAATCTGGAAATCATTGCTTGAGAAAGATGAGTAGATGGTGAGCTACACAGAAATTGATGATCTTCAGCATTCAGATATAGCCAGTCTATGAAAAAAAATTTTTAAAAGATTTTTAAAGTTTTGTTTTTTGAGCTTGGCTGTTTCGGTTATAATCTTTATTAGAGGTATTCTGCTCATTTTCAGGCTAATTCTGAATTCTTCAGTCAAGTTCAGCCAACGGTTCATGCTGTATGGGCTCAATGGCCACACAGAACACATTAGCACACTAGTAGGTTAAAGTACTTTCTATTAGCCAACATTGCATTATGAATAACATTATTAGCTCTTTTATTATCCCGGACTGCTGTTTTAAATGCCTAAATTGCTTAATGTGATTGCCTATTTAAATAACATGAATCAAATAAAGTGGTACATCATAAGTCCACTTGGCTATTTAACACAACGACTTATGTGTCGTTATGCTGTCACATTTTGGTACAGATGCAGCACCATTTAAATATTGGCTCATTTATGTTATAAAATTGCAACATGGTCCAAATAAAAATAGCTTTCATTTTAATGTAGTGTCACACTTCAGCAGATTTGGTTCTTGGGTGATTGAGAATGTGCACCCAGCCCCCCCCCTGCTCTTTATAGAGGTTACCAGGTCTCTAATCAGCCAGGGTGCTCTCTTGCTTTGATGCACTATATTAAGCACTGGTATATGAACTTGATGGCTGTTCCTGAATCAGTTTGAGCATTGTAGTGTAGTGTCACTCTTCAGAGCCTTCTTGATTATTTAACTCCTATTATTTTGACTCCTTTGCAGAAATTCAAAAGTCTCCTCATCACTGAGCTGGGCAAGGTTTTTCCAGAAGAGATGGCCAAATATAAGGCCATCCATGGAGATGACCCTCCCTCATAGTCCCCATTTCAACAGCATTATTAAAGCCAAGTTGTACATATGCTGATAGTCATGTTTTGCATTTTACAGTGTTTGTATTTGCCTTTGTACCGTATTTCATGAAGATATTCCTCATACTTCGAAAGGTGTGGGATGTTTTGTATACAACTGAAATTGAGTTGGATTTTTGCCTGATTTGTGGTATTTTCTTTCTGTTTGTTCTCTGTTATTTTTAATAAATAATTATTTAAAGTTCAGCATAAAACTGTGCAGTTATGTGTTTTTTCTTTTTTTGTTATTATTTTTTGTTTTTTTATTTTTATTGAATTGCGATCGTTTGTAGCCCTTAGATCGTTTCTGATGCAGCTGCTGTCTGTGTTCTCCAGCTAGGGTAACCAAACAACCTGTGTTTTGGTCCTGTATTATAGATAAGAATGCAGTTTCATTGGTGGAATGCTGCAACATGTGCATAGTGTTTATGTTCAAATTAAAATGAAATGCAGCATACAGTGCCTCTATACAGTGAATCTAAACAATAAAGGCACAGTTGGAAAGCACCGACAAGATGTCTTAAATTAATGATTCAAATAAAACATAAACAAACAAACAGACAAACAAACAATTAAACATGCACTCATAGTCAAATAAGTAGTTGCATCCAGAAGGAAGTGTATGATTGCAGTGCTATTGGGAAGGAAGATAAAGGTTACCAGGAAAAATATATGATGATAAATTTAGACTGATAAGGACAATATTTATTGAGCTGCACATACAGAAGTAGCGTCTCAGTATGTTGTTGGGCTGCCATGTTTGCTACTGCAACCTGCCAGACTTTTCAGCATGGAGTTGTAGAGGTTCCTAATGGTGTCCTGTGATAATCCATCCCATGCAGCTTGAATATTCTCACACAGTTCCTGCAGATTGTGCGGTAGGTGTTTAGGTGGAGTGACACCAGGCCTTTTGACGCGTGACAACAAACTGCTTCTCTTAGCGGCGACCACGGTGCCTCCTTACACAGATTTATTGCTCGTCTCCACCAAAACAAAAGCGGGACTTGTCACTGAAGATGACCCGCTGCCATTCTGAGTCACTCCAGTCCATTGCAGTCTTTGGCGACGTTGACGTGGTGTTAAGGGCAGTCGTGGTAACGGTCTGCGTGCATGTAGTCCTGCGTCATGCAGCCGACTGCCAAAGGTGCTGGCACTAACAGAATGACTCATGAAGGGCATCACTGCTCGCTCAATGTCCACAATCGTGGCTGTTGGGTCAATCAGGTGCAGCGATAAGGTCCATCCTTGCTTAGGTCACGTGCACGGCCAACTGTGAAACTTGAATGATTTGCATGTCTCATAATGTCAGACCTCACCACCAAGATTCATCCCTGTTGGTTGAATCCTTCTGGGTGCAGCTTTTCTTTTGTGTAATTAGCTAAATGGCTGAGTGAAAAATGAGAAAATGGCATATTTCAGCTCATCAAAGCAGGATCATAATGGCTAAAAGCACTTTCACTTTGGGCTATGTGAAATTATGCTGTTGTAATATTGTGATATATGTCATATTACATGAAAAATGTCTTGAAGTGTACTGATGTTGTTGTTGTTGTTTGCTAATTTACCTGCCCCACTTCCACTCATTTCATTGTGGTTAGAGCTGGAAGGGCTGCCAAATGGCCATGTGCTGTTTGGTCTACACAATGCAGAGAGAAATGATAAAAAGATGAATCATTAATTTTCATTTTATGAGGACCTTTAAAACGTACAAAGATCTCTCCAATCCCACCTTAAAGGTCTGTGTCGCATTCGTTTGCTTGGATTAAGTCTAGACTGCCTGGATTACAGCTAATAGGCTATTAATGGGGAGCTGGTCCTCCTTTGCTGGCAGGACAAATTTGGAGTGGACGTCATAGTTACGTCATTGGCAGTTGGGTGTGCATTGTGACTCAAGGAAAAATGGATGCCCGAATGGGACAACAAGTGACTTTCATTTTTATGGAATACCGTCATCCAATATCAAAAATGCCCTTTGAGGCAATACGCTGATTGTCATGGTTGCCTTAAAAAACATTGCAGCTGCATGACTACAGCGCAACCATAACCTGTGATGATTAGCCCAAAGCCTACATTAGAGCATGACTTTGATGCAAGCAATAGATCTAGCCCACACCTGTAGAAGTTCTGAGGTGTTAACTTGTGAGTGAGGTTGAACATTGGCCAGTGCGCTGAGTTCAAATGAGCCATGACATTGGGTGCTAGACAGATGGAACATTCCATTTCTGAAGCTGTGCATGCATTTAACATTATCTACAGTGCAACGTGTGTACCAGGAATATGCAATGGACAGCACCATGGCCGCCCATAGATGCCTAATGGTTGTAAGTGGTGGTGTCTGGCTAGAATTGTATGTGCGAACAGACAAACGAATCAAATCACATCCACGTTCAACACAGGAGGCCTCACATGCATATCTTGCAGGTCAGCGCAGCAGTCTACCAGAGTGCCTCTGTTAACACCATGATACCAGACAAAGCTCTTCATCTGGGTTCATGAGCTTGCTAACTGGACCCTAGAGAAATGGTAACATGTTGTGTGGTCTGATGAGTCACAGTACCAATTGTTTCAGGCTGATGTTGATGGGATTCACGTGTGGCCAATTCCACTATCATGCCTCATTCAAACTCAGATAATTCATGTTGCCTTGCCATGAGTACACTGGCCAGTGTTCATCCTCACTCACAAGATAGCACCTCACAACTCATGCAGATGTGGCCGTTCCCAAGTCATCCCCACTTCATAATGGCACTTCATAATCAGTATACATACTGCAATGCCATGAGTTGGCATGTCTGGGTACATTAAAGAGTTGATAATAGTTTGTCAATTTATAGTTGTTTGACTTTGCCTATAATAGGCCATGTCTTGTGGCGCTGTGGTTTATGTCCTTGTCACTGGGTAAGCGGTGCGTCAGTCTGTAGTCATCAAAAACCATCCAGCAGATCTCAGGTTCTGAGTCATGAGCGGATGACATGGGAGCACCTGTAGAGGTGATGAGTCTCACATACGCATGCAGTAAGCTTATCACAGTATCCTGTCTTTTATTGTGACTGTTCTAATTGACTATTTCACCTAACTTTCTTTTGATCCACGCAGGAATGCGTAATTGGAGCAGAGGCGTTAAACTGGTGGGCGGCGGTCAAGGACACATTTCATTTAGTCTCTGTGGGACATTGTTGAAAGATGATGAGTGCATTTTAAATAGAGCTGCCTGCTTAAAGCTGAAGTCTAGTATACCTTGAGCACAGGATGTTCATTAACTTTCCAGAATCCCCCATTTATTCTCATCCTTTCTTCGCAATAAACCCTTATTCTCCTCTTCTGCTTCCTGTTGCTTGTGACCAGAGACATGTGGCCCCTTGTATGAAGCATGTTGAAAGTTGATGGATATACTTACACATTCCTTTTCCTTAAGTTAACTGCATACAACCACTACAGAGAAACACCAAGCCATTCAGAATGGACAGATAGACGTATATAGAGGTAATAGACAGATAAACATACAGGTAGATAGACTACAAATAGACAGACACAGAGACAGACAAGGTTTCATGAACTGAGGTCCTACCACAGCATTTCTATTGCTTGAATGTCTGCACATCTTTTGCTTTAACCATATTCTTAGGGTCGTTGTCTTTCTGCAGGGCCCACCTTTGGTTGAGGTTCCATTCACGGATAGATGTCCTAAGATTCTCCTGTAGAATTTCTTGATGCAATCTGGAATTCATGGTTTCAATAAATGGCAAGCTGTCCTGGTCTAATAGCAGCAAAACAGCCTCAAACCATGATACTGCCACCACCATGTCTCACAGCTGGAATAGGGTTCTAATGCTGGAACACAGTCTTCGGTTTTGCCAACCATAACATTTCTACCTATTCTATAAATTTAATCTATTTTTGATATTTGTATTCATAACATTATTTTAGCCTTCTGACTCAACAAGGTGGTCTTCAGGAAACTTAGGAAATGTTCTTCCTGGAGAGTAAAGGATTTCTCCATGCTGTAATTCCATATGAACCATTCTTGCTCACTGTTTACCTGATTGTGGACTCATGAACACTGACATTAGCCAGTGTAAGTAAGGCCTGCAGATCCTTAGATGTTGCCCTGGGGTTGTGATCTCCAAGGGTATTGTAGATCTTGCTCTTGGAGTCATTTATGTTGGATGACCAATCTAGGGAAGGGTAACAATGCTGTTGAATTTCCACCATTTGTACACTGTCTGCCTGACAGTGGACCAGTGAAGTCTAGACTCAACAGAAAGAGGGGGGGGGGTCCTCTGAGGTCCTCAGAAATCTCATTTGACAGGACATGCTATGGAGTAATAAAAGTGAGCAGTACAGCCCGGACGTTACGGCAAAGACTGATGTTTTTTAACAGAGTATGGTCAGCAAGACTCACACATGATTGGCATCCAGTAAACTGAACCTCTTGAGGCTAATAATGACCTGTGGACATTCTAAAGGTTCATATACTTTAGACAAAAATAACACTTAATAGTCCTGCAGTGGACTGGCGGCCTGTCCAGGGTATTACCTGGGATAGGTTCCAGCATCTCCTGCAACCCAGAAGAATACTTGGCTTAGAAGATGACTGAATGAATGACATGTTAATATTAGATCTTTTTGTTCAACAAATCTGTAAAAACTATATAATTGTTTGTGTTATTTGTTTATTGGTTGTTCACTTTATCTATTGTTATGGCTTAAATGAAGATCTGATCTCGTTTAAGAGTCAGCTTTATGCAGAAATGTGCATAACGCTAAGGGTTTCACAAACTTTCAGGTAGCATTGGAGATTGACAGACAGATAGAGAAACAGACAGATAGATAGATAGATAGAAAGATAGATAGATAGATAGATAGATAGATAGTGTTGGACCTAACTAAGTAGACAGACTATAATAGATAGATAGATAGATAGAGAGATAGATAGATAGACAGTGGCTAAACAAGGTGCCTGTAGCTGGTATATTTTCTTGGTTAGATGTTGAAGAATTGAACATACTGCAGACGCCCTCGCGGTGAACAGATTAGTCAGGCTTGTCTTTGAAGCCGGTGATACTCTCCTTTCCGTTGCCTTTGATGCGCATTTGAAATGTGGAGCCAAATGCAGGCGAACCGGCATGTGTGCGTCCGTCTCTCTAGTGAGCCAGGGGGCTGCATAATGCTGCCTTTTATTTTATTAGCATAATGGCTTTGTAATGCTAATGCAAGGTGCTCGAAGCTGACCGTGCCTGCCTGTGTGTGTGCAAACGCACAATACGGAGGAGCTGGGTTTTATTTACTTATTTACTGGTGATTTAACACTTTTTTTACCACAGACAGAAGAGGGGCTGAGTCTGTTTCAGTGACGGTCACCCTCTCTGTGAAGGTCACAAGGCAGTGAAACCCCTCATCCTTCTGTTGCTGCAGTCGCCACAGCAACACCTCCGCCTTCCCCTGAGAAAGACAAAGGCTCGTGCTTGGGGGTGGAGGAGGAGGAAGAGGAGGAGGATGGGTGTGTGTGTGTGGGAAAAGCTTTAACACTGATGCATATTCACCATGCACACACACTCAGGCGTGTCCATACACGTGTGGAGTCTGTACACAGGAAGCCCAGTCCACACTTCAGATTTGTTATTCAGAGTCAAGGATGACAATGGCTCAAATAAGGCCTAAATAACCTTTAACCGGTCGAACCCAGGAGTCCAGAGCCTGGTGCAATGAATGCAGAACTCATCACCATGATTCATGAGTTAGAGTCCACCAGCAGAAAGGCCTGCCATGATCTTGTGCATGACTCAAAACAATCACTGATACCTGCCTTGCACTGAACTAAACAGCAGTAGATTATCAGGAAATGTGGGAATACACTCATCAGCATAAGAATCCAGAAGGCCTGGTGTCACCTCCTACCTCCAGCCCTATCGCACAATCTGCAGGAACTGTGTGAGAATATTCAAGCTGCATAGGATGGATTATCACAGGACACCATTTGGGACCTCTACAACTCAATGCCGAGACGCCATTCTGTATGTGTAGCTCAATAACTATTGCCCATATCAGTCTAAATTTATTATCATTTTTTTTGTTCCTGGTAACCTTTATCTTCCTTCCCAATAGCTCTGCCATCCCATACTTCCTTCTGGGTGCAGCTATTTATTTGATGATGAGTGTATATATACAGTTTGCAGCCTCCTGCTACTGGCTTGTTTGGCTATGGATGCATAGGAGGCATGGTCATGTGGAGCCATGATATCCAGAACTCCCTAAGCGTGTGATGCAAGTGCGGTAGGAGAGTCAATGGACTGCAAATACTTGTTGTTGGTCAGTTGTGGACATTACATGTGCATTCATGTGCTATTTCATGCTGGGATGGTTGGGTTGGTTGTGTGGCTACCATGGACTGGCTGATTGTGACTTGTCTGCTGTATTCGCAAGTGCTGGGCATCCGTTTCTCCACTGCTGCTGTGTTCAATAAAAGAGCATTTGCTTCAAGTGCTATGATACCTGCATCTCCTTCTTTGCCAAGATGCCACACTGGTGTCAGAAGTGGGACTGCCCCCACCAGTGGGCTGTAGGAGAAGAGCAATACCACTAGCTCAAAGACAAGAAGCGAAGAAAAACAAAACTGACCGAGGACTGCAAAATAAGAGACAGCACGGGGAGGACAGGTGTGGTAGTATATACACAATCCTCGTTTTGTTCTTTCAGAGGTGATGGGTACATGCACCGTGTACAGGACACCTATTTGGCCCTGTGTCTTGGCATGTGTGTGTAGGTGTGTGTGTGTGTGTTACAAGCTGAGCTGAGAGGCTAATATGAAACTGTATAGAGGTGGAACGTGCAGGGTCGAGGGCTGCTCTGAAACAGGCCAGTGCTGTGGATCTCGCTGGTCTCCATGGAGATAACTGTCTCACTCCCTCCATCTTTTCCTCATTAAAGCCGACAAGGCGAAAAGCCACAGGGTCTGGCCTCCTGCTCTCTGAAGAAAATGTAGAACCTGTGCGGTGGGAGACTAACCCCCTGTAACTCTGTGTACGTTGGAGAAGGGGTTTGTGCACATGATTGAAATGCATTGGTCTCCTTTTCCAAAGACTTAGTCCAGAATTGGCACCCTGTCAGGTCTCAAATCCAGCTTTTCTTTCTTTCCCCCTTTCTGTTTGCCTGAGGGGTCTTTAATTTAAAACATTATCAGCATAAATTGCTGACTTGTGATTGGTAGGTTGCCATGAAGCCCAAAGTGAGAATCCATATGTGGCTTTTTTGAGTAGGCTTAATTAACATTGTTAAAGTATTCAAGGGTCAGGGTGGTCTCGCCTTTGATGTTGTTCATCATTATGAAATTAAATATACAGCTCTGGAAAAATTTAAGAGACCACCTCAAAATGATCAGTTTCTCTAGTTTTACAGTTTCTGGGTTTGTGTTTGACCAAAATGAGCAGTTTTTTATTCTATACACTACTGGAAACATGTCTGCCAAATTCCACATAAAATATTGTTGTCACGTCCTGTCTAGTCTAGCCCCTGTTTTTCTGGGTTTTCAGTTTTGTTTCTGTCTTGTCATGTCCATGTGCCCTTTGTTGTTCTGTTCCATGTGCTTCTGTTTGTTTTGGTTTTTTGCTCCTCCTGTCTCCGCCCTCTTGTCAGGCCCCTCACCTGTCCCTTGTTTCTAGCTCCGCCCCTTCCAGGTGTCTCTCGTTAGCCCTTGTTGTTTTATACTCCATGTTGTGCCCTTTGTTCTTGTTTGGGGTTCTGTCTCCCTGCCGGTTGTTTGTCTCCATGTCGGTCGTTTGTATCCATGCTGGTGATTTGTCATCATGTCTGTGGATTTTGTCTCTGTTTGTTGATTCAGTCTCTGTTTGTTGTTTCTGTTTCCCTGTACCTCAGTAGTGTTTTGTAGTTTTCCTAGTGTTTTTGGTTTAGTTTTCATCTTGTTTGTGTTCCATTAAATATACTTGCGCTTGCATCCTGCCACCTTGTCCTGTCCCTGCGTAACAATTGTATTTTAGATCTGTTTATTTAGAAAAATCAGTAATGATGCCTCCAGAAGCCTGTTTTTTGAGCCATACTCGCTGGTGGTTAAGTGCTTATGGTGGTTAAGTGACATTTGAATGAGGTGGCGCTCATCACGGTCAGTAGAGAGTGGTTTTCTCTGCCAGTCTGCAGCTGTGTTGTCCTGTGTGTTTGCTGTTTGACCTTGTTCTTACGAACCAGGCGCTCACTGCCAGTAAAGCTGGAACGGAACCTTCTGTTCCTCACTAAGAACCTGCTGTACATGTGGAGATGCTGATTTAAGAAGAAACTGGAGTGGTCTCTCAATTTAGCATCTCCAGTTCACCTGGACATGTAACTTCGGAGCCCAGCTGAGAATCAAACCTATGCTGTGAGGTGACTGTGCTACCCACTGTGCCACAATGCTGCCCTTTTTTTAAAAAAAATCTGCGAGTGAACTGAATATTTGTGCAAGATTCTTTGTTTTATATTGAATATCCTGCTTATACCTGCTTATACCTCATAACATTACATACTGGTACTTACATTTATAATGTTATAATGTAATACATGTCCCTGAAGAGTGTGTGCTGTGTGGCAGGATGCATTGTCCTGCTGAAAGAGACCACAAGCATTGTGGAATACCTCTCCCAATGTTTAAGTAGACTGCAAGTATCAAATTGAAGTCCAATTAATGCTGGACCCAGGATTTCCCAGCAGAACATTTGATCCACTGACTTGTCGTCTTCCCACAGTGAATCCTGGTGCCATCACTTCCCCTAGGTTGCTACCCATGTGAAGCAAAAGAAAACAGGACCAGGTGACCTTCTATTGCTCTAGGTCCAGTTCTGATGCTCTGTAGGCACTTTGGTGGTGGACAGTTGTGAGCATGGGCACTCGGATCTTTTGGTCTTTAAAATAAACGTGTAATGTGTCTGTTAGAAGAATAGAGTTAGAAGAAGACATGTTGGTATCTGACGTCTTGCTGTACTCCAGCCATTGCATAACTCTATTAGCACCACATGATTTGATCCAATGAAGGACTGACTGGGCAAACTTGGTGCTGGATGGTATCTGTAAATCCTGCACTTCCTCCAGGAGAGATCAGAAAATGATTCAGACTCACATAATATAACAGTGCCTTGTTTATTTATTGAATTGTATTTAACTGTTAATAAGCTCACCGGACAAAGGATTTGTTACCATGTATGTTTAAGGTGGTAGTAACACGAGGATGCATGAGGAAGCTGGCGCTATAAGTACCTGCAGGGGTGTGAAGGGATTTATAGATTGAGAAGAGGTGCTACAGTGCAGTGAATGTCTCGTTCCATGTGTGGAAAATGGCTCCAAAGCAGATGTTAATGATTGGCTAAAAGGAGTGATTGCATTTGGGTGTGCCAAAGACCATAGTGTGAAGGAAGTAGCTGAATCTGCAGGTGTATGGAAGCATGCTGTCATACGGGTCTACCAGCAGTGGCTAAAATCCCAGTCTGCAGGAAATTCTTGGTGGGATTGTGCCGGGGAAGGCATCCACCAAATCTGGCCCAACTGTGCAATTATTTGATGCAGGATTGTCTGAACATTGATGTGGCCTACATCCAGAATCTTGTCCAGTCCAAGCCAAAACCAGTCACAGCTGTTATTCGTGCTTGTATGAGGTGTTACATGCTATTAGGTATGTTTCAGTCACAGGTGACTCATTTATTGTCCGCTAAACTTAAATTTTAACTAATAAAATGTTCTGCACTGATAAATAGCTTTAAATAGCTTTGTCTCAGGTGGACTAAGACTTTTGCACAGCACTCTATTTATAGCAATGTTTTTATATTTAACAGTACATTTTACTACATATATTTCTTGGAAAACAAGATGAGCATTTGGGCCTGATGTTATTTAGACAAGAGCGCGAGAGCAGAAGAGGTCAAAATTTGCATGCAAATCATCCGGGCTGATTAAAATGTTAATTTGTATCACCCATAATCCCATTATGTCACATGGGAGACGGGCGCTCCTTTGTGACCGGAATGTCCGCCTGAACCCTCAAATACAAAACACGGCATACGTCCAGGCCCATAAAACTGCTGGGCCCTGCCCTGCCTTTGTGTCACCATTTGCTCCAAACTTCTGTCCTCTTTGTGGAGGTGTGGATGGACGTCTGCAGCCTCAACGGCACAATAAACTTCACTTATCAGCCCAGACTGCAAACAGTGCAGGCTGCTGGCAGAGTTCAGCAGTATTGAGGGGCATCATGCTCTAAAGTGAAAATCCAAGTTCGCTTAATATTCCCCAAGATGTAGCTGATCAACAAAGTCGCTCTGAGGGTAATGTAGATATCAATAATGCATTGCATATGTGTAATGTACAGTGCTCAATGTACAATTTACAGAGGGTTAAAAATGAGACAATAAAATAATACGTACATTTAAAAACACACAAGAATATAAAATTGGCAAAATGTGGTAAAATATTAAGTTAGGAAAAAAATAAACCAACCATAAAAATCTATAACAACAACAACAACAACAACAATAATAATAACATCAAAACAACAACAATAATAATATATTATTATTATTATTAACAATAATTATTAACAATCATTATTAATAATACTGGAAATATTATTCATAATTATTAATTAAAGTGACTATTATTGCTATTATTATTAGCAATGATTTTTGCTATTTTTATTATTTATTACATTATTATTATTTTTGTAATATAAGTAAGTAAATATGTAAAAATATTTTTTGAAAAAATGAGTTTCTGAATATATGATAATATATATTGTTGTTTTTATAATTTCACATCACTGAGGGCTTCAACTTCTCCTTTCAAGAATAACTGAAATGGTTCAAAATTACATGGAAGAAAATGTAAACATCAAAAGGTACAAACGGTCTGCCGGGGATGATGCGTTAATGTTATATGGCTCTAACTGAAGTTTAAATCATTTTGTATCATTTCTGTTGGTCCTTTTTCATGAAATATTCCCACCACAAGTTTTCACGTACTGGCCTTTCAGTGACTGCTGGTTCACAGTAGAGACTTTACTGTGTCTGATGCTCAGGAGGATCTTTAAGGACACATTTCCATGAGAAACCAGGATGAGTTAGATCTTTAGAGTGGAGCAGTTTGTTGGGGGTTGGGGTCATTAGATGGGGTTTTTGGTTTGAATGGAGGTAGGGGGAGGTGGACTGGGGGAAGGATACGGTCATCCTCATCTAATAGCCTGAAACAGCCACATTGTTTCCGACTCGTGCTCCAGGTTCCTTGGTGGCAGCAGATGCTGAGTTACGCAGGGCCATTTCAACATAATTAATCACTGTCTGCTCTGCTCTCTGCCCTGGGACCATCAGCACAGACCCTCCATGGCTGTGTGTGTGTGAGTGTGCTCATCCACATGTCCCTCAGGGAGGGTGTGTGGGGTTCAGTCTAATTCAGAGCAGATCTAGGAGTCATTATGCTATTTGTATAGTATGTATGTTGTATTTAGAGCTGTCACTATTAAATATATATTACAAGATTTAAATAATCTCCCAATTGTTTTGATGATTAATCAAGGAAATATAAGTTTTAGTAAAGGTTGAAGAATAAAAATTGATTTTATTTTTAGTCCAGGTAGATTCAGTTCTAGAGTGCTAATCCAGGCAGATTCAGTCCCAGAGTGCTAATCCACATAGATTCAGTTCCAGACTGCTAATCCAGGTAGATTCAGTCCCAGATTGCTAATACAGGAAGATTCAGTCCCAGAGTGCTAATCCAGGTAGATTCAGTCCCAGAGTGCTAATCCAGGTAGATTCAGTCCCAGAGTGCTAATCCAGGAAGATTCAGTCCAAGAGTCCCAATCCAGAAACATTCAGTCTCAGAGAGCTAATGCAGGTAGATTCAGTCCCAGAGTGCTAATCCAGGAAGATTCAGTCCAAGAGTCCCAATCCAGAAGCATTCAGTCTCAGAGAGCTAATGCAGGTAGATCCAGCCTCAGAGTCCTTTCCAGCAAGATTCAGTCCCAGTATGCTAATCCAGAGAGATGCAGTCCCAGAGTGCTTATGCAGATAAATTCAGTCCCAGAGTGCTAATACAGGTAGATTCGGTCCCAGAGTGCCTATGCAGGTAGATTCAGTCCCAGAGTCCTAATCCAGGTAGATTCAGTCCCAGAATGCTAATCCAGGTAGATTCAGTCCCAGAATGCTAATCCAGGTAGATTCAGTCCCAGATTGCTAATCCAGGTTACATTTTATAAGCGTTTATGCAAAGCAAACAATATTGACTGCTATGCAAATAAATGCACAAAAACCCAATATTTGATGTTTAATTATGAACTTTATGGGGTTTTATACATTATTTAATTCCATAGCAGTTTCATGTTGAAAAGAAGTTGTCTTCAGGGACTTAAATATAATATTTTTATGCAACTTTTAATCCACAATTTCTGTTTATTTGCTGCAATAAAATGAAAATATACTTATAAAGTGACTCAATGAGATTGTCCATAACAGTAACAACAAAGTGTCATAGTGCAATGGTATTGGTGAAAGGCTTGTTCAGGAACCTTCTTTAGTCCAGAGAACACACTGTCCATTATTTCCATAACCATAAATCTAAATACACATTTTCACTGAACATCAGTCCATTTCAAATATACGGTAGAGCTCAGAGAATTCAGTGGAATATCTGGATGTTATTAACATGTGACTTCAACTGTGCATGGTATGGTCCTAATTTGCATATGTGGATGCAGTGATGAATAACGGTTCGTCAGGTTAAAGAATTATAATGATATGAAAACAGTTTTAGGGATTTAACACCTCTAGAAACCCCCTCAAACACTCTCCTGACACGGGCAAGTGTGATAGAACAATAAAGCAATTCTGATTTGCTTTTTTCCAGGCTGCACCTCTTTCTTTACCCCCAGCTTCATCACTCTTTATGCTATTACTTTGTTTAGAGAACCTTCACAGACGTAACACCTTATTACTATCGACTATCTGCTGAAATATTTAAGATGGCACTGTATGTAACCTGGGATTGTTTGTGGTTTAAAAACATGCATGCCCACTACAAAGCCCACATGCGTGATTCACACCTGCACCTCTCCAGCTCAAGGTCTTTCTTCCACACAATCTAGCCTACACTGTTGGAGGTGTGCAGGGTAAATACATACTAATGTAATCACCTTAGTAAGCAGCCTTGGTTCTCTGTTCTTTTTATGTTCTTAATAGTGAACTTTCCTCTCTGTGTGTCTATTTAGCTCCCTATTGTATGACTAAGAGAGGCTCTTTGGCTCTTTGTCTGCTGCTATATTTCCTTATAATGAAATCTAAGAGAATGGCCCATTGATTCTATACTCGGTTTAACCCTTTACTTAACACTGAATCAAATTAAAGGTCTAAGATCATTTGACAAGTCACTTGGTTTATTCACCTTAAATAGACGTGTTGAATGAAGCGATGCAAAGCATAATAAATGGGTTAAATGAGCAAAAAAGCAATATGTGACATCAACCTAAACTATTTTCCATTTAACACAGGAAGTGGAGATGCTAAGAGGTACAGTATACCAAGAATTACACCTACTGAGTTACTGTACACCAAACACTACATACAGTACACTAACACATTACACCTACTGAGTTACTGTACACCAAAACACTACTACAGTACACTAACGCATTACACCTACTGAGTTACTGTACACCAAACACTACAGACAGTACACTAACACATTACACTTACTGAGTTACTGTACACCAAACACACTACTTATAGTACACTACCATATTACACTTACTGAATTACTGTACACCAACACACTACGTACAGTACACTAACGTGTTACACTTACTGAGTTACTGTACACCAACACACTATTTACAGTACACTAACACATTAGACCTACTGAGTTACTGTACACCAACACACTACATACAGTACACTAACACATTACACTTACTTACTGTACCCCAACACACTACTTAGAGTACACTAACGTGTTACACTTACTGAGTTACTGCACACTGTTACCTTTCCATTTCTATTTAGGAGAAAACACTCTCTAACACCCATATTCTGAAGACAGAAGATCAACGTGCGGGAACAGTGTAAATGATGTATAAAGGAATCAGCACTTTGATGTGTTGGCTGTATTTGTGTACTGTTGTCTCTTGTCCCAGCATAGCACACTAAGACAGGTTCTGTTTGAAGTACATGAACCCAAATTTCAAATTTCAACTGAGTTTTGCATGACATCACTGTGCGTGTCACATATATCCCCATATGCCATTCTCTTCAGATTTGTCCAATTGCTGGTCCTGTTCTGGTTCCTAATTGCTGTGGATGATGGCTCCAGCCTTGGTTTTACTAATTAGTTTTAATTCAGTTGTCAGGAAAAATCTCATTATGAGATTCTGCTTATTCTGGACGTGAAATTCCCAAGCGGCCAGAAACGCACACAGCAGTCAAGGTATTGGCTGAGCTTCCAGTGAGAGGACTTCTGTTTGGCAGATGTTCAAAATCTACTTCTGCTGACGTGCATCACGTTTTGAGTTGGACATATGGCCAGACGTCATCAAGCAAACCACAGCGGCATGTGATACTGAACAAAAACAGCTTACAACTTTTAAAGGGACCACACCCCATTTTTCTCTTTATTCGTTTATTCTCCTTTCTTTTTCCTTTGAGGCAAAGTTGATGTTTGTGTAGATTTAGATATACCATGATACATTGCATACATGTAATTACATGATCACATACATATGTATGTTTACCATGGTCATTATTCACTCTCTCTTTATTACTTACCATAGAATAGAGTGTTGTTACTGTGCCTTTAAGGCTGATATATGCAAATGAGTTCTGTTCTTATTCGCATTGTACTAGTGCATCATACCATGCCACATTTAGACTGAAACATATAATTTGATACCATCTAATACCATTATAGGGGCAAAACTGCTGCAGGCTACATATGCAAATACGTGTCAAGTGCATTTGTTTTTGTAACATCACAAAAGCAATACATTATAAATTGGCTGTATTAGCTTAGTTGCCATATATGAATAAACTGGGGAATTAATGGTATGTTTTGAAGCCTTAACAACATGTTGCTGCTTTTATTCAAATAAGTAAATACCTAAGAGTCTTTGATTGGATAATTACTGCAGCGATTAACATGTTTTAGCTGGCAACAACTGTTTTAGCCCTAACTAATGCAAAGTGGCTTCTCCTTTCTGAAACTACCATGTGGGAAGACGTATGTAGAAAAGATGTAACTGTGTTTCAAAGGAGTCCAATTATTGTCCTGTATCAAGCAAAGAAAACAACTAAGCAGAAGCTGGAATGACTGGAATTGGGTTCACTGGAAATGTGGGCGGAAAAAATCTTAAATGACTGTGATCAGAGATCACACAAACACTTGAAGTGGATGGTAAAAAATAGACAGTAGAGCTCATGGCTGTGTGTAATAGTGAAAATAAAAGCATTTCCACATGACCGGAACTCACAGGATTGGGACTAAACAGCTGTGCGGACATAAGAGAACCACTTATTACTGAAGCTGATTGGCTTCAATTTGCTGGGGAGCATAAAGAATGGACTCTGGAGTGACAGAAAAAGGACATGAGTCCAGACTGACCCTATTCCAGAGCATCAGGGTAAGAAGGGAAGTGCATGCAGCAATGCACCCATCATGATAAATGCATAGTTCCCACTGTATAAGCCTCTGGAGGCAGTATTATGACCTGGGGTTGCTTCAGTTGGTCAGGTCAGCTGACCACTTAAAGGTCCTGAATGCCCGGGTTATCCCAATTAATGATTTTTTTCTTCCCTGGTGGCATGACCATATTCCAGGATGACAATACCAAGACCCATCGGGCTCCAATTGGTAAAGAGATTGTTGTGTCTGTGGACCAACACAGAGTCCTGACCTTAACCCCACAGAAAGTCCTTGTGATCTGCTGTAGAAGACTGCCCTCTATGAGTCATCCTGTTAGTGCCAGCACTATTGGCAGACGGCTGCACAATGCAAGACTACATGCACGCAGACAGTTACGACGACTGCCCGTAACACCACATCAGCATCACCAAAGACTGCTATGGTGTCGTGCGAGACTGTCATGGAGTAACTCAGAATGGAAGCAGGTCACCTTCAGTGACGAGTCCCGCTTTTGTCTTGGTGAGACGATTTAGACGATCAACAAACGTCACACGTCCAGAAGGCCTGGTGTCACTCCACCTCCACTCCTACCGCACAATCTGCAGGAACTGTGTGAGAATATTCAAGCTGCATGGGATGGATGATCACAGGACACTATTAGGAACCCCTACAACTCCATGTTGAGACGTCTGCATGTTGTGTCCTAGCCATCTTAGACCATTTCTTTCAATCCATTCATCATAAAAGTAAAGGAAAACAAGTGAAAAACAGAAGTTCCAAAAAACTAATTTGACTGTTTTGTGAATCAAACAAATGATATGTGGTCTCTGACTTTTGCCAGTGCTTACCTACATATCCCTCATAGCCATTGACTACACAGATTAAAGGACACTAGCCAACCACTGTTGCTAAATTTGCCTTTCGGCCAGCGCTGCACTCTTTAAGCCAGTAAATATAGAAGCCAATCAGCTGGTGCACTAATACTTAATTGCATGCCTTGGCTACCGGGAGGTCAGCGTGACTGTATTGGTCATTATGTAACATTATATAACTACTAGCCTTGACTGCACTACCAGACTGAAATGGGATTTCCTCATGAAGACTTAATAATTTGGCGTTTTCAGATTTAACTACAGTAATCCAATTAATCCCTATTAAGCTTTGTGCGTGTATCCAGAGCCCAGTCTATTTGCATGCAGACTCCCACGTCCGCATGAATGCAGCTCAGCCTACTATTATTTGGACGCCATATTCAATTAACGTAGGGCCCTGAAAAAAGTAAGCAACCAAGACAGTGTGACATATGTATATATATATATATATATATATATATATATAAAGGGAGAAACATAATTATCTGGAACCAGGACAGGAAAAAAACAACTGTAGTGCGTTCATAAGAGGAGATTAAGTGCGGATTTTTATTTGACAGTTTTTTTGGAGGGGAGTCGATAGTAGCCAGCCATGAATAACTCATAGCACTGCAATGCAGAGCTGGCGGACGTAATGAAAAGCAAAAGCAATGCATCAGGATTTTCCCCACTTTCAGAAACGCGTAGCCGCGCTTGTAAGGAAGCGTCCTGAAGGCTTGGGAGATGTGATGACTGTAAATTATTGAGCTGGTCTGACTGAAACAACACCTGCTGAAGGTAATGAGGCATGCGGCGCAACCTTGGATGTAAACTCCAGTCAAATAAAGATTTCTTGTCAGTTTCTTGAGGCAGAGCCGGGCTCGCCTCCCCTCTTACAAGCTGTGGGGGGAATAAATACTAAAAGTCGGAATTCTGACCTGCACATTCAGAGCATTCTTCTGACTGTTACACATACAGAACTTTCATTTAATTACATTCACAGAACAGCCAGTAAATACAAGTATATATATAAATAATCTGCTTACAGGATGAAGGAATGTTGGTGAACAACTCGGAACAAACTAGACAGTTACAGCAGTATCACAGGTGGAAACTAAGTTGTTTCACGCTGTTGCTATGGTATCCCAGGTGGTTACTAAGGTGTTTCAAGCTGTTACTATAGTATTCCAGGTGAATACTAAGGTGTTTCAGGCTGTTGCTATAGTATTCCAGGTGGATAGTAAGGTGTTTCAGGCTGTTGCTATAGTATTCCAGGTGGATGCTAAGCTGTTTCAGGCTGTTGCTATAATATTCCAGGTGGATACTAAGAGTTTTCATGCTGTTGCTATGGTATCCCTGGTGGTTACTAAGGTGTTTCAGGCTGTTGCTATAGTATTCCAGGTGAATTCTAAGGTGTTTCAGGCTGTTGCTATAGTATCCCAGGTAATTACTAAGATGTTTCAGGCTGTTGCTGTGGTATTCCAGGTGGTTACTAGGGTGTTTCAGCGTATTTCAGGCTGTTGCTATGGTATCCCAGATGGTTAATTAGGTGTTTCAGCGTGATGCTTTGGTATCCCAGGTGGTTACTTAGGTGCTTTGGTATCCCAGGCGGTTTAATTAGGTGTTTATGTGTTTCAGGGTTTTGCTTTGATATCCCAAGTGGTTACTAAGGTGTTTCAGGGTGTTGCTTTGGTATTCCAGGTGATTTGTGTGTATGTATGTTTGTGTCTCCGTGTGCTGGTCTGTATGTAATGTCTGTATGTATCTGTTAAATAAGATTTCCTGGATTTGGAAAATGAAGAGCTTGGGAAATGTACTTGGGAAATGAAGTGAATGAAAGGATGGTCTCTGATTGTCCTGTATGCACTGAAGTGTCACAGATGGTGATGAAGCATTCACACATGTATTACTACATACATTTTCATTAGTTTGCTCCACAAGACAGGATACGGGATTAATATCAGTTCCCCTACTTGTTCGTCCCTGGAGAGCATGATGGGTTTTTTTGTAAAGGCAGTGAAGCTAGCCAAATTTAGATTGGCCGAAAACGCTGACGCTACCACAAATCCAGAGTCAGCGAATTGTCCTCTTTTTCCGAACAGATAGTGCGAAATGAAGGAGGGAATACTATGCAGCAGGAAGCCTGTTTTTGGCCCAGTTCATACCCTCACATTGAAGGACTGATCAAGCTCACAAAATAGCAGGGAGGTCAACATGGAGCTGAAGCAGCATTTCAGAATATGCGTCTTGTTTGCCAGTATTGTGTGGTATGCACAATACGCTTCATGTATGCGTCCACAACTGGCTGAGTGCCCTGTGCCTCACACTGCAACTCTCTAAAAGATGTATGATGCTGCTTGCACGAAGCAAAACCTCAGAAGCAATTCAGTGACGCAACCGAATGAGTCTCTGGGTCAGCATTCTTCATGCATGAGGGCTTCAGGATGAGTTCTAGTCCAAGGTGACGCTGTACCAGTATGTGTCAGGTCTCAACCATGACTCAGCTGCTTGCTGATGCAGAAGGCTGTGCCGTTTGAAGCCCTCTAAGTGCCCGTATCACAGAAGACCAAGTTTCTTTTACTTTTCTTAAAAAATAATATTTAATGATTTAAACATTGGTTTAACATTGGATGTGAACACCATACAGGTGCATGTAAAAAGTTTGGGCACCCCTGGTCAAGGGACAAGTTAACACCTCCTCTATAGAGAATCCAAAAATGTTTTTGCTGAATTTAACATTTTGGGAAAATAAAAAAAAACCCTGAACCTGTGGCATGTGCAAAAGTTATCCCACAACAGTTAGCACCGCATGACTGTGGGCAAAACGCATGGGGATGTACAAGGGGACGTATCATGAAAAACATACCTTTTAAGCACTTGAGCTCAAACGTTGGGGTATCTTGAGTGCTTACCCACCCACAAACTGTAAACCAAGACAAGTCAGTCAGTTATTAGTGGGCTGGCCAGATCACAAAACATGGGATTCAACAAGCTGTTCGGATTTGGCTTTTCTTCCTAACTTCCAAGTGCTATTAGAATAACACCGTTCCCATCTAAGTGTCTCCACCCATGCCTTCAGAGCTACCTTTGCCAAAGTTCGCATTTCTTATAATTGCCAGAGCCTTAGGCCTGAGTTGAAGCTTAGAGCTAATCATGGGAACGGCTCTGTTGTTGGCTACACCTGAGTGGATAAAGTTTACCAGTGACAGTCACCAAAAACCAACCTGGGTCAGTGCAATGCAGCTCTGGCAATGAAACATTTCCTAAAAAATTTCCTAAACTCACCCACTCTGGTGTCAGTTCTGTTGTATCACTTTGATCCAGAGTCCGATCCTAAATGTCAGAACAAGCTGGTAGATACACCTTCAGCAGACTGGTTTCAGAATGGTCAGTTTTTACTGTTTTAGCTCTCTCTGTTTGCTGTCAGAGCGTGTGCCAGACTTGCTGGTAGGCAGGCAGTAAGGCAGGCAGTAACTGTGTTACGTGATGGTGTCACCTTGTAACAGATAAAAGGGCTGGAATTCCAGAGAGGCATTCAGGCAGCTAAGAAAAGTGGTTTCCATGGGAGAGAGTTTCTCTCTATGGCATGTACCTTGGACTTTATAACTGTTTACATGCACACAGTATTACAGTACTAGTCTTGTTTCACTGTTAAAGTCTTGGATGGATACAAAAGGGTTAAACTACCAGTGGAAAACTGACCAATCAGGAATTGTTTTCCTCCATGGTATGTATGTAGCTTAAAAAAAACTCCTCTACTGGACTTCTGAAGTGCTGAATAGAAGTTGCACCAAATTAGATTCACCATCACCATAATTGAAAAGCAACTGATTACTTTTCTGGGAAGGTTCTTGATACATGACTCAATCAATCAATCAAAATGTATTTATAGAGCACTTTTTACAACTAGCATTGTCTCAAAACAGCTTTACAGAAAAGCAGTTTGTTATTAGGATAAAAATATAGGAAAAGGATAGATGTAAGGAAGGGGATCCAAGTCCAAGCCCCCATGAGCAAGCCAAAGGCAACAGTGGCAAGAAAAAGCTCCCTAGGAGTAAAAGGAAGAAACCTTGAGAGGAACCCATCCTCCTCTGGTCAACCCCAAATTAAGAGAGAATGACAAAAGGCATCTGAGATACATGACTGACTCATACGACCAGCAGGCTAATCAATGGTCTGCTAGAAATGGAAAACAGCAGCAGAAGCGGGAGCAGCAGTACCAAGTTAAAACATGTGCTAATCTGTCTGATACATGCTTGCAATGTCTTTCACAAGCTTTAAATGTCTGTGTGTAATCTAGAACATCCAAAAATGTTCATGCGAATTAGCGCTAGCAAATTACTAGAATCTCCCTGGATTGCTAGCAGGAGTTAGCATTTTTCCAAGTTTGACATTTATATCTCAAATTGAAGTCTTAGCGTTGAGAGTCATAGTTCCCACTGGAAATTACTGCTGTTAATCATTTATCATGTTATTAGCATGTTAACTTTGACACCATTAACAAGACCATTAGACATTCTCAGAAGCGTGCGTGCTGTGTAGGCTAATTATAGTTCTCATCCTCGGCTACCCATCATACATTTCATTATCCGACAACCAGAACTGTCCAGCAGAATGAAAAATGGACCTGTGAGAAAACGTCCATCGCTTAGCAACATTAGCATTACAGCTTCAGGACAGAAGTAAAGAAGCAAGACACCTAAAACGTCTTGGCTAATCAGCTACATTTGGGAAAATGGGAAAAACATTCGATTTTTCACTGGACAATCAGTTTAAGGGTCAGTGTGAATGTCCGCAGGCTAGCGCTGACACAGCCATGGCCAGACACGCACAGTTTCTCTTTGCCTCCTCTATTAAAGCGGACAGTGGCTGGAGGTCGAAGGGTTAAGCTGACATGGCTCCATTATGGTGGGAAAAGAGCGGGGAGGGGGGATAATCTCAGTCCTTTGAAGATTTGAAGAGCTTTGCATTTCATTTTTGCTATGTGTTTGCATCTCCTCTTGTCTTTCCTTGTTGTTCATGGCGCTGGTGAATTGAGCAGGAGGAGAGACATATGTCAGCTATAACAGGCCGGGGGCTGACATGCCCCTCTCCATTTGTCTTTCACTTCCCTTGCATTAACGGAGCTGCTGCAGTGTCCTGGTGTCCTCTCAGTTTGATGGAGCGGCAGCTGAACCCCGGTCTGGTGTGATGGTGAGGCCAGTTTAAATCAAATGACTGACCACTTTTGCTCTTTTTCTCATGCATGAAAATGATGTGCTTTTAAAAGGTTTAACACTTAATAATAATAATAAGGTTATTATTATTAGATTATTATTTTCCTGCACAATAAACTCACACTGTGTAATTCAAGGCTTAGAACCAAAGAAGTGTGACATTTAACTAACGTTACAGGAAACAAAAAAATGACCATAGTTTGACTTTGTTTACTGACTTTGATCTGTTTTCAGTCTTTAATATTAAGATATCATATATACTTGCGTGACAGGGTGGCGCAGTGGGTAGGACTGTCTATCGCCTCACAGCAAAAAGGGGGGCCTGGGTTTGATTCCCACCCGCGATGTCTGGATGTGTGGAGTTTGCATGTTATTCCAGTTTCTGTATGGGTTTCCTCCAGGTGCTCCGGTTTCATCCAACAGACCAAAGACATGCTGTCAGGTGAATTGGAGATGCTAAATTGCCCCCCTAGGAGTGAGTGAATGTGTATGTCTGTGTGTCTGCCACTGGTGGTCTTATCATCAAAAGAATAGTTGCACCCAGAAGGAAGTATCAGATTTCAGTGCTATTGGGAAGGAAGTTAAAGTTACCAGGAACAATAAATGATGATAAATTTAGACTGATATGGGCAATATTTATACACATACAGTTACACATACAGAAGTAACATCTCACACATAGATTAATTGGTCGTCTCCACCAAGACAAAAGTGGGACTTGTCACTGAAGATGACTCGCTGCCATTCTGTGTCACTCCATGACAGTCGGGCACGACACCATTGCAGTCTTTGGTGATGGTGTCGTGCCAGACTGTCATGGAGTGACGCAGAATGGCAGCGAGTACAAAACAAATTAACGTTTCAGAAAACAAAATTAAAAAAGTAAAAAGAAATTTACAAGATGTGAAACACTTTTACCAGTACCAAAACAATTCTACAAACTACGAATTCTGACAGAAAGGGTAGGTCTAACACACAGGAAGTGCTTGTTGCGGACCCTTGTCAATCAAACTGTTTTGCGGTGGTAGAGTGAGTGGAGTTTCGGATGGTGAAACGGTACAGCATGTTTTGTTCATTTTGTGGCACGCGCTTTTGTTTTTCCATTACCTTTTCTTCCGTCTGCTCTTTTAAAAACTCTTTCAAAAACTCATGAACCTGTGGCACGCTTTTCTACAGGAAAAACAAAAGTGTGCCACAGGTTCATGTAGGATTCAAATGGCAGGTTTGTGTAGGAACATCAAATATAAATGATTCATTATTCTCTGATTGCGACAGTCAGTTTAAACACATGCACTGATGACTGATACAGTACTTATTCTTGGCCTTCTGGGAGATGACTTCATAGCCTAGCTGAGCTAAATTGCTGTTAGATTAGTGATCAGATGTGTTCATGCCACAAAGTGGACCCCACCAATCTTTCATTCTCTGTCGGTAACCATTCCATTTAACAGTGCTATGGGGGGTGTGCAGAACGCAGGAGAGATTCGATTAGTGTGTGTGTGTGTGTGTGTGTGTGTGTGTGTGTGTGTGTGTGTGTGTGTGTGCGTGTGTGTGTCTGCCTGTGCATGAGTTGATAGTGTAGTACACCTGTACTGTGCAGTACAAATAGTCACACACACACATACTGAATTTGCTTTTAAACACTATCAGAATGTCCCATACATGTATGTAATAATAATGCTGTATATCCCATGTATATCAGAAAAACAGTACTTAAAGCCACAATAAGATGATGGTAATCAAATACAATTTTTGTGATATTACTGAGTATCGCCTTGTGGTCAACTAGCTCTCCATTCTGTGTGCATGCTGGAAAATAATCTGCCCTGTATCTGTAAATGGGAAATAAACAAAGTGGCTCGGATCGAGTTGCACAACATTTTTCCAGCCAGACAATAACTGAGGGTGTTGGTGATTGTGCACAGGACAGGGGGAAGTGGAGGGGCTACGTGCTGAACTCTGTGCATTGTCAAGAAAGAGAGATGGAGAGATGGCTAAGAAACAGCCAAGAGGAGAAGATCTGAGTAGCAAAGACTGAGGAATAAGTTCTTGGATCTGGCAAGAGAGAAGACCTGTGTTTACATGAGTGAGACTTTTTAATGGTGGAGAGGCCTCCTACAGTTGGCAAGGCTGAGGTTTGGCTTCCTATTCACCAGCTTCTTTTTGTTTGAATTTTCCCGTTTCACCTTAAAAGGTGCAACTGTTATATTCAAGCACCTCAGGCACCAGAATGTAACTTCAGCACCATTTAGGGCAGAATGGGAAAGTTCAAACAAAAATGTTGACAGGTAGACTGCTGCACTATTTAAGGTGAAATGGAAAAACTCAAACAAAGAAGCTGATGAGTAAGAAACTGACTTCATCTTCATGGAGAGTTAAAAGGCATGCAAAGGGATGAGAAAGTTGCTCTGTTTCTGCTGGACAGCTGGGGAACTCATTTCTGCTGTTTCACGGAACCAAACGGTCAGTATTGTTTTGTCCTGTTGGCCAATGTTTGTGGTAGCTATTGATTAGCATAGCAGCAGCAATTGTAGTGTTTTGCGCTTGCACTTTGTAACAGTTGTATTGTACCATCAGGCCGCCATCAACGTGGCAGACGTCTCGCCATGGAGTTGTAGAGTTTCCTCATGGTGTCCTGTGATAATCCATCCCATGCAGCTTGAATATTCTAACACAGTTCCTGCAGATTGTGCAGTAGGGGTGGAGGTGGAGTGACACCAGGACTTCCGGACATGTGACACATGAAAACAAACCATTCATCTTGGCGCTGACCACGGTGCCTCCACACATAGATTCGTTGGTCGTCTCTACCAAGACCAAAGCAGGACTCGTCACTGAAGATGACCTGCTGCCATTCTGAGCCACTCCATGACAGTCTGGCATGACACCATTGCAGTCTTTGGTGATGTTGGTGTAGTGTTAAGGACAGTCGTCGCAATGGTCTGCGTGCATGTAGTCCTGCGTCATGCAGCTGTCTGCCAATGGTGCTGGCACTAACAGGATGACTCATGGAGAGCATCACTGCTCACTGAATGTCCATAATCACGGCTGTTGGGTCAGTGAGGTACAGAAATAAGGCCCATCTTTACTTACGCCACATGCGTGAACAAGCATGAAACTTGAATCATTTGCACGTCTCACGATGTCAAACCTACCCACCAAGTTTCATTGCTGTCAGTTGATTCCTTCTGGCTGCAGCTACTTGTGCAACTATTCTTTTGATGGTGAATGTATGTAAGTATCTATATGTGATGGTCAATTTCTAAGCCAATCCTAATCTAAAAGAAACTGCTTCTATAAATAAACATGGAGCACACACATGCCGTCGCCCTGTCTTTTCACTCTCTCCCTCAGAAAGCAGATCAGTTTGGCTTACCCGTGTAAGGATAATGCTCATTAAAATAGGAACACACGCAGGAGTCAGTGACGGACACCGCAAATCAGATGACTCCATTCACAAAGCAGGATGAGTTCAGTTCAGTTTAGCCAAGCCCGATTCAGAATTACTCAGAATGTCCACAGCTGTTTTTATTGACTGCACTAAAAGATACTGTCCATGACAGATACCACATCCCCAAAGAACAAAGGGAAGAAGGTAGCACAAGCCGGATAGTTTCATTGGACCCTCAGTAATAACGACACGTGGTGTTCTTTTCTTTGTCTTCTAGGGAGGATGGGAAATTTCATGAGCTTTCATTGACATGACTCCAGGGACTGGACAAAGAGAGTAGTTTGCTTTTATCTGCTCATAAGTGAATGTTCCAGAACAAAGACATGTGTGCACATGTTCCAGTGCCGCTGTTTGTCTTTGTGCACGTGTGTAACGCCTTATGTACTATGCAGCAAGACGTGGGTGCCTTTGAAATGCACAAAACATGGGTGACTCACTCATTTTCATCTTTTTTTTTTTCATCTTCATGTTCAAGTGCTGAACTGTAGGCTGCCCATGGCCTCTTGCTTTGCACTCTAGAACCTGAAACATTCATGACCAGTTTATGAAATTAGATTAAAATTAGATGAAAGGTGTCTGAACCAAGATTCATCAACTCGCGGAACCACGACCTGGGTGCATTTCGACTGGATGTATTCAACATGGAATGGAATTCTGTAGCAAAGCTGATCAATGCATGAGTAGAAACAGAAAGTTCTGCAACAACTCCACACATGAAGCAGAACAGCTTCTGAAGTGCTCCTTCTGCTGTTTTGGTTTATCCAATCTGGGATGCATTTATGTAAAGTACCAAATCACACCACTGTATAAGTACCGACTACCAACACGTTTAGCCACCACCTGGGATACCTTAGCAATGACTTAGCAACACTTTAGCAACCACCTGGGATACAATTTTGGTTCTACTTAAATGTAGGATTACTTGATTTAATTGAACACTAAAATAAAAATAATATATAATCAAAATATAATATAATAAATAAATAGTAATAATAATAATAATAATAACAACAACAACAAAACAACAACAACACTAATAATAATAATAATTATTATTATTGTTATTATTATTATTGTTGTTGTTGTTGTTGTTGTTCTTTTCACCATTGTAAGGTGGTTTCTCTACAATCCATAAACTGTGAGCAAATGTTAATGGTAATCTCTTGTGTAATCACATTGCCTTCCATGGTGTGTCTCCAAACCATCGCTTCACGTCTGCATTCTAACAAAAGTAGTTTACAGCGTGGAAAGCATCACTCTCACCTTACCAACCACCTGGGATAGCATAGCAACAACCCAGCAACACATCATCAACCACCTGGTATACCTTAGCAATGGCCTGACAACATCATACCAACCACCTGGGATAACATAGCAATGACCTGACAACACCTTACCAACCACCTGGGATAGCATAGCAATGGTCTGACAACACCTTATCAACCACCTGGGATAGCATAGCAATAGCCTGGCAACACCTTATTAGCTACCTAGGATAGCGTAACAATGGCCCAGCAACACCTCAGCAACAACCTGGGATAACGCACCAATGACCCAGCAACACTTCCGCAACCACCTGTGATAGTGTAGCAATGGCCCAACAACACTTTAACAACCACCTGGAATAGCGTAGCAATGGCCTGGGAACACCCTACAAACCACCTGTAATAGAGTAGCAATGGGCTGACAACACCTTATTGACCACATGGGAAAAGGGTAGCAATGGCCTGGAAGCACCTTACCAACCACAAGGGATAACATAGCAATGACCTGGCAGTTCCTTACCAACCACCTGCGATAGTGTAGCGATGGGCTGACAGCACCTTACCAACCACCTGGGATAGCATACCAATGGCCTGGCAGTACCTTACCAACCGCCTGCGATAGTGTAGCAATGGCTTGACAGTACCTTACCAACCACATGGGATAGGGTAGCAATGGCCTGGAAACACCTTACCAACCACATGGTATAGCATAGCAATGGCCTGGCAGCACCTTACCAACCACCTGGGATAGCGTAGCAGTGGCCTGACAGCACCTTGGATAGCACCTGGCCCCACCCAAAGCCCCCACTAGATCATGAATACAAGCACTACTGGAACCATATGCACCCTGCACTTTAGTATTATTCTGAACTGCTGACTGACTTCATATATACTTCAGCTGAACACTTGGACTTACATTACCATAATGTTGAGCTGAACTGAACTGAATTAAATTTAGCAGCCACCTGGGATAGCACAGCAATAGCTTAGCAACACAAAACACCCAGCATTCTAACAAAAGCTGTTTACAGCATGGGAAGCGTCACTCTCAGGCGAGAGTAAAGAACATCCTTCCAAGGACATTCCTTCAGGGCGGGGTAATGAGGGGATAAAAGGGGGTTAGTGGATTTAGAAGGAGGCAGGCGGCAGTGGAGGCCGCCTGAAGGTGTAATGTGGTAATAGGCTGCAGGAGCACTGGGTCACAGGCATGGTTCTTTAACTTCTCCACAGTCTATAAACAAAGAGAGATTAGCCTTCCTGTACACATCGCTCAGCACCTGAATTAGAGCCACTCACTTATAGACTGCATTAGTGAACGGCACAGAACTGTTACGCAGAGAGTCTTTTAAAGTGATAGTCTGGCTGACGTCCAGATTTACTCCATTAATCCTTTACCTCAGTTACGGTCGGCTTGTATACTGTATTTTTTCTTGTGTTTAAAAATTTGTCGCACCCAGAAGGAAGTGTGGGATTGCAGTGCTATTGGGAAGGAAGATAAAGGCTAATAGGAACAATAAATGATGATAAATTTAGATTGATATGGGCAATATTTATTGAGCTACACATACAGAAGTAGTGTCTCTCAGTATGGCATCGGGCTAATGCAACATGCCAGACATCTCAGCATGGAGTTGTAGAGGTTCCTAATGGTGTCCTGCGGTAATCCATCCCATGCAGCTTGAATATTCTCACACAGTTCCTGCAGATTTTGCGGTAGGGGTGGAGGTGGAGTGACACCAACAACAAAACGTTTGCCTTGGCGCTGACCACAGTGACTCCACACACGGATTTGTCGTTTCAAACAAACAAAAAAACGGGACTCGTCACTGAAGATGACCTGCTGCCATTCTGACATGTCATGACAGTCTGGCACGACACCGTTGCAGTCTTTGGTGACGTTGATGTGGTGTTAACGGCAGGTGTTGTAACGGTCTGCATGCATGTGGTCCTGTGTCTTGCAGCCGTCTGCCAGTGGTGCTGGCACTAACAGGATGACTATATGTATAACTATTCTTTTGACCATGAGTATATATAAATGTGTTGATATATGTTCTGATTGGCTGCCGCATTCAAAAAGCATGGCTTAAACATTCCTTATAAATCTGCATAAATGGGCCGGGCCATTTATATATCTAAATGAGCTCTGTTCTGATTGGCTGCCACATCCAAAAAGCATGGCTGAAACACTCCTTATTATTCTTTATAATGGGTGGGGCTAATGTGTTGCAGGCTCAATAGGCAGTAAACGTTTTTGCTTTTATGACATCACAAAAAGAGCAAATTGAAAATGAGGGAAATTCAGTTTTCCATGGTATGGGCTCTTTAATACCTAAATGCTTTTTTTTCAGTGCATGTGGCCTTGACAGGCATTTCACAATTGGATATGTGAGTCTGTAGTGGTCAGTTATTACAGTTATAGGAGGAAATGTCAGATATTCTGGCAGGCTTGGTCTCAGGAGGGCATTGTCTCTGCCTGTCCTCTGCCCACATTCCCCCCCAATCAGCTCAGTCTCAGGGGAGCCATTTTGAATGGGGTGTTTTAGCCTGCTCCAGTCATTCTTATCCTGCTAAACCTGCAGAGGAAGGCGTGACTGAAAGAGATTATTGCATTATTGGATAATTTAATATCGCAAAAGGCAGGGCTATTTTTAGCTAACATTTATATCCTTTTCTCTCTGCTGCCTATGTCACCCACACACATATAGTACGCCATTTGAGTCTCTTGCCTACTAATGAGTCTATTTGTCACTCCGGTGCTGCGAGCAGGCACAGCTAACTTCATCTAATTTCCTCTGGAACTGATTAACTATGCCCTCTCCGTCCACCCAGGCCTGCCTTTCCACATATTAAACATTCAGGCACTGGAATCACACGCAGCCCAGAGCTGAAACACAATAGAGGTCACTCACACACACATGCACATCGTCTGGGCTCACTGACTCACTTCATTAGAATGACCTGAGTCATATTAATCAGGTCTGAATTAGCCATGAGTTCGTGGTGACAGAGCTAACATGGAGTGGCTACTATTTTCTACTCAGAGTGAATTGTGTATGTGTGTCTTTTTAAAAAGCTAGCATAAATATACAATGCAAATACATTGTGCTGGACTTTAAGACTACTTATGGTGTCCTTGCTGGTCATCTAAACCTGACCTGTAGATGTGCAGCTTAGCTGTGAGACTATCAGTTAGTGGAAGCTCATAGTGGTCCAATTACTTAAAGCAACAGTATGTAAGAATTTCACCTTGAAATAACAGCTTTGGAATCATTCGGATGTTGCTTTGGCCTTTAATAGGGAGAACGGCATCATTGTCATTTCCGCTCTGGACCCGGAACGCCTGTTTTAGTGCTATGTAACTTTGGGGTGTGCATGGGATGTCTCTAAGATCTGCATAGCACTTTATGCCACCACATCTCACGACTTCAGCTAGCTACACTCATTATCAAAACAAACGCTGCACAAACAGTTGCACCCAGAAGGAATCAACCAACAGGAATGAAACTTGGTGGGTGGGTTTGACATCTGGGTGCAACTATTCTTTTCATGATGAGTCTATAAGAAAAAGCTAGTTCGGTATTCACAGCTGA
This sequence comes from Semaprochilodus insignis, assembly GCA_034552555.1. Lineage (NCBI taxonomy): Eukaryota > Metazoa > Chordata > Actinopteri > Characiformes > Prochilodontidae > Semaprochilodus > Semaprochilodus insignis. The sequence continues at coordinate 29,315,156 of CM067475.1, forward strand.
GGCCGCGAAGAAACCGAAGAAGGTGTTGTCGGAAAAATTGAGGAAGAGAAAAAAAGAGAGAGTGACCATGAAGGAGACTGGTTGGTGAGAGCTACAAGAGATGAGGGACGCAGGACAATCTCATGACTAACAGGAAAACAATGAAAATCCGACAGCACTGTTCATCCCTGCTAATGTCATTTGCCCAGTCTTTGTCCATCTCACCAAATAACCCTAGAATAAATAAGTCAGAACCTCCTGTAATGAAATCCTCTAATATTACTCTACCTTGTAAATCCACATGGTTCTTTCTGATGCTCTTTCTGTGCGATTCCAGCTCCCCACTAGAATCTGACTCCGCTTCATGGGCTCACACATATGGATGCTACAGATTATACTTGTGATGTCAGTTCTTTCACATAGAGGCAACCAAAACCGTGAATGTAATCTGTAGGTCCGTATGCCTGCTGTATTCTCTGGTGTGTCAACTATCCATGAGGGGGGCTCAAAAAGGAAAGCAATTTTTGCACAGTGCTACTTCATTCATTTATTCATTAATTCATTCATCTTCTATGCCGCTTATCCTTCTAGGTCATGGTGGAGCCTATCCCAGCACTCATTGGGTGGAAGGCAGGAAACACCCTGGACAGGCCACCAAATTTTTATTGTTGTTTTTTTTGCCTGCCATTCAGACATTAAAATAGCATTTAATAACATACCTCATCAGCTTCCATCAACACTACACTGACATTTGTTTCTGTTTATATATATATATATAAGCTCACCGGTCACCTGTGACTGAAACATACCAAATAGCATGTAATACCTCCATGAACACCAATTACAGCTGCGATTCAAATTGCCATGGATCTTCAGACACTCTTGCATCAAAGAATTCTGCAGTTGGGCCACATTTGGTGGATGCCTTCCCTGGTACAATTATGAGGAGAATTTCCTGTAGACTGGGATTTTTGCCACACTGGTAGACCCGTATAACTTCGATACACCAGCAGATTCAGCTGCTTCCTTCACACTATATAACATAATTTTAATGCACCAGTATTGCGTTGTTCTGAGGTTGCTAAGCTGGAACAGACACAATGTACTTGTAAAACAGAAAAAATCAGGAACTTTGAGTGCACCGATCTTTTCTGTACAATATTTCACATGCTGCACAGCACTCTGTTTAAGCAGGATTAGTTAAGCTCGCCATTCAAAATCAACAATAAGNAATTGTGTACAGTATGTTTCAATTTAGATTAACTAATCACACACTGAAATCAAGTGTCAATCAATCAATCAATCATTCAAGTATGAATGTAGGTTCCAACTCAATAAAGTACATTAATTCAACACAGTTTTTTTTTCTAAAAGTAAGCAAATGGAAGGACAATAGCTGTTGTTTATGCTAGCAGTATGTAAAAAGTACATACATAATATCTTAAAATAATGACTTATTTTCTCAAAATATTGACTTCATATCTCAAAAATAATGACTTCGAGTGTTCAAACGATGTGGTGTCACAAAAAATGACTTATTTCCTCAATATATACACTTATTTAATCAAAATAAAACAATGACAAATGTTTTCTCAAAATATGGACTTTGTGTTCAGTAATATTTACTTATTTTGTTTATATAAAATAATAAAACAATATAAAATAATATAAAACAATATATATAATTACTAAAAAAATCAATGTAATATCTCAGAATAATTTCTCAAACAATTAACATAGTATTTCTTAATAAGTACTTCATTTCTCAAAAGACTGACTCCAAGTTCATGATACATTTTATCAAAATAAAACAATGACATGTTTTCTCAAAATATTGACTTTGTATTTCCAAATGAATTACTTATTATCCTTTGTTAAAGGACTGATGTAGTATCTCAAATTAATTGCTTATTTTATCAAACTATTTGGTTAGCATCTCAAAGTAATCACTTTTTTTAAAGATATAACACGCTTGAGTTATTATTTTACGGTAGTAAGTTGATAATTTGAGACAGTTAGTCAATATTTTGAGATAATAAGTCAATATCTTTAAGATACTATATCGATATTAAGATACATTATCAGTATTTTGATGTGATGCGAGAAACAGAGAATGAGAGAATGAGAGAATGAATGGAGTTTCTACTCTGATCTGATCGGAGTGAACTTCAACTATGTGGCATACAATTTCTACTCTGGATTGACTCATATATTAACACAGCATACTTTACAGTTGCCTTTCATGTTCAGAATACACAGTGACCAAAATGTTATTTACACTGAAAACTGACTCTAAAAAATGCTTGTTTTTCTTCCAGTATGTTCAATTCAGTAAATAGTCAAAGTCAAAGTGAACTTTATTGTCATTCAGACTTTACAACAGGAGTGCATAGCTGAACGAGATTGCGTTTCTCCAAACTCCGATGTGCAAGTATAAACATAGGGCAAACACACGAGACATACTAGTGCAGACGAGACATAAGTATAAATATAGAAGAAACAAAAAAGTCAACAAATAGGAAATTATACTTTGCACTTACAGAAATATTGCAATTTGTATAGAAAAATATTGATCTGTTTCCAAGTGATAATATTATTGCACACTGTAACATATAATGTAAACATAACACTGTAGCTGTATGACTTCATATCTCAAAATAATGACTTGGTGTAGCAAAAAATGACTTATTTTTCAATATATATACTTATTTTTTCAAAATACTGACTTAATATCTAAAAACTATTACGCTTATTTAGACAGTAACTGTGAGAGAAGAGGGTTCCCACTAGAAGATGCTTTCACTTATTCAGTCTTAGAAAATCAATAACGTTATTTGACCAGGGGCAACTGTATGATAGCTGAACTTAATAAAGATATTATGTTATTTGGACACCACTGTATATGTTAATCTGGGCTGACTAATAACCAGAACCATCATTTCCAGTGACAGTAATGTACAGTATAATCCATGGTATAGACCAAATAATAATGCATGTATAACGTATAGTGCAGACAACACAATAAAACATAGACAGTATATGGATATAATGACGTGGGGGCAGAGACAAAAGGACAGAGAGGAGGAGATGGAGGAGAATGGAATGAATCAGCAGGAGGCGTGTGGTCAATCTGGCCGCCATGTGGAGGTGAAGGAAGGTCCAGCGTTGCGGAGTGGGCGGAGATGAGGAGAGTTGGGAGGCAAAATCAATACAGCTGCACCTATTACTCTCTACTTTTGGCCTTGGTCAATACAACACTGCTGATGAGATTTGCTCATGAGCAATCCTCATTTTTATCCAGGGTAATTATTTCCGGTAGGCAGACGAATAAAAAGCTGCTAGTAAGCACTGTGCATGCAGTGATACGGTTTGGGTCAGTTGTAACGTGATGCCACTGTAGCTTAATGAGAATACACAGGCACAGATTACATCATTGTCTGATTTGAGTGATGATATTATTGTGAGAGATCACAAAGTGTTGATGTCTGGAGACAAAAGCGCTAATTGTCCAATAGAAATGAAGCACAATGAATGAGAGAAACATACCAGCATCGTGCTATTAATACATCATCACTGTCTATCTTCATTGAAGCAACTAAAGTCATTCTTAATGTTGAAGGGGTGCTACACCAAGTTTCCAAATGTTCTGCATTAAACCATCTAAAGGGGTTTAATGCCTTTAAAAGCTCAATCACCATCACAGAAAGTTATATATATATATATATGGTGCTATTGGGAAGGAAGATAAAGGTTACCAGGAACAGTAAATGATAATAAATTTAGACTGATATGGGCAATATTTATTGAGCTACACATACAGAATTATTGTCTCTGGGTATGGTGTTGGCCTGCCATGTTTGCTAATTCAACATGCCAGACGTCTCAGCATGGAGTTGTAGAAGTTCCTAATGGTGTCCTGTGATAATCCATCCCATGCAGCTTGAATATTCTCACACAGTTCCTGCAGATTGTGCGGAAGGGGTGGAGGTGGAGTGACACCAGGTCTTCTGGATGTATGACACATGACAACAAAACCGTTCATCTTGGTGCTGGCCACAGTGTCTCCACATATGGATTCGTTGGTCGTCTCCACCAAGACAAAAGCGGGACTAGTCACTGAAGATGACCCGCTGCCATTCTGAGTCACTCCATGACAATCTGGCACGACGCCATTGCTAGTCCTGCATCGTGCAGCCATCTGCCAATGGTGCTGGCACTAACAGTGTCACGTCCTGTCTAGTCTGGCCCCTGTTCTCTCCGTTTTCTCTGGTTTTCTGTTTCTGTCTTTCTCTTGTCATTTCCATGTGCCCTTTTGTTGTCTTGTTCCATGTGCTTCTGTTTGTTTTGGTTATTGCTCCTCCTGTCTCCGCCCCCTTGTCAGGCCCCTCACCTGTCCCTAGTTTCTAGCTCCACCCCTTCCCTGGTTTTCCTCGTTAGTCCTTGTTCTTTTATACTCCCTGTTGTTCCCTTTGTTCTTGCTTGGTGTTTTGTCTCTATGTCAGTTGTGTTTTGTAACCCTGGTCCGTGGTTGTCTTTTGATTCTTATTTTTTCTAGTGTTTTTTCTTATTAGTTTTCCATTAAAGACTTGCACTTGTATCCTGTCTCATCGTCTGTCCATGTTACAAACAGGATGACTCACGGTCATACCTAAATATGAATAATGTTACATGCACACCGGCACTGCTGAAAGACCCAGCTGTGCATGCTTCTGCACACGTGAATGCACTGGTTTACATGCTGGCCCTCTTTTTCTCCCTATTTTCTGGTTACATAAGACAAAGTCCCTTCTTCTCCTAATGCAGCTGCTGGGAAACCTGGATGAAGTGACTTAAAGCCCAAAATGCTGTCTCAGTCAGCCTCTCTCTCTCTCTCTCTCTCTCTCTCTGGTAAAGGGGTTAAGATTTTAATATTCATAAAGGTTACAATCCACGTGGTGCGAGTGGTGGGATGTCGCAGGCATTACGTAACACCTACGTGTTCATCATCGACTGTGCTTTTTTTTCCTTCTGTCTATATTTAGCCAGTGAGCGGGTGGCACCAGAAAAACCGCTGTCCTTCCAGGACTATTCTTAGCCTCTTTTTCCTTGTGCATTTGGTTTGATTGTTTTGCAAAGGGCACCACTGTCCTGTTTTCCTAGAGGGGATTCTTAAAAAAGGCATCACTGGACAGACTTCAGCACAAACTGCAGACTGCTTTAAATACAGAAGGCTTCAGAGGACATGTTCACACTGTGGGTCAAGCTAACAAAGCAAAACAGGGAGCCAATACATATGGAACCAGTGCAGCTACATTTTGTGACTGGGAATTGTGACTGGGTGATGTAAAGCTGATGAAACCATGCAATCCACTTTCCCCCCCTCTGCATTAACTGTGTACCTTCACCTTCATTCACTATGGGCTCTCTTCTGGTTGTGCAGCAATGAGAATGGCAAATTGGCCCACATATGGTGTGAAAGCGCTGAATTCAGCACTCAGATGGATTAGTTTTACCAAAGGGTCTGTAAATGTAAATGCAAGTGATTACTGAGATCTGCCATTTTAATCCAGTATGAATCTTCAGTATGTGCATTATTTACAGTAGGATAGTAACAGCTGTGGATTGAAAGTCTTCTGGAAATTGGTTGAACCTGGAGCTCTCTCAGTTGTCCTGTTCCAATCCAACATTGTGCTAATGAAATGCCAAAGGCTACTAGCAGACACTACCATTTTGTTATTGTTACTGAATGTGCTTTGCAGCATGACATTAACATCTCAGCAGTGACCATTCAGTTGGAGGAATGTCCCCTATCACTGCTTGGGAAATCAAAGCACGGAGAGTTTTGTTTCCTCCCTATAGCTCGTGGATCTTCTCACAGCTTGTGACATCAATTCTCTGGCTGCTGTAACAGCAGTGGTGCTCCCCTGACTGATCTCTACTTCCTCAGCCATAAGAGTGCTGCATGTATCTGCTGGAACTTGCCTGAAGGGTAATAGAGAGAAGCAGGTAATGGTGCCAGGCTGCCATGCTGCTCCACCGGCAGGCTGCCATCACGACGTCCTCGGTGGCCATCATTCAGGTGTCCTCTGCTACCATCATCCAGGTGTCCTCACGATGTCTCCCATCTTTGCTGTGCTGGATATGGTACCCCCATTCACCTTCTGTCCGCTATAGGCCAATCCCACTTCTGACACCAATGTGACATCAGCAGAGAATAAGACACTGGAAACACGGTGCTATAGACAAAAGCTCTTTAAATTAACCATCACCGAAGAGGCATATTATCTCAAATATGTCTCATAGTGATAATCTTCTATTTTGTGGTTATGACTTGCTTTTTCAGATTTATTGCTTTTTTGCTTATATTAATATCTTGCCATTATGATTTAGTACCTCCTAACTATAGCTAAAAATCTCATTATTATTAAAATAGTAAGTGCTTCAAAATGATGGGGTTATCTGTGGACATGTGGGGAAGTTATGTAGATATGTTATTTCCTACTAATGTACCTATAAAATCTCATCAAATGACATTTCACAACTTCCTGTGGTAAAACTTGTCTAGCTCTAATTGAGCTTCGGTTGACATGATTTGTACATCTTAGGCTCTGTTCACAGTTGGCATTGATCCTGGGGGGGACAGTGCTAAGTACAGTTCAAGATGCACTGTGATTTGATCGCCTTGGAGGTGGGGACGCATAGGACCACTTAACATTTGTAGTGTGAACGCTAAAGAAACCCGATACATCCCAGACAGCGATGAAAGATAAAGGTGTCATCACAAAAGACAAAAGCAGTTGCATATTTAGCTTCTTTCTTCTCCCCTCAGGGCTGTTTATAGTGTAGTGTCTTGCCACTGGCTTGTTCGCCCCTGGATGTGTGGGAGGATTTGCAGAATTTAATCAGTGAGTTGCCTGCTGTCTTGGCCGTTCGGTTAGTGCTAAGTGGTATCCTAATGGTGCGTTCAATAAAAGAGCATTCACTTAAAGGGCTATATTTCCCTCGTCTTACTGTACTCATAGCAAATGTGCAAGGTTTCCTTCCTCCTGCCATGGAATCAGATCATAATTGGTCACTGGGAGTGTGTGAAATACCCCTTGGTACTTGGGGGTTCCCATGCTGGCTCTGGCTGACTACTCCAGCATTTACTGGCACACAATGTAAAGTATTTTCAGAGCTATCCCGAGTGTAGCTGCAGTTTCTACACTATGAAGGACCAAATGGGTGAATCACACTGCTGCAGCGCCACCCTGAGGAAGACCAGTGCTGTACCTCTATTTAGGAAAGACAGAAGGTTGGTGATTGTGGGTGAAGCAGCTATATGCACACAGCATATCTTTCTAGCACTGAGGGGGTGGTGATGGAGCCTATCCCAACGATTGATGGGCGGAAGGCGGGAAACACCCTGGACAGGCCGCCAGTCCAGGGAATTTTGAGACATCCAGGGGGCCACAAGGGTTAATTAGGGGGTCTCATACCTCCCAGGACCCCTTGTATTTCACATATTGGTCACTGGAGATGCATAAGCATTGTCTGTTATGCATTTCATGTTTGTACTGGTTTGTACGTGCCTGTTGTCCACCTGGAGGGCTAATAAAGTTTGACATTGACAGTGACAGTGACAGATTCCACGGTCAATGATTAAAGCTGTTCCTACACTGGAAAGTTCCTGCATGGGAAACTTTCCAAACGGCAGACACATTGTGACCTTTGATGTTGTAATGGTGGGTCAGAGTGCTGTACGAGTGTAGCTGCAGCCCTGCAGCAGATTTTTTATGGGCTGTAAGATCATTATCGGAGCCGACTTCCTTCACATCAGCTGCTTCTGCAGAAAGTGGGGATTTAAGGAGCAGATGAAAGAACCTGCAGGGAGAGAGGAGATGCTCAGGACTGACCTAGATGTTGAGTGGTCCGTTTGATGTTCGGTTTTTCATATTTCCATTGAAACATTTCTCAGCTCTTCTTGAAAATGATTAATCTACTGTCTAGTCGACAAAGCTTGGGGTCATCCACTCCTTGTGTGTGAGAGAGATAGGCAGAGAGAGAGAGAGAGAGAGAGAGAGAGAGAGAAAGAGAGAGAGAGAGAGTCCGCCATTGTGTTCTTCTGCTCAGGCTCGGTCTCGTGAGCCCACTCAGATCATGGGGAGGTGTACATAATAAATGTTAATGCCTTTCAAAGCCAACGGCACAAGATCATTTTAAAGCTCTTTTGTTTGCAGACTTCTTTGCATTTGGAATCAGTTAATTTGCCAGGAACTGCGGCTCTTCCAGGAGGAACGTGTGCAGAACAGAGGAGAGCAGAAGATATGGCTTTGAAATGGTTTTCACAAAGGAAGGCGCGGAATTTTAAGCAGCGCTTGATTACCATCTATCACATGGCAAGACTGCGGAAACCTCAGAGATTATGCTAGGAGGCAGATGTTCTGGTTTGACCCCATTCGGTTCTTAATTTTCATATCATTAACTCCATTTCTGAATACACCAGTGGAAGGAATACACACTCATCATCAAAAGAATTGCTGCACAAATAGCTGCACCCAGAAGGAATCAACCAACAGGAATGAAACTTGGTGGGTAGGTTTGACATCATGAGACATGCCAGTTGTTCACACTTGGCCACACATGTGATGTAAGCAAGGATGGGCCTTATCGCTGTACCTGACTGACCCAACAGTCACAACTACAGACATTCAGCGAGCGGTGATGCCCTCCATGAGTCATCCTCTTAGTGCCAGCACCATTGGCAGACGGCTGCATGACTCACGACTACATGCACGTAGACTGTTACGACAACTGTCCTTAACACCACATCAACTTCACCAAAGACTGCAATGGTGTCATGCAGACTGCCATGGCGTGACTGGGAATGGCAGTGGGTCATCTTCAGTGACGATTTCCTCTTTTGTCTTGGTGGAGACGACCAACGAATCTGTGTGTGGAGGCACCGTGGTCAGCACCAAGATTAACGGTTTGTTGTCACGCGTCACACGTCTAGAAAGCCTGGTGTCGCTCCACCTCCATCCCTACCGCACAATCTGCAGGAACTGCGTGAGAATATTCAAGCTGCATCGGATGGATTATCACAGGACACCACCGGGAACCTCTACAACTCAGAGATAGTGCTGTACCTCCTGCTGTTGCCTTACCTCTAATAAGGTTGGCCCACTAGATCAACTAAATTAGCTGGCTTTATAAAAATATCCCTAAGAACCGTTTACCAGTTGTGTTTGCACACAGAGGAATTTGTCTACCACATTTAACCCATCTGTAAAATGATACACCCACATACACCCACACACAAACACACACACACACACACACACACACTATGCAGATCTAAGATCACAACCTGGAACATAAACAGAGAGATGTTCTGGGATGTAAGCAGGTGCTAGATTATCTAGAGCTTTAAAGACCAGCAGCAGAATTTTAAAGTCTATTCTAACAGATACAGGCAGCCAGTGCAGCTCTTTAGAACAGGAGTGATATGAACTCTTTTTGTAGTGTTTGTTAGGATCCGAGCTGCTGCGTTCTGTACGAGTTGTAAGGGATAGACTGTTTTCCTAGGAACCCCAGTAAGACGAATATTACAGTGATCAATTCTGCTTGAAACAAATGCATAAACAAGTTTCTCCACATTGCTCTGAGACAGAAAAGGCCAAAATTTGGCAATAATTTGAGTTTTTTTGGGTTTTGAGTGTTGTACATTGCATAATACCTGAGGTTTACCACAGACTTGAATGATCCAAGGTATGTGTGCCATGCACCACACAATTGAATGCCTCCTTGAGCACATCTGTACTTGAGAAAAACCGTGGAAGGAGCGCAAAGTTGGTAAAATGAGTGACATACTGCATTCAGACAGGACTAAAATTACTGGGAAACACTGGGAATAGTTACATTACCCCACCTCCCCATGGAAAACTAATCCTGTCCCAGTAGGGCTGATGTCTACATCGCATCTTGAAAGGAAAGAAAGAGTCAGTATGAATGACAGACAACAGTCAACTGTTTTAATGACACCTTGATTGAGCTGTGGAGACCTCACATACTACCCTGAGGTCCTGCTGGAGATCAGAGTGTCACAAGTCGAAAGGAGCTTCTGGTTGAGCCATACTGACCAGATGTGAATGCAGACACAAATCCAGAGCTTCAAAAGGAAGTGATTTGGTGCTTTCCTGTTCCTGAGGGCATGGATTTACAATGACCGGAACGCAACAGCTGCAGAAATGAGCAGGTGATCTGCTCTAAATCCTGCCATACTTCAACCAGAAAGACTCAGGAGGCAGGAATAAAAGAGGACAATTTTAATCCTCCATCCACCTTTTACAGGTTGTAGGATTACAATTATTTGGAAAATAAAGAATCTTTGGCCTGTCCAGGCTGCTTCCTGCCTTCAGCCCACTGCATGCTGGGATAGGCTCCAGCACCCCCCGCAACCCAGAACAATAAAATGGTTTAGAGGATAAATGCATGGGAGAGAATCTCTGGCGTAAGCCTGGTCTTTGTTCCAGGTCTTGGTGCATCAAGATCCTTGCAGATCCTGCCAGATTAAGATGGTAGTGAGGGAGCCCACCCTCTAGACAATTCAATTCAATTAAATTCAATTCAACTCAAATTGGCATTATACCAATACAGTGTTGTACATATATATAGAGAACTGAGGTGCAAAAACAGCTTAGTGTAAGTGTGCATGTAGGAGAGTACAGTGTGTTGAGGTAGCAAAGTGTGCAGTTAAGTATGTGGTTGTAAACAGTATAAGATATATAAAGTGTACAGTGCAGGTAGGAGAATAGCAGCTCAATGNCCTCCATCCCTACCGCACAATCTGCAGGAACTGTGTGAGAATATTCAAGCTGCATTGGATGGATTATCACAGGACATCACCGGGAACCTCTACAACTCAGAGATAGTGCTGTACCTCCTGCTGTTGCCTTACCTCTAATAAGGTTGGCCCACTAGATCGACTAAATTAGCTGGCTTTATAAAAATATCCCTAAGAACCGTTTACCAGTTGTGTTTGCACACAGAGGAATTTGTCTACCACATTTAACCCATCTGTAAAATGATACACCCACATACACCCACACACAAACACACACACACACACACACACACACTATGCAGATCTAAGATCACAACCTGGAACATAAACAGAGAGATGTTCTGGGATGTAAGCAGGTGCTAGATTATCCAGAGCTTTAAAGACCAGCAGCAGAATTTTAAAGTCTATTCTAACAGATACAGGCAGCCAGTGCAGCTCTTTAGAACAGGAGTGATATGAACTCTTTTTGTAGTGTTTGTTAGGATCCGAGCTGCTGCGTTCTGTACGAGTTGTAAGGGATAGACTGTTTTCCTAGGAACCCCAGTAAGACGAATATTACAGTGATCAATTCTGCTTGAAACAAATGCATAAACAAGTTTCTCCACATTGCTCTGAGACAGAAAAGGCCAAAATTTGGCAATAATTTGAGTTTTTTTGGGTTTTGAGTGTTGTACATTGCATAATACCTGAGGTTTACCACAGACTTGAATGATCCAAGGTATGTGTGCCATGCACCACACAATTGAATGCCTCCTTGAGCACATCTGTACTTGAGAAAAACCGTGGAAGGAGCGCAAAGTTGGTAAAATGAGTGACATACTGCATTCAGACAGGACTAAAATTACTGGGAAACACTGGGAATAGTTACATTACCCCACCTCCCCATGGAAAACTAATCCTGTCCCAGTAGGGCTGATGTCTACATCGCATCTTGAAAGGAAAGAAAGAGTCAGTATGAATGACAGACAACAGTCAACTGTTTTAGTGACACCTTGATTGAGCTGTGGAGACCTCACATACTACCCTGAGGTCCTGCTGGAGGTCAGAGTGTCACAAGTCGAAAGGAGCTTCTGGTTGAGCCATACTGACCAGATGTGAAAGCAGACACAAATCCAGAGCTTCAAAAGGAAGTGATTTGGTGCTTTCCTGTTCCTGAGGGCATGGATTTACAATGACCGGAACGCAACAGCTGCAGAAATGAGCAGGTGATCTGCTCTAAATGCTGCCATACTTCAACCAGAAAGACTCAGGAGGCAGGAATAAAAGAGGACAATTTTAATCCTGCATCTGCTTTTACAAGTTGTAGGATTACAATTATTTGGAAAATAAAGAATCTTTGGCCTGTCCAGGGTGCTTCCTGCCTTCAGCCCACTGCATGCTGGGATAGGCTCCAGCACCCCCCACGACCCAGAACAATAAAACGGTTTAGAGGATAAGTGCATGGGACAGAATCTCTGGCGTAAGCCCGGTCTTTGTTCCAGCTCTTGGTGCATCAAGACCCTTGCAGATCCTGCCAGATTGAGATGGTATTGAGGGAGCCCACCCTCTAGACAATTCAATTCAATTAAATTCAATTCAACTCAAATTGTCATTATACCAATACAGTGTTGTACATATATATAGTAGTAACAGTGCAAAGACAAATAGACAAACAATATGTGTGCATAAACAGTAAACAGTAACACATGTGTAAAGTGTGTAAGAGCAGTATCTGTATGTCAGAATGTGAATACGAGAACTGAGGTGCAAAAACAGCTTAGTGTAAGTGTGCATGTAGGAGAGTACAGTGTGTTGAGGTAGCGAAGTGTGCAGTTAAGTATGTGGTTGTAAACAGTATAAGATATATAAAGTGTACAGTGCAGGTAGGAGAATAGCAGCTCAATGTTCAGGTGAACAGCTAAACAGCTTACAGTACAGATGTGCAGTATGTAGATAAATAAAATATAGATAAATAAAATACACAGCTGAAACGTTCAAGTATACAGGTTAGTTAAAGTGCAGTGCATACAGTCATGTGAGCTAGTGGAGCCCATTGCGTGGGCTGGGGTGATCAGGGCTAGATCAGTACAGTCTACAGTGTTGTAGTCATGTTCTGGTAGGTGCTGCTGGTGTGACCAATTTGACAGCTCTTGGGTAAATGCTGTTCCTGAACCTGGTGGTCCTGGCTCGCATCCTGGTGGTTTTGGCTCGGACAGGCCCAAACTTGGGGTGGTGGGGAGGAAAAAAGGGAATGTCAAAATGTGAGCATCTAAAAGCAGCAGATGGGAAAGGCAAGTAGAGACAAGTTGAAAGACAGGGGTATGCCAGTGATCGCGTGGGAGTAATGAGTGAATGAACAAGATAGCAATAGAGTCTTCCTGGCAGAACATAAACTAATGCTTCCATGTCTGGTGGATATCACTGTAGAACCAGGAAGACATGTACATTCTGAATTTATCCATACCCAACAAAACCAGGAAAGGAGGTGAAAAGGTCAAAACCAGGAAAATACCAGAATATGAAAGGAAAAACATCCAGCGCTAGAGGAAAAAACAACACAGATGGGAATTTAAACCAATTTAAACACACTTGAACCAAAGTGACAGGTGACATAACGCAAAAATGCTTTTATGCTCAGTTGGGACACTTAAAAAATGATGATGGGAACAGATTTTTATTGTAGTGGGAATGACAACAACATCTGACAACTACAAACATAACAGCAGATAAATAAATCATTGGCTGTGCCTCAAACCATATGTACATATTAGTACACCACCAACATTATTAGTACCAAACTCACTGAGTACTCCATTAGGAACACTATATGACATATATAACACGGGGTAGTGCCTTACTTCACTCTCAAAACAGCCTCAGTTCTTTCTGTCATGCATTCCACAAGAAGTTTGAATCATTCCTTTGAGATTCCGGTCCATGATGAGATGATTGCATCATGCAACATGCAACATCATGCAATTCCTGCAGATTGTTCCGGAGTACTTTGATGCTGTGAATCTCCTGTTCTACCACATCCCAAAGGTGCTTGGATGCGGATTCAGTGACAGGGAAGACTACTGAGGGATACCGAACTCATTGCCACGTTCATGAAACCAGTTTGAGACGACTTTTACTTTGTGACATGGTCCATAATCATGCTGGAAGCAGCCATTAAAATATGGCAAACTGTGGTCATGTAGGGATGCACATAACAATGCTCAATAGGCAGTAGTATTCAAACAATGACGGATCAGTATTAATCGGACTAACATGTGCCAAGAAAACATTCCTCACACTACTACACCTCTGTTGACACAAGGCCAACATGGATTCTTGCTATTGATGCTAAATTCTGATGCCAGTCCGTGTGGTTGATAGAAGCAGAACCAGATGAGGTCTTGTAGGCTGTTATAGCCCATCCTCCTCAAGGTTTGTTGTGAATGTTGTGCATTCTGAGATGTTTTTCTGCTCAACACAGTTGTACACAGTGGTTATCTGAGTTATCATACCTTTTCGGTTGGCTCAAACCAGTCTGGTCATCTCATCAACAAGGCATTTCCATCTGCAGAACCATCCCACTGGGACCAACAATCATGCCATGGTCAAAATCACTGACCCAATTCCCAGTGTTGGTTGATGTGAACAATACCTGAAGTTGCTGACCTGTATCTACATGATTTTATCTACATGATAGATAGATAGATAGATAGATAGATAGATAGATAGATAGATAGACAGATAGATTACCAATGTGTTATTGAATGCAGGTGAATTACATAGGATATAACCTGAGATAGTCTGTAACCCTTTACTTGCACTCTGCTACATTACACAACCATGCCATAAACATGTCACATGCCATGATACATAGTAGCACTCTACTTAGTGGTAGTACTCTACTCTGCTTAGCCATTGTGACATTATGGTATCTGTCATAACAACTAATAGCATCATCAATAGCACGGTCTTATATATGACCTCTGATGTCACCATGATGTCCATATGGTCATGCCAATATTATGTAGTAAAGTAAAGTGATGCCAGATAGTCCTAGTATATATTTATTCAAATGAACATTATGAAAATGTATATATTGCTCCAGATTCACTCTAATCCATGGGTGGTGAACTCCAGTCCTGCAGGACAGAAGTCCTGAACAGTTGGCTGTTTTCCTACTTGCCCAACTGGCAAGTTCAGTAGGTGTGTTAAAAGCACAGGACACCTCTGCTCTACACTGCAGCATGCTTATTACTTATACATCCGGTCACACTGCAATGTAAACTCACCAAACTCAAAAAAAGAGTCACCTGTGACGGAAACGTACCTAATAATGTGTAATACCTCCACGAGCACCAATAACAGCTGTGATTCGATTTGGCATGGACTGGACAAGTGTCTGGATGTAAGCCACATCAATGTTCAGACACTCTTGCATCAAAGAATTGTGCAGTTGTTCCAGATTTGGTGGATGTCTTCCGTGCCACAATTTCCTGTAGACTGGTATTTTAGCCACTGCTGGTAGACCCGTATCACTTCCATAAACCTGCGAATTCAGATACTTCCTTCACACTATGGTCTTTGTCACGCTCAAATGCAATCACTCCTTTTAGCCAATCATTAACATCTGCTTTGGAGCCATTTTCCACACATGGAACGAGGCATTCACTGCACTGTACCACCTCCATCTATGAATCCCGTCACTCACACCCTGAAGGTATTTATAGCCCCATCATCCTCATGCAGCGCCATCTGCAGGAGCCTGATACTACCACCTTAAACACGCAAGGTGACTCATTTGTCATCCAGTGAACTTATCTAATTCACTATTCTCACCACAAGTATGCAGGTCTATGTGAAGTTTGACAAAAGGTTTGAAATCTTGCCCTCCTGTTCAGACGAGAGAACGCTGCAGCTAGAACAGACTGTCCTCAATAGGGCGGCAGATTTCTATATTAAAACCTGTCGCTCTGATTCCTGCAGTGAGTGTAGTTAAGATGGAGTGAAGCAGGGGAACCGGCCAGGACAAAAGGGCCATTTCACAGTAATTGCCTGTCATGCATATTAACAGGGAATGTGCTTCACCTGACAGTCAACCCAGGGGGGAAGGGGGTTGGTGGGGGGAGAAACGGCCTGCTGCAATCTGATAGATAAATGCACAGAACATAATGGCTCTCGTGAAAAGCAGATAAGTGGTAGGAGAGGTAGATTCAGAAAGACAATTGCTGGATGAGTTTTTGAGTATTGTGTGTTATGTGTATGGTGGGTTCGGGGGTGGGGGGGATTGAGAGAGTGCTAAGCTTTACAGTATTTAAAGATTTAAGGGGATGTGGAAACATCACTAAACTGACTAAGCATTTATTTATTTCATAATCAAAAATCATAAATATTCAGTGTGCTGTACTGCACTCATCATAAAAAGAATAGTTGCACCTAGAAGGAAGGAAGAAGGAAGATAAAGGTTACCAGGAGCCATAAATGATGATAAGTGTAGACTGATATGGGCAATATTTATTGAGCTACATATACAGAAGTAGTGTCTCTCACACAAACGGTCTGCGTGCATGTAGTCCTGCGTCGTGCAGCTGTCTGCCAATGGTGCTGGCACTAACAGGATGACTCATGGAGGACATCACTGCTTGCTGAATGTCTGCAGTCATGGCTGTTGGGTCAGTCAGGCCCGTCCTTGCTTACGAAACATGCGCGGCTGAGCATGAAACTTGAATCATCATGTCTCACGATACCAAACCTACCCACCATATATATATACATACATACATACATACATACATACATATATAAACAGTTGTCTGAATAAATCACATGAACAAAAATGTCTGTTGTGTAGCAGCCTTGGGATGCCTTTGAAAAACTATGTATTAATGTATTATGTCTTTATGAGTTTGTACTGATATGCCACCAGTTTAAGTCATATAATAAATGTACAGCTGTCTCTGGATATACTAATAGTGTCATACTTTATCTAAGTATGTTGTAGTTCCATGTTAGCACTCTTAAAGGAGTAATATGCAAAATTTGTAGTTTAAAACATTCCATAATTAACTAAAAATTAATGATTGTGAAGGAGAATGTGAAGAAATAACAGTTTTCATGGTTTGCTAAAGATGTGTATCGCAGAAATATCAACTGAAGTTAACATGCTAACCAGCTAACACTGGCCTGGCCTGTCTCGCAATACCACTTTTGTACCTCAAGAAGTGAACAGGGGTTTAAAGGGATGAAATTTGATGCTGAATTTGCAACATTTATTCTAGACTGTTAAGGAGTGAAGGAGGAGGAGGAAGGAATGAGCATGTCTTTGTTTTTATTTGATAGTGAAGGACATCACAGCTTTCTGGTGATATGTTGAGTCATCTTACATATTGCTCCTTTAAGCTTCACTGCTTATTGTTCTACTTACAAAATTTCAAGCAAAAATGAAAAGCGATGAGTAAAGCAACAAGCAGAGGAGTTATAGGACCCGGGAGAGACCTGTACGTGTTCATCAGGATGGGGCAAAGGGTCAATGGAGCGATTTCACACACATCCCAGGGATCTGACTGGATCATGTGGCTGAATTACAGAGAGCTGGAGTGCTTTCTGCAGCACGTATGTGCAGGGAAATGAGTACTTGAGCGCAGTGGTGAAGACTTCCTGTGTTCCCTGACAACATCAAATCAATATCACATTAGGAAGTGTTGACAAGGCCTTTGTATGGAAAAGAGAGTGAGGAAAAATGTAAAGCAGCAAGACATGGAATCAATATCACATTAATATGTGTTGACAAGGTCCCTGCATGGAGAGACAGAGAAACACATGTAAGAAATAAGCTCACCGGGCAAAAATGAGTCACCTGTGACTGACATACCTAATAGGGTGCAATACCTCCACAAGCACCAGTAACAGCTAAAATTCGATTTGTCGTGGACTGGACAAGTTTCTGGATGTAGGCCACATCAGTGTTCAAACACTCTTGCATCAAAGAATTGCGCAATTTGTCCAGATTTCGTGGATGCCTTCCTTGGCTCAATTCCGAGAACAACTTCATGTAGACCCATATGATCGTATGCTTCAATACACCTGAAGATTCAGCTACTTCCTTCACACTATGTCCTTTGGTATGCCCAAATGCAATCACTCCTTTTAGCCAATCATTAACATCTGCTTTGGAGCCATTTTCCACACATATCACTGCACTGTACCACCTGTTCTCAATCTATGAATCCCGTCACTCACACCCCGCAGGTATTTATAGC
Organism: Semaprochilodus insignis; assembly: GCA_034552555.1. Lineage (NCBI taxonomy): Eukaryota > Metazoa > Chordata > Actinopteri > Characiformes > Prochilodontidae > Semaprochilodus > Semaprochilodus insignis. The sequence goes on from CM067475.1 coordinate 29,333,171, forward strand.
CCCATCATCCTCATGCAACGTCATCTGCAGGAGCCTGAAGTTACTAACACCTTAAAGGTGATTGATTTTTTTTGTCCTGTGAGCTTATGTATGCATTTTCAGGTAAAGTGACAATAGCCGTAGGAACTAGTTGGGAATATTGGTGCTGGACAGAATGAAGAACGGAAAAAATAAGGTGATGCAAGAACACCGGAGAAAAATGAGTCAACAATGACTGAAACGCATCTAATAGCATGTAATACCTCCACCAGCACGAATAACAGCTGTGATTCGAATAGTAAACGTTCTGGATATAGGCCACATCAATGTTCAAACATTCTTGCTTCAAAGAATTGTGCAGTTGGGCCAGATTTGGTGGATGCCTTCATTGGTGATTTACTGATTGTTCCAGGTCTGGGAATTTGCGAGCCTTTCCTGATGTCTGAATGCTCCTGAATGTTCATCATGCCAATCAGTCACATTTGCATCAATATCATTTCTTTATTTATTTAGTAAGATGGATGTGTAAACTACCTCTCAAACAAAATGCTACTCTAAATGATAGTGTAAATGGATGAAATGAAACGTGTAGAGGAACTACTTTTCCTTCCACCCTCTTCCTCTGTAACTATCTAATGAATTCCCATTTAGTTCCTGAATTTTCAGTTTACATAAAACACTACTTTAAATGAACACATAATTTGAACCTTATTGAACACTGAATTGAAATCTGTTAAGCAATGTTAATGGTCACAATAATAATTAATAATAATTAAATTACAGTTTTGTTCACATGTACCATTCACCATTGTTGAAAATCACATACATTTTGATATCGGTATTGGTGTTGGGATATTAGCCTCAGTATTACTTGGTATCGGATCGATTGGGAAATCAGTGGTATTGCCCATCCCTAGGGATACAGTGATAGGAATGTTGTGTTCCTTGGTGAGAAAATCAGCTCAGTGTAGAGCACTGTGGTCACCTCAACCAAAGAACCCATTTCCACGTAATTAAAACACCCCCAGAACATCACAGAGGGGACTCATCTTTGGTCCAGGGAGCTTAATAAGCAGAAGAGAGTATAAAAATGATTCACTGGTAATAAAGTTCCGAAAGTCAGACGGTGGCCAATAAAGGGGAACTCGTATGAAGGCTTTTCATGTGTATTACCGAGCAGTGTCAAGGCTGTTTTACCATGACATTCCAAAATGATCCTCATCTTGAGGAAAAACAGCAATTTAAGGTGGAGCTTGGAATAAAAAAAGATCAAAGAGACAATCGCTTCATAAACGCTGCAATGGTAACTGAACACGTTTCATTTCATCCAGCAAAATCTGAATCCTTTCATTTAATCAGTGTTACAGTGCTGTTACGTCTCTTACATCATACACAAATCTATCTAGGGAGTGTTTCAGAAGCCTGCATGGCCTTTGAAGGAAAGGTTTTGAAACAGCTGACAGCGAGCAACATCACAAAGCAAAGCTACTGCGTGAAATTCCAGACAAATGATGAGCGGTAGTCCGGCCGGCCTGTACTGCGGGGACATCCGTCTGACGGCTGCTTGTCTAGTAGCTCAGCTCTGGATAGTCCTAACACTTCAAACTTCCTTGCTCTTTCACACCTGTGCCAAATGATCGGCTAATTATCAAGGCCTCCATAAGATGCAGCAGGTGTGCAGAAGCAGGAACAGCACTAATATCAGCAATTACTGCTCTGTACACTGGAGTGTGGAGCGCTGTGTTAAAAGGATACTTCAATGTGTTTTCAGGCTAATCTCCATCTGCTGGCTGCGTAATGTAAAGTTGATTACCACAGCCAATCATACTGATGCATTTATCTGTATGTAGACAAGAGTAGAAAACCTGTTGACTTAAAACACAAGTACAATAGAACCTATGGGGTTGTAGGGGGCCGTGCACACTGACTGGGAAACCTGACGAAACCCAAAGACACACACCAGCATGAGACAACCAGCATGAGTGAAGCAGAGTGCTTTATTTATTCATTATAACCAGAAAACAAGTTAAACTAAAAAGAAACTCAAACACAGCTACTCATCCGTCAGTCACGAGTCTCTCATTTTCTCTCCAGCATCCTCCTTCTCTCACACTGGAGAGAGAGACAGTTTATAAAGTGCTAATCCCAAACACCCGTGGGAAGCACGTGCCATGTTTTGGAGGGAAAGCTCCACTACCACAGTGCTGTCACTTAAAGTGCGATGTTTCCCGCGTCTTACTTTACCCCGATGCCACACTGGTGTCAGAAGTGGGATAGTGCCCCACAGCATACTGCAGAGGAACGATGCTTCCACGGACTCTAAGGTAAAGTGCAGGGAGCTGAGGACTGCTGAAGACAAAGCAGCATGGTGGGGATGGATGATTAAGATGGTGGAAGAGGCATCAAGACAAGGACTGGCAAAAGAAGGGACAGCAAGGACAGTTGGATGGTGGCAAGAACTTGTAGGCAGGACAGTGTGATGAAAAAATGTTCAGAGATGACTGACTAAATTCAGTGCCTGCCTACAGAGTAAGAAAGACAAAGAAAGAGGAGCCACATTGCTCCTGAACTGTCACGGAACCTTCACCACCATTTAACTCAAAGTGACCTGTTAAACCTGGAGAAGCCAGAGCTGGTTTCCAAACAGAACACCTTTTGTTTGGAATGAAAGTTTGCTGTTAGGATGATTTTGTATCGGCACTTAACATCTCAGTCCGTACTGCGAGATTCCGGGTAACAATCTCTCTCTCTCTTTCTCTCTCTCTCTCTCTATCTCTCTATCTCTGCCTTCTTAAACACATTTATGCAAATGCTGCTCTGCTATCTGTTCCATCTAATCATCCTGCCACTGCAGCAGAGCTAATCAGTTTGACAGCACTCGAGTAAATGTTCACATGCATAAATCTGTGCGCGCTCCCAGGGAGATCAAGGTCTCCGGCAACCAAGAGGAAGTCGCCGTGCATCATGGTTCATCTTCAGCTTCTAGTGTCACAACACAGGTGTGTGTATGCTATATACAGTATCCCAATAATATGGTATATCTACATTTTGTGAGAACTGCTCATTTCTAGTAACACAGTTCAGTACCTGCCTCACTGTCAACTCCTTGAAGGAATAATTCCAGATGGATTTTTCACAATCGTCTTTCACATGTAAACAAAGTCATTCAGGACGGCTTGGTGTGAAAAGGCATATTGAAGAGAAACTTACTGACTCCGGTTTCTTGACAGTGGTGCTAGGGCTGCAACAAATGACTATTTTGTAGTCGAATAATCTAACAATTATTGAAGTGAATAATCGATTATTAAAATTGTGAATCGCTCAATTACAAACTAGCTCTTATGCAACTATCAGCTTTTAAATTTGGTTTTAGGTTGTTTATGCATTTGCTATCTAACAATGAAGACAATAAAGGTGAATAACTTATTAACCTTTCCATAGAACAGAATACTGTATTTTTGCTGTCATAGTTAAATAAGGAGAGTGCAGGCTGACTCAGATTTCTTTGCAGTGGTGGAAGGGCTGCAACAAACGACTAATTTGTAATCTATTGATTGTTATTGAATAATCAATTATTCGGATTGTGAATCATTCAATTACCAAATAGCTCTTATGCACCTATCAGCTTTTAAATTTGGCTTTAGGTTGTTTTATACATTTGCTAACTAACAATTTAGACAATTAAGGTAAATAACTTATTAACCCTGCCATAGAACAGAATACTGTATTTATACAGTCATAGTTGAATATGACAGTGACTCTGATTTCCTTACAGTGGTGGTAGGACTGCAACCGTAATTTGATAGTCTAATATTCTATGGATTGTTGAAATTAATAATCGATTATTCGGATTATGAATCCCTCAATTACTAAATAGCTCTTATGTAGCTATCAGCTATTTAACTATTTAACAGCTGTTATGTATTTTCTAACTAACAAAGTGTCAGGAACAAAGAACTCGGACCGACGCGAGCAGAGCTAAACAGCAAATGGGTTTTATTAAACAATCGGACAGCCAAAACAAGCAACAATACATGGGACAACATATAAGGGAGAGGCAAAAACAAAGTCAGAGGCAGGCAGGAAATAGCAGTCAGCGATGCAAACAAGTTAGAAGGGTCGGGCTAGAGGCAGAGTAGAGAAAACGGAAGGAAGGTCAGAGCTAGGAGAACACAGCGAACAGAGCCAGAAGGGGAGAAAGCCAAAGAGAGGTAGTTGAGGACAAAATGGATCGAAACCAGGAAGTAGATAGATAGAGAATAGATTGCAAAACTAGGTTTTGGCAAAACTTCACAATATGGTGGTGTTACTGTGGGGCTTATATGCGGGAAGTAAATTAGTGACAGCTGCGGGCTAGAACTCAGGTGACGTAGAGCGGATCGGATTGGATGGCTGGGGGCATGTGTGTGTGACATCATCGAGCGAAGCCCTCTGGGAAGTTGAGTCAGGGAGAGTGAAGGAGCCGGGAAGACCCGGTAGCGTGACACAAGGAAAACAATAAAGATGAAAACCATTATTTAAAAATGCAATGATTTAATGAACATTCCTGTTGTATTAGCAGCAAATTAAATTAATTAATAAAAGTAAATATTAAAAATATATATATAATCACTGTCCAAAGAACATGTATGCATTATTTGAACACAGCAGCTGCCGTTTACATTTTGTGACAATTTCATGATGAATGGACAGAAATGACCCAAAATTGCTTGGAAAGACATCTGGTTCCATTGAATCACATTAAAATTAAACTAGGTTTTTGCTCTCTCCCGTAAAAAGTTGCCATTTTTTGGACAGTGATGATATGAATTAATATATAAACAAATAAATTAAAACAGTCAATCTAAATATAAGTTTTAAATGCAAACAGTGCATTAATCTATGCTTTGTGGATTCTGCTGTCTGTCTACACACTATTGCAACTAAATTCTACAACCACAGGTCTTTATTTAAAGGAGATGGAGGGAAATGACATCATCAACTAATCAACTATTGCATTAGTTGGCAACTATTTTGGGCATGGATTGTAGTGGGTCGAGTGTTGCAAGGAGTCTGGATGTTATGTGGTCTTTGACCAGCCTTTCAAAGCACTTCATCATGATGGGAGTGGGGCCTATAAGGCGGTAGTCATTGACGTCAGCTGGGTTGAGACAGAGTACTTCGTCGTCCAGACTGAGAGGGGCCTTTGTGGTAATGTTCTTTTCCTCAAACCGGCTGAAGTAGGTGTTGAGGAAACCGGTATTGTCATCGCTGGGTGGTGGGAGGGACCTGTAGTCTGAGATTGACTGGATGCCTTGCCACAAGCACCTGGGCTCTTTTGAGTCTGTGAAGTGGCTCTGGATTTTCTGTCCATAAGCATGCTTTGCTGCTCTCACGCTCCAGTTCAAGTTGGCTCTAGGAGATCTAAGAGCGTCTTTGTCCCCAGAATTGAAGGCAGCATGACGTGCTCTCAGAAGCACATGCACCTCACTGATGAGCCAAGGTTGAGGACGTTGTGTTGGTTGACACTGGCAGTCTCTATGAACACATTCCAGTTTGTGCATTCAGAACAGTCCCAGAGTGCTGAAACTGCTCTCTCTGGCCAGGTCCTTATCTGCCTCACGGATGGCTTGCTCCTGGTTAGCAGGGGCCTTTAACCTGGAAATTGCATTACAGAGAGATGAGGTCTGAATTTCCACAGCAGTGGTAGGAAGCTGCCCTGAATGCCTGCTTGATGTCTGTTGTGTTAACCTGGTCTAGTGTGTTTTCTCCCCTAGTTGCAAAGTCCACATGTTAGTAGGAATATGGTAGTACAGGTTGGCCTGACTAAAGCCTCAAGCACTGATATAAACACTCTGGTTTGGGGTTTTACGCTGTGCTGACAGAATGGTACAGTGTGCATAGTGCATCCTTTGTCTGAAGGGGAACATAAACAGCTGTGATGCTAATGGCTGTGGATTCCCTTGGCAAGTAGAGTGGTCGACAAGCATGGCTCCTGTCCACACTAAATGTCCTTAGCCCATCCACGCTAATGGCACTATCGGCAACAGTGGAATTTAGCCAGGTCTCGGTGAAGATAAGGACACAACAGTCTATCACCTTGTTAAATCCAGTCTTAAGTAATCCATTTTGTTTTCCAGCAAGCAGACATTAGACAGCAGAATAGATGGAAGTACAGGTCTGTGGGGGTTTAACCTAGCGCTAATACCCACCAGAGTCCCATGTTTGTGTGGTCTTTACCACCAATTTTTTTGCTTCCTGTGGCTGTTGGTTATGGTAGCCAAGACCGATGCAGTGTAGGCCTCTGGGTCTTGCCAGTGTAAAATCAGAATGTTTTGGGTTCCAAATTCAGTGAACCGCAAAGGCTGCTGGATGAGCTGGATGAATGGAGTCCAAACAAGGTACTATGACTATAGTCTATTTTCGTATTGGACTGTGTCAGAATAGAGAGTACATTCAACGTAAAAGGCACATTTCTAATGGGAGTAATGTCAGGAGTAGCTGCTGCCATACAGAGTGCCAGCATTTGTTCAGCCCATCTATTCAGCTCTGAGGTCAACAATGATGCTGATGGCAAAGGACATCATTCATAAAAGACGAAAAGAAGTTTCTCAGCAATACTGTGTGCTAGAGAATTCCCAGAAGGTTACCGCTGTGCCGTTTGAGTGTGGGCTTCATCGCAATAGTATCCCTTTTAATCCACTAGATAAATCTAACACCAAATGTGAGTTTTTTATCCAATTGTCTTTGCTGCAAGAGTTATTATTCTTGTTAGCATTACTGTTAGCCTTCCACTGATGCCTTGGGTTGAGCCTGTCCACCAATCAGAGGCATTGGGAACTTGACCAACCAGGGTGCTTCTCCTTCAGAGAATAATATGAGATCATTCATATATTTAGTATACAGATCTATACTATTGGATCAACAGTCAAAATTTGAAAGCTGGCATCGGTTGCCATGGGTAGTTTCCTGCACTTCTAAATTGATATGTAAAAGTTGAATCTAATCAAAAAAAAAAAAAAAATAGTGCGAATGTATCAGAAGTGATTTATGATCAGAAAAAAAGCTAACTTTGGAGGCAAGGTACAACTAATTTCTGTTGTAAATAAAAATGGAAAGACTTCTCTTGGAAAATAAATGTTAATAGCTTGTTATTTGTGTTAGTTAGAGTGCTCATTTTGTGCTCTCCCCCTGACTGCCACATTTTTCACAAGCCAAAGACCTACATTATTTTTCTCTGTGTGATTTTTGTTTTAGTTTAGCTTTTGTCTTTATGGTCTTATAACCATTCATAAATTCATGTAACTTCATTGCAGCACACATATTCTGATAGCCCAGGTTATCCTGAAACTAAAAGAACGTATGTAACTTGGTTGTGCCTTACAGGGTTGAAGTTACACACGCATGTATTTCACAATGAGACCAGGCGAACCAAAAACTGGAAAAACTGGCTTAGACCCCAGAGGAATAAATCAATTATTACATAATCCTCATTTTTAACCCCATTTGCAAACAGCAGATGTGGAATGCTACATTGTGCAAGGATTCATGTTGAATACCTTAGTAGAATTGGTCCAAAATTGCATGTTATACAGGAAATGCTCCAAATAATGGAAACATTGCATGAAATAGTCATACTCATTGGCCACTTTATCAGAATATAACATATAGGTGTAGTAGGCTTACAGTGCAAACAATAGAGAATACAGAAATACAGAATACAGCTATATGGTAGTTGTTTCCGATAAAGTGGCCAATACAAATAATTCATGTAATTCATGGGCATTATTTACATTAATTTGTAGACCACTTGTATTTATACACTCATCGTCAAAAGGAAAGTTGCACTCTCGGCATGGAGCTGTAGAGGTTCCTAATGGTGTCCTGTGATAATCCATCCCATGCAGCTTGAATATTCTCACACAGTTCCTGCAGATTGTGTGGTAGGGGTGGAGGTTGAGTAACACCAGGCCTTCTGGACGAATTACACGTGACAACAAACCGTTCGTCTTGGCGCTGACCACGGTGCCTCCACACATGGATTCATTGGTTGTCTCCACCAAGACAAAAGCGGGACTCATCACTGAAGATGACCCGCTGCCATTCTGAGTCACTCCATGACAGTCTGGCACAACACCATTGCAGTCTTTGGTGATGCTGGTGTTAAGGACAGTCGTTGTAACAGGCTGTGTGTATGTAGTCCTGCATCATGCAGCTGTCTGCCAACGGTGCTGACACTAACAGGATGACTCATAGAGGGCATCACTGCTCCTTGAGTGTCTGCAGTCATGGCTGTTGGGTCAGTCAGGTACAGCGATAAGACCCATCCTTGTTTATGTCACATGCACGGCCGAGCGTGAAACTTGAATCATTTGCATGTCTCACAATGTCAAACCTACCCACCAAGTTTTATTCCAGTCAGTTGATTCCTTCTGGGTGCAACTGTTTGTGCAACTAGTTTTTGGATGATGAATGTAGATTGGAGCTAATGTTTCAACACTGAATTGCTCATTGTGCAGTTCTAAAAGCAGATAACGTTGACATTTACAGTGTTGAAATCATGTGCTCCTCTCCCAACGTTCCCGTTCTTGTCTTTGTCCTCGTTTCCTCATTTAATCCTTGTCTTTGGTTCTTCCTCTCTCCCAGGCTCCCACTGACGTCTTCGTTTTCTCCTGCTCTCTCAGGTCCCCTCATGTCCTCCTATTGGCAGAATGGTGATAGCAGTGGTGACAGTGGATGTCTCTGTTCCACAAAAAGCAGCTTATATCATCGCTCGTGTCGGCTCCACTGAAGTGGCCTCATCTCCATGGCAGCTCTATCCAGGTCAGACAGGACGGACTTCGCCTTTCACTCAGCTGCACGTATGCTGTCTCACAGACCTGCTGCATATCCGGAGGTTTCTTTGAACCAGAAAACAAAGGATATGCCAGGCTAATGGAACTGTCAGAGACAGAGGAATTGCATTTAGATGCAAAAAATCTGAAATATGCAAATTTGGGCTTAAACTGTTTTTTTTTTTAGCAATCCCTCCTTTTCTACAGAAAAGATTCACCCCATGAGTCAGTAAGCATCAAGTCAAGTCAAGGCAAAGTTTATTTATGTGCTCCTTATACAAAAGCAGCTTTACAGAAAATCCGGGTCCAAGCCAAGGGCAGCAGTGACCAGGGAAAACTCCCTCAGAGCAAGAGGAAGCAGGAACCAAGACTCCAAAGGGGAACTCGTCCTCCACTGGCCAACACTGGGTAGCAAAATCAATATGCAATATTTAAAACGGAGAAAAGGAAAAAGAAAGTAGTCTGGGATTGGACAAAAGTATTTAGATTAACCAATGATAACCGGTGACTACTGTTAGAGGCCTATCAGAGTAATATGAGAAACAGATCTATGAAAATCAGTCATTGTGACCAGTGAAAACCAGCAACTACTGTAAGGAGTGTATCACAGTGAAAATGGGGGTTAGTTCGCGCACCAAAACCAAATCTGGTGTTGGTACACCACCCTGGCTCTGCAAATGGGAAAGAAACAAAATGAGTCTTCTAGGTAATCAATAACGAGGGGGCGGGGGAGGAGAAGGAGTCAAGAAGGAGATATGGCACAGAAACAGCCAAAAAGGAGAAGACTTGAAGAACAAAGACAGAGAAGGAAGTTCCTAGATCATGCAAGGACAAATAGCAGTGTTAACATCAGTAAGGTGTATAAATGGTGACCAGGCTGAAGTTGGCCTCCTATTCATCAGCTTCCACCTTAAATGGTGCTGCAGTTCCATTCTAGCATTTGAGGTGAGGAACGTTTTGAAGCTGGGCGGGTACTCCTGTGCAAAAAAGGGCCAAACCCAAATGGCAAAACTTTAAACTTTCAATGGTCTCGTAATAAATCATCACACAAACAGATAAAGGGACTCAGTATGGGAAGCCTTTCCCTTTCATGTTTTTAAGTAGTGATGTTTTGTTAGTAAATCAGCAGCAAGTCTTTTACACAAAGAAGAGTGGGAGTTGTTCCACTCTGCACTAACTGCTTCAAACAGTAGGAAAACAATGGCAACATTATTTGTAGCCCAAAATAGCATACCTAATAACGTGTAATACCTCCATGAGCATGAATAAAAGCTGTGACTGGATTTGGCATGGACTGGATAAGTTTCCGGATGTAGGCCATGTCAATGTTCAGACACTCTTGCCTCAAAGAATTGCCCAGGTGGGCCAGATTTGGTGGATGCCTCCCCTGGCACAATTCTGAGGAGACTTTCCTGTAGACTGGGATTTTAGCCACTCTTGGTAGACCGTATGACCATACACTTCCATACACCTGCAGATTCAGCTACTTCCTTCACACTATGGTCTTTGGCACGCCCAAATACAATCACTCCTTTTAGCCAATCATTAATATCTGCTTTGGAGTCATTTTCCACACATGGAACGAGACATTCATTGCACTGTATCACCTCTTCTCAATCTATGAATCCCGTCACTCACACCCCACAGGTATTTATAGCCCCACCATCCTTGTGCAGGAGCTTGAAGTTACTACCACCTTAAAAACACACAAGGTGACTGATTTTTTGTATATATATATAATGCTGCTCTATACATATACATATACACACACACACACACACACATATATATATATATATATGTGTGTGTGTATATATGTATATATATAGAGCAGCATTCAAGCATCTCCCAGCCTTTTTGACACTATCTTCAGCATTAAATATGTGTCATTTTTAGAAATAAAAAATATGTAAATATGTAAACTCAGTCAACTAATTATGTGCATTTTAATAACATTCAGTTCCATAAACTGTTTTTTTGTGCTCGTAATCCTGAGAGATATTGTGATTTACAGCAAGGTGATTTTTTCACATACGCTGTCCTCCAGCCTTGAATGTAGTGTTTTTCTCTGAAAAGCTGCCATCCAGAATCAACAGAAAACATTTCACACCAAATTGAAAAGCCACAATAAAGTACACCCATAGCAGTTTTCTGTAGTAAAGGCGCAGTATTGATTATGTAGGTGGCCTAAATGACCCAACAGACGAGGGAAACATATTTAATTCCACAAAGGGTGAGCGCCTGCTGAATGGTGAGAGCTGAATTCCTCTTGCATTAATCATTTGTCACAAAAGTTGATGTACATGGTAAATATGAGTCATGTTCTTGAGCCCTTCGGTTTGACTATTGTACACAAAGTGCTGTAAAATACTTCTAATTTAAAATGACCATGACTTTGTACTTCTTCCTGGGAATAAACTGACTGGCTCTCTGTCATCTATGTAATCCTCCTCAATTTCATTTTTGCACCACACTGATACGTAACTACCACTACATAATTCTGTTTTAAACAGAGGTGGCAAAAGTACACAAGTCCCTTCCTTCAGCAAAACTACATTTAACGTCCCAGGAGAATAAAAAGTACACTGGAAAATACTGGTGGAGAGACCTTCTGGAGTTGACCAGGCTGAAGTTGGCCACCTATTCGCCAGCTTCTTGTTTGAACTTTCCTGTTCCACTTTCAATAGTGCTGCAGTTACATTCCGGCACTTGAGGTGGGGAAAGTTTCGAACAAGAAGCTGGACGGGTAGACTGAGGCGCCAGCATGGAACACTGCACCATTTAAGGTGTATTGTAAAATTGTCTTATTTTCCCTTGACTAACCATTTGTAAACCATATGCATGCCAAAAGCTTAGCTTCCTTTGACCAATTGTTACCCTCTGGGAAGACTTCCTTTCCTGGTACAGAACATGCATTTTACAACACTAAGGCATTTATGACAGTTCAACAGAGGTATAAAGACCTCTGCTCAGTTTGTTTCTGTAGACTTCACTCTGGACTACTCTGGACTGCACTCTAGACTGCTCGGGACTGCTCGAGACTGCATTCTGGACGGCATGCTGGAACCAGAGCTCAATAAACTAAGAACATATCCAGAGTGGTCTCCTCTCTTTAATTGAGACCAAAGAAGAAATTACAACAGGTATAACGATACATTTCAAACAGGAAGCTCAAGTATATACTCCTGTGCACAAAAGCCTTCGGTTTGACTATTGTGCACAAAGTGCTGTAAAATGTTTTCTAAGATGGCCATGACTAACAGGAATCAGAACTTTATGCCTCTTTCTGGGAATAAAGTGACTGGCCCTCTTTCCTCTTTGTAATCCTCAATTAAATTTTTGCACCACATTGTTATGTAACTACCACTCCATAATTACCACTACAGGAGACTAAGAAAAGTACACTGGAATATACTTAATTTAAGTATACTTAGTTTACTTCCACGCACTGATGATTACTATACTGAAAGTGTGCTATTTTGAAATACTATGTGCTTAGTATGCTAAATATATGTCATTAAAGCTATTAAAATATGACATCCTCTGCAAGCGAAGTAGGCATCAGAGAAGAGTTGGAGAGGCCTCTGGGAAGCAGGATGATCTTATCGACGGCAGACGGCTGCATGACCCAGCACTATGTGCTGTTACAACGACTGCCCTTAACACCACATCAACGTCACCAAAGACTGCAATGCTGTCGTACCAGACTGTCATGGAGTGACTCAGAATGTCAGCGGGTCATCTTCAGTGACGAGTCCCACTTTTGTCTTGGTAGAGACGGCCAACAAACGCATGTATAGAGGCACTGTGGTCAGCGCCAAGATGAACGGTTTGTTATCACGCATCACATGTTCAGAAGGCATGATGTACCTCCACCTCCAACCCTACTACACAATCTGCAGGAACTGTGTGAGAATATTCAAGCTGCATGGGATGGATTATCACAGGACACCATTAGGAACCTTTACAACTCCATGCCGAGACGTCTGGCATGTTGCATTAGCAAACATGGTGGCCTGACACCATACTGAGAGACACTACTTCTGTATGTGTAGCTCAATAAATATTGCCCATATCAGTCTAAATTTATCATAAATTATTGTTCCTGGTAATCTTTATCTTCCTTCCCAATAATACTGCGATCTGACACTTCCTCCTGGGTGCAACTATTCTTTAGATGATGAGTGAATATAATACTATACATGTTCTACATATTACATACATTTTACACTGTTGTCCAGCGTCGTAGACAGAAATCACTTCACTGAAACACGGGAAATGTTTAGTGTTTTAGTTTTAGTCCGTTATCCTATAAATATGTCGATTTGTCATATTTTCATTATCTTAATTTCAGTGTCCATTGTCTTTCCAGTTGTCCAATGTCTTGGCCTAATTCCAGTCTTTAAGATAATTTCAGTTACCAGGATATTCTTTCGCTAAATGTTTTTGCTCAGGGGCCTCGCAAATCTTTACTCACAAATCTAAGTTACATTAGTTAACATTTCTCTTAGGCTCCTGCAGGAGCTCTCCTTTCAGCTCAGATGGAGTGCCACAATTCATAATCTTCCTCATTCTAGCTCTTATGATGCAAATTCCTCTCCCCAAAGAACTCGGTGCTCAACAACCTGGCACCTCCAGTATGTCAGTGGGACTTGGGGAGGGACAGAGAATATGAGGATGGGGATAGAAATGAGTAGTGAGAGAAATGGAGAACCAGACTGGGTTATTTACTCATTCCTGACCTTTGAGCGGCTGCTGATTATGTGGAATAGCTTGTGCTGGTGTCAAGGATAAGTAGACTTAGGAAGGATGGATTTGGCTCAAAATTACAGTAATCTCACTCTCTCTCAAATTCAACACCGTTCTGTTGTGTGGACGAACGCGCACATACCATATTACTGACTTTTCATTTCCTTGTGACCAGGTTCCTGTCAGACACATCTGCAGAGACTGAAAATCTGAAATCTACACAGCATGGCCAGAAGTATGTGAACAAACTGTGCAAAATGTAATTAAAGGTAAATAAAAAGAGAATGCAATGATTTGCACATCTCACAGAGCCATATTTTATTCACAGCAGAACATAGAACACATATCAGATGTTGAAAGTGACAGTTTACCATTTCATGAACATTAGTAACTCCTTTAGAACTTGACGACAGCAACTCATCTCAAAATAGTTTGGACAAGGCCATGTCTACCATTGTGTAGCATCCCCTCTTCAGACACCAGTCTGTAAACGTCTGGGAAGTGAGGAGACCAATTGCTGGAGTTTTGGGAGAAGAATGTTGTCCCATTCTTGTCCTAATTCTAGCTGCTCAACAGTCCTGAGTCTTCTTTGCCAGATTTCATATTTCATGAAATTGCCAAATGTTTCCTATTGGTAAAAGGTCTGGACTGCAGGCAGGTCAGTTCAGCACCTGGACTCCTCCTCTGTGAAGCCATGCTGTTGGCTGTGATGGATGCGGTATGTGGTTTAGCCGTGTCTTGCTGGAATATGCAAGGCCTTCCCTGGAAGAGACATTGTCTGGATGGGAGCATATGTTGTTTTAAAACCTTTATATACTGTTCAGCATTGATCAGAGATGCAGGTTTCTGAACTGTCCACTGATAACAAGCTGGGTGGTCCCTCTCCTCTCCAGTCCGCAGGACACAGCATCTGTGGTTTCCCAAAAGAACTTTTGATTCATCTGGTCAGTCCATTTTAAATTAGCTTTGGCCCAGAGAAGATGGCGGCGTTTCTGGATTGTGTTGACATACGGCTTCTTCCTTGCATGATACAGCTTCAGCTGGCATTTGTGGATTGCACAGCTAACTGTGTTCACAGACAGTGATTTCTGGAAATGTTCCTGAGCCCATGCAGTGATTTCCAGTACAGAACCGTGTCTGTTTTTAATGCAGTGCCGCCTAAAGGCCCAAAGATCACAAGCGTCCAGTATTGACCATCAGCCTTGTCCCTTGCATACAGGGATTTCTGAATCTTTTGATGCTGTCATGAACTGTAGATGGCAGGATATATTCCTCAGAAAACTTCTGGAATTGTTTCACAATTTTCTGGAATTGTTTCATAATTTTTAGACGCAGTTTTTCGCAGATTGGTGAACCTCTGCCCATCTTTGCTTCTGAGAGACTCAGACAGAAAATGTTCTTTTTATACCCAGTCATTTGACTTTGCTCTTCTAGCTGTTTTTATTAGTACCACTAAATTTCCCAGCCTTTTGTTTCCCCGTCCCAACTTTTTTGTGATGTGTTGCCGCCTTTTAAATGAGTTAATAATTTTCATGAAATGCTAAAATGTCTCACTTTCAACATCTCATAAGTGTTCTATGTTCTATTGTGCATAAAATATGGGTCTATGAGATTTTAATGTCTTTGTATTCTGTTTTCATTTACACTTTTATTTACAATTTTATTGACATATTTACACAGCGTCCCAACTTTTTGGAACTGAGGTTGTATTTATGCACTCATTTACTTGGGATGTTTAAGACATGGGTTAACCTGTATATTTAGGAAGAAGCCCAAGGAGGCTCAATGGCGAGGCCGGAAGACAGAGGCGGCGCTCGTGGTCAAGGGTCGGGGCTCAGCAGACATGTGCAGCCCTCTTGCAAATGGCATGGTGGGCAATGGAGAAAGCAGAAAAGCAATCAAAAGAGCACTGCTACTGTCACCACCACATAAGGCAGCTCCACGAATTGCAATGCAGTGCTAAGGAGGAGGACCAAGTGTGTCTGTCATTTCCGGGGAAGAGAATGCGACCCCGAGGGAAGGCTGGTGGCACATGCAGCAGAAAGTGTGTGGTTATATATAAGCTCACCAGACAAAAAATGAATCACCTTGCATGTGTAAGGTGGTAATAACTTCAGGCTCCTGCAGATGACGCTGCATGAGGATGATGAGGCTATAAATACCTGCGGGGTGTGAGTGATGGGATTCATAGAAAAGAGGTGGTACAGTGAAGTGAATGTCTCGTTCCATGTGTGGAAAATGGCTCCAAAGCAGATGTTAATGATTGGCTAAAAGGAGTGATTACATTTGGGCGTGCCAAAGACCATAGTGTGAAGGAAGTAGCTGAATCTGCATGTGTATGGAAATGTACAGTCATACAGCCCTACCAGCAGTGGCTAAAATCCCAATCTACGTGTATTTTTTTTCTCAGAATTGTGCCAGGGAAGGCATCCACCAAATAAGATAAGATAACACTTCATTGATCCTGAAGGAAATTGCAGTGTCACAGTACTATACATAATGGACAGAAGACAACATACATTACTGGAATAAATAGACTAAGAGTTACAGAAGAGCTATTAACCATTTTAACAGTGAAAAGAGTCCATATACATATATGAAATATGTAATGTACTAGACATATGCAGGAGCAGCCTTGGTGGATATTGCACTAATAAACATACTAAGAGATTAATAGTAATACGACAAGAGAGGTATGTCTATATACATTAATGAGTGTGTACAAGACATTAGCAAGAGCAGCAAATGTATAATTGCACTAACTGTGCAATTCTTTGATGCAAGAGTGTCTGAACATTGATGTGGCCTAAATCCAGACACTTTCCAGTTCATGCCAAATCCAATATCATTGCAGGCAGATGCAGTAGACAACAGGGTCTGTATCCACAGACTGTTATAGCCCACAATAGGTCAAACTGTGCTCTAAACCACAGCGGCAAGTCTGCGCAACCTTAATGAAGGCCTGTTTGTGGTTTGCGTGGGTTGAGAAGACTTAGGGATGTTCAACAGCATCTCTAAACTAAAACAAGCAGCATTCGGAGTCTTTTGGCTGGTGAACTAGATCTAGGGTAAGTAGGTAATCTATTCCTTTGAGCCCAACCTCACTTCTCATGTCACTGGCTGTGACTGTAGCTTGCTAACCTAGCTAGCTAAAACAGCTAACACGACAAATATAAAACATGTGTAGGTAATTTTCAAAAACATGCACATTTTTCCTCATACAGGAAGACATCTTAGACCCAGAGCTCAGCTGGACGCTAATGACAAATTAAAAAATGACTACAGATCCTCAGAGGCCTATTAGCATGGGGGTCCAAGGGCAGTGAAGGCTCTCTGTAACTTAGTTTGAGCACAGGAAGGACTGGCATTGAGCAGTCAGCCTTCAGATAAAAGCGTGTTACCTGATAAGAATATAATTCAAACCTATTTCACTCCCTCGCTCCCTCTCTCTCACCTTTCACAAGGTGAAGCACAGGCGTCAGGAACGCTCTAACAGGCTGTCACAGCCTGCCAGCACTCTGCAGCCAGTTTGTAAAATGGAGCGCCATGCTGTGGTGGTGCACTTATGATTTGATCCCATTAGTTCTGATCCCCTGTTTCATCAGCTGGTCCTGTTTGCTGGCTGGAGGCCGGGTCAATCTAACACCTACAGGAGTGAGACTCCGGACTGTCAGAGAGGGGTATAGATCTGGATGAATAAGAGAGAGGGAGTCAGAGAGTGTGTGTGAGAGAGAGAGAGAGAGAGAGAGAGAGAGAGAGATTATGTGGCTTAATATCATGCTAGGATTTGTAGACCGAAAGCTTCAGAAAACAGAGGGAGTAGATTTGGCAGATTTGCTTTCTTTGCTTCATTAACCATAAAGCTTGGCGCGTAAGAGTGAACAGGGTCAGGGTCAGAATCATGATGTTCACTTCTTACGTGCACCATAGGCTATGCTTACTTTAATTTTGCCTATGATGTATCAGCTAAGCCAAGCATTTGAATGCTGTGTGCGTGTGTGTTCCACTGATCCACCAGCATCTATGATTCATATGATTATGGTCACATGTAATGAGTGAGCCCTGGATATGCAAAATGTGATAGATGTTTAGAGGTTCCTAATGGTGTCCTGTGATAATCCATCCCATGCAGCTTGAATATTCTCACACAGTTCCTGCAGATGTTGCGGTAGGGGTGGAGGTGGAGTGACACCAGGCCTTCTGGACGTGTGACGTGTGACAACAAACTGTTCATCTGGGTGCTGACCACAGTGCCTCCATACACGGATTCGGTCGTCTCCACCAAGACCAAAGCGGGCCTTGCCACTGAAGATGACATTGTCTATCAGTCTAAAGAAGCATTTCACCATGCTGTGTGTGCTCATGGTTCTATGAGTGCTCATGGTTCTGTGTACTATATTCTATATACTCTCAAAATAAGCAGAACCTTCTATGAGCAGCCGTGTCTAAACTTTTGACTGGTAGTGTATTTACTAAAGAATGTCAGATAGAAAATTCACTACAAAATGTAAATATCTTATTTTTCTAAATCAAATTATCACATTATTATGCAAAGTAAATAGGTACGATACATATTGTAGTCTTAATCTTATGTTATGCATAAACTACCAATCATTCTAAAAAGCACACCAGTGATTTTAAACCTGTGAGTGACGACTTGTGAGATGGTGATCTTTAATAGGTACTAATATACTGTATATATCTTTAATATATAAGGATGCTGTGGTGTAGCTTTTATATGCACTAAAGGCAAACCACCTAACACACCTTTGGACTGATATAACTCAGGTTAGAATTTTTAATTTTAATAAAAGTCCAATGACCAGCCCGTATAGCAGTGACTCCAAAGTGCACTTTGGGTTTTATAACTTTGCAGACTGTATACATGCAAGGAAGGAGGGAAACTGGACATTTCAGTAAGGTTCTGTAGACGGGAGCATTTCATATTAAACCTCTCTGGATGACATTGTTTACATCTTAACCATTTCATTTTGCAGAAATAAAAAAAATTAAATTATGTAATTCCCCTTTAATCCAACACACTCAGTCATCAAGGCTCTGCTTCATACTCGCTTATCCAGAACACACGTTTTTCCAAAGCTGCTTTCTTTATATACACCCCCACATGCCCCCACACACACATGGTGACATCAGAGAGAGATGGAGAGAGTGCGTATGGAGAAGCAGAGTGTTAGCAGACAGAAAGAGACAGACGCAGCAGAGGGAGGTGGCAGGGAACTCCTCTGCTTTTCGCTGATGATGATCAGCCTGTCATCTCCCCCTCTCCCCAGTGTATGCCATATGTTACACATAACCAGGCAAACAAACACACAACAACACAAAATTATCCTTGTTTCTTTTATGCTTTCATTTTACTTCAAAACCGTACATTAAACACTGTGAGTTACAAACATTGATGCAATAATCATTTCTTTAATTCGATGTTACCATTCAAAAAATTACATTTCAGTCTACACACCAAACAAAGTATTTACAAGTTCTGTCCAATGTTTCAAGAATTATACACTCAACAGACTGATATGGGCTATATTTTTTGAGCTACACATACAGATGTAGTGTCTCAGTATGGCGTTGGGCCACCACATTTGCTAACGCAACATGCCAGATGTCTCGGCATGGAGTTGTAGAGGTTCCTAATGGTGTCCTGTGATAATCCATCCCATGCAGCTTGAATATTCCCGCACATTTCCTGCAGATTGTGTGGTAGGGGTGGAGGTGGAGTGACACCAGGTCTTCTGTACGTGTGACACGTGACAACAAACCGTTCATCTTGGTGCTGACCACGGTGCCTCCGCACATGGATTTGTTAGTCATCTTCACCAAGACAGAAGCTGGACTCGTCACTGAAGATGACCCACTGCCATTCTGAGTCACTCCTGACAGTCTGGCACAGCACCATTGCAGTCTTTGGTAAGGTTGAGGTTTGGTGGTGTTAAGGACAGTCGTTGTAACGGTCTGGGTGCATGTCGTCCTGCATCATGCAGCCATCTGACAATGGTGCTGGCACTAACAGGATGACTCATGAAGAGCATCACTGCTTGCTGAATGTCTGCAATCATGGCTGTTGTGTCAGTCAGGTACAGTGATAAGGCCCATCCTTGTTACGTCACATGCACGGACGAGTGTGAAACTTGAATCATTTACACGTTTCCTGATTTCAAACCTACCCACCAAGTTTCATTCCTGTCGGTTGATTTCTTCTGGGTGCAACTATTTGTGCAACTATTCTTTTGATGTCGAGTGTATATGTACCAGTTAATTCATATGACTTTAAATGTCAGTGGCCAGCTGTGGCTATTAGAGTTGGGCATTCAATCAGGACTATAAATGTCAAAGCTCGGTCAACAAAGAGGTAATAAAACAACTATAACACTACAAGCGAAACTTTTCACTAATAAATTAAGTTCTAAATGGTCTTTTGATACTCTCAGAACATTTATCCCTATTTTCTGGCCCCATAGCTCCCCGCCTTCTGTTTAACTGAAACATCACTGGGAAACAACAGTGTCCCTGATTTCCTGTTTCTCTGAAGAAGACCTTACTTGATGATTGCATCTAGCCATAACTTGAAGCCCCCTTTAAAGGTTTGATAGCAGAGAACAAAGCTATATTGAAATTTCATGCATAACTGAGTGTGCACTTAAGATCTACATTCTTACATTGTTTTATGGATGTTTCAGTACTGGAGTGGGCCACTGCCTGATTGAATCAATTGATCTGCGGTCAGAAAAACTTAGATTTAGATTTAATTTATTTCTTTCTTTTATTTTGCTTCTCTGATTGTGCCTGTGGGATTATTATCTTCATTTTTTAAAGTGTTTTTATATTTTAATAAAAATAGATTTCCCCAAAATACTAACCCTGCACAGTACCAGTACTAGTACCACATATACTCTTGATCTACCGCAGCATTATATTTCTGCCATATTGCCACCTCTAATATGTTTTTAGTTGTGTTTAGCACGGTTTAAAGGCTCTAGTTCTCCTTTAAGTTTAGTGAATATTCATGAAGGACAGACCAATAGAATTGCTCCAAAGCTTCTTAGAAAAACATCTTGTGACTGGTACTGTGTATTCCAGTCCTGAGGCTCTATGGGATTTGAGTAATATGTTGAG
This sequence comes from Semaprochilodus insignis, assembly GCA_034552555.1. Lineage (NCBI taxonomy): Eukaryota > Metazoa > Chordata > Actinopteri > Characiformes > Prochilodontidae > Semaprochilodus > Semaprochilodus insignis. The sequence continues at coordinate 29,353,849 of CM067475.1, forward strand.
TAGTACTAGCATAATGTTAGTGCGCACAAACATTTATTAGTCATTCCAGATTAAACATGGACATTTAAAGCTTTTTAATGACATTCCATATGTTTTATTGTAAATTTGTAACAGACTAAGTAAGCACATATTTACCTGTGGGGAATGTTCAGGACCTTTCTCGGCCTAAATTTGAGTGCATTTTAGTTTGATAGGATCATTAGGCTTCTTATTAAATTCTGCAGTTGAATGTCAGTTGCTTTCTTGCTTTCCTGAAACAGAAAAATTCAATATTGTGTGTAGACACTGTTATTTACTCCCCAATCCATTTACACTATATTGCTAAAAGTATTTGCTCGTCTGCCTTCACACGCATATGAACTTGAGTGACATCCCATTCTTAATCCATAGGGTTTAATATGATGTCGGCCCACCCTTTACAGCTATAACAGCTTCAACTCTTCTGGGAAGGCTTTCCACAAGGTTTAGGAATGTGTTTATGGGAATGTTTGACTTTGATCCCAATGGTGTTCTATCGGGTGGAGGTCAGACAAGTTCTTCCACACCAAACTTGCTCATCCATGTCTTTATGGACCTTGCTTTGTGCACTGGTGCGCAGTCATGTTGGAACAGGAAGAGGCCATCTCAAACTGTTCCCACAAAGTTGGAAGCATGAAATTGTCCAGAATCTCTTGGAATGCTGAAGCATTAAGAATTCCTTTCACTGGAACTAAGGGGCCGAGCCCAACTCCTGAAAAACAACCCCACACCATAATCCCCCCTCCACCAAACTTTACACTGACAATGCAATCAGACAAGTACTGTTCTCCTGGCAACCACCAAACCCAGACTTATCCATCGGATTGCCAGATGGAGAAGCATGATTTGTTACTCCAGAGAACACGTCTCCACTGCTCTAGAGACCAGCTGATCGGCCATGAAAACCCATTCCATGAAGCTCTCTATGCACTGTTCTTGAGTTAATCTTAAGGCCAAGTTTGGAGTCTGTATAGATTGGCTCTGCAGAAAGTTGCTGACCTCTGTTCAAAATACGCCTCAGCATCCGCTGATCCCTCTCTGTCATTTTATGTGACCTACCACTTCATGTCTGAGTTTCTGTTGTTCCCAGTCGCTTCCACTTTGTTGTAATATCACTGGCAGTTGACTGTGGAATATTTAGTAGGTAGGAAATTTCATGACTGGATTTGTTGCACACAGTGGCATCCTATTATGGTACCAACCTGGAATTCACTGAGCTCCTAAGAGCGACCCATTCTTTCACTAATGTGTGTAGGAGCAGTCTGCATGGCTAGGTGCTTGGTTTTATATACATGTGGCCATGAAAGTGATTAGAACACCTGAATGTGAATGATTTGTGAATGACTCTACCCATTCACAGTGAAGTTATGACAAGTCACCTCTGTGATGTTCTGTGGGTATTTTAATTATGTGGAAATGGGTTCTTTGGTTGAGGTGACAGTATGTTCAAACCACCAGGAAAATAACATTCCTATCCCTGTATTCATGTCAATTCCCACATTCACAGGGCCTCAGATGTGACTTACCAGCAGGAGGAACATTCAGGAGCATTTACAAATCTGGACTGGGCCTCAAAGTCTCCAGATTTGAATCCTCTTGAAGATATGTGGGACTACCTGGAACAACCAGTAAAATGCCAGGGAAGACATCCACCAAATCTGGCCCAACTGTGCAATTCTTTGATGCAAGAGTGTCTGAACATTAATGTGGCCTACATCCAGAAACTTGTCCAGTCCATGCAAAATCCAATCACAGCTGTTATTGGTGCTTGTGGAGGTATTACACGCTAATAGGTACGTTTCAGTCAATGGTGACTCATGTTTGGTTTGGTGTATATGCATTTCCTTTGCAAGTGGAAACAGCCAAGTGTGCTCTCCCATTGGTTTTGAGTAGAACAGGACTGAAGGTCTTATATGTCAGACTACTAACATAATTTGGACGTGAGAGTGGAATCAACCAATCACATTCTGGGTGAGATCAAGTTCATAATATAAAACATGTAACGTGTACGTGTAACATGTACATGGCTAACTGTTTAAGACAGTTGTTATAAACCAAACCGGGATGATCTTTCCAAGTCAAAATATGTTTATATTGTATATTATTGGAATGTTTGGTAATACTTGGAAGCCTTCTTTGTTGATGATTCAAACCTAAAGTGCTAGAAACTGTCACTGTCCAGTTGCTTTATGGATTACATTGCAGATTAACATCTTTATAAGCTCACTGGACAAAAAATGAGTCACATTGCATGTTAAGGTGGTAGTAACTTCAAGCTCCTGCAGATGGCGCTGGGCGAGGATGATGGGGCTATAAATACCTGTGGGGTGTGAGTGACGGGATTCATAGATTGGGAAGCTGTGCTACAGTGCAGTGAATGGAAAATGGAAAATGGCTCCAAAGCAGATGTTAATGATTGGCTAAAAGGAGTGATTGCATTTGGGCATGCCAAAGACCATAGTGAGAAGGAAGTAGCTGAATCTGCAGGTGTATGGAAGGGTAAAGTCATACAGGCATACCAGCAGTGGCTAAAATCCCAGTCTACAGGAAACTCTCCTTGGAATTGTGTCAGGGAAGGTATCCACCAAATCTGGCCCAACTGCACAATTCTTTGATGTAAGATTGTCTGAACTTTTGTGGCCTACATCCAGAAACTTGTCCAGTCCCTGCCAAATCCAACCACAGCTTTTATAGGTGCTTGTGGAGGTACTACACACTTATATTTTATGTTACTGGATATACTGTTCACCTTGATTTATGCAGCCATGACCTTTTTAGACTGACATTTCTTATCTCTCCTTTATCTGTCCCTCCACACACAGACACACACCACTCCAGATGTGATACCAGTGATGTGAAGCTGTGTGTGGATTGATGGGGGTCTGGGGGGTCTGTGCCCACGGCCTTTGGCTGCTGGTCTGACACACATGGGCCTGTGTAGCTCCTGTCAACAGAAAGAGATGCACAAATGTATCAGATCTGCAGTCAAGCCTGAACAGAGGGACCGCACTGACAGACAAAGAGGCAAACAGATGGAAACGAGGGAAAAAAGGATACATGAGGGAACGGACCAAAAAAGAGAAAGCAGAAATACAAGTCCCAGCATTCAAATGAATTAATCATATACTGCACTAATGTGGATGTGGAGTATTTCATTATGCATGGCAAAAATGATAAAACAAAACAACAGAGAGGTCAAACAGAAAGAAAAATATGTGGAAAGAGAAAAGTGATTATAGTTTGGGGAAGAAAACCATTATACATATTTTCCCCCATGTAGTTGATCAGCCAGGATATGTGTGTGGTGACGTTTGCTTCTTTAGTTTGGCACTAAAGCTAATGTAGCTTACAGGTGAGGAAAGCTTATAGCCCACCAATATCCACATGCTTGTATGATTATAGATTTGCCTTAAAGCAAGTTAAGTTGTTTAGTGATCGCAAATTAACATTATACTTATGTTTTTTCTGACACTGATATATACCAATCAGCCGTAACATTACAACCGCCTCCTTGTGTTTACACTCACCACATAGGAGCACTTTATAGTTCTACAGTTACAGATTGTAGTCCATCTGTTTCCCTGTATACTTTATTACCCTGTTCTTCAATGGTCAGGACCCCCACAGGACCACCACAGAGCAGGTATTATGTGGGTGGTGGATCATTCTCAGCACTGCAGTGACACTGACGTGGTGGTGGTGTGTTAGTGTGTGTTGTGCTGGTGTGAGTGGATCAGACACAGCAGTGCTGCTGGACACCTTAGTGTCACTACTGGACTGAGAATTATCCACCAACCAAAACTATCCAGCCAACGGCGTCCTGTGGGCAGCGTCCTGTGACCACTGATGAAGACTAGAGGATGACCAACACTGCACTGTGCAGCAGCAGATGAGCTATCGTCTCTGATTGTACATCTACAAGGTGGACCAGTTTTTCTAGTGTGTGTTTGAGCCTAATGCTCTAAGTATTTATGAGGGTTTGTCAGATGGTATCAGTTTTCAGACATGTTTTGAAATGGTAATTTGACCTTTGGTGTTGAGTATTTTGGTCTCTCTCCGCTCAGAAAGAGAGGATTCTGGTCTTGTAAGGATGGAAACGGTTGATGACTCGATTTAACATACTGGGGAGATATACATAAAATGTGGGCTGTGCAAAAGTTAGGGCACGTTTCATATTTTAATTGTATGTTTTTCACAATAAAGTAGTGTCCCCCTACTTGCTCATTTCCCTATGCAGAGCAACCATGTGCAGACCGCTGCACTCACAGTAGGAGAGACCTTAAAGTTCTAAATACACTCATTGCCAAAAATATATTGGGAAGGAAGATAAAGGTTACCAGGAACAATAAAGGATAATGAATTTAGACTGATATGGTCAATATTTATTGAGATACACAGAGTACAGAAGTAGTGTCTCTGGGTATGGTGTCGGGCTGCCATGTTTGCTAATGCAACATGCCAGACATCTCAGCATGGAGTTATAATGGTTTCTAATGGTGTCTTGTGATAATCCATCCCATGCAGCTTGAATATTCTCACACAGTTCCTGAAGATTGTGCGGTAGGGGTGGAGGTGGAGTGACACCAGGCCTTCTGGACACGTGACGTGTGACCACAAACCGTTCATCTTCGCGTTGACCATGATGCTGCCACACACGGTTTTGTTGGTCATCTCCACCAAGACAAAAGTGGGACTCGTCACTGAAGATAACCCGCTGCCATTCTGAGTCACTCCATAGTTACTCCACAGTCTGGCATGACACCATTGCAATCTTTGGTGACGTTGACGTGGTGTTAAGAGCAGTAGTTGTAAAGGTCTGCGTACATGTAGTCCTGTGTCATGCAGCGGTCTGCCAATGGTGCTGGCAATAACAGGATGACTCATGAAGGGCATCACTGTTTGTCAAATGTCCACAATCGTGGCTGCTGGGTTAGTCAGGTACAGTGACAAGGTCCGTCCTTATTTACATCACATATGCGGCCAAGCGTGAAACTCATTAGCATGTCTCACCACGTCAAACCTTCTCACCAAGTTTCATTCTTGTCGGTTGATTCCTTCTGGGTGCTGGGCTGTGGGGTTAATTTGTGGGTTTGTTTAATATACCATGTGTGGACAACTTATGGCTGGAACTGACCTGCCTTCTATGTCAGCTGTTTTAACCAGTGCTGGTGGCAGATCTTCAAGTAAGGAGCATTTGCTCAAAGCACTAGGCCCCCCCATGCCTTCTACGCCGACACCACAGAATGTTTAACTCAGCAAATACATAGAAATTGTGCTCTAAATTGCCATATTTAGGTGTGTTTTCATGTGTCCAGATGCATATGACTATATATTTAAATCAGATCAGGTCATCGGGAAGCTTTGATGCTTTCTAATGCTGGGCTCAGAGACAGTCGTTGCAAAAACCTCATAAATCAAATCAATATTCAGTTTTTACATTATTTAAAAGCTGTCAGTGGCTTCATAAAGATGCATGGCTGGAGTTGCTATAGTCAATAAAAATTGGTTTCACAAACCATTTTCAAACACAAATCATGACAAGACAGCGACCAGCACATCTATATCTTTTGGATAGACAGTCTGCAATGGATTTTACAGCTTGTGCCCATTACTTATGACTACCTTCAATGCTTTAGGTTAACTGTAGCACCATTTGTCACAGAAACAGCCCATGGGGTTGCCTTTAAAAGGTGTCTTGACCTGCAAACTCTGATCATATACATGATTGGCTGAGTCAAGGTTGAGTACACTCAGTCCAGCTTCACTTAAATATGTGTGGTGATGTAGTCATGACATTTGCTGCTGGGCAGGTTCACACTCTGGTTCAGGCCTGATTTGAATGTGTTAGATGTGAGGCTGCATGTGCATTATCAGAGTCTGCAGGACCTGGGAACTACGCTAGTCACTGCACCGTCACACGCCAGCCTGACCTAGTTAGATGAAAGAGGAAAGACAGCTGTGCCACATTCTGTGAAAAATGTATGAGGCTCTCCACTCGGCATGTACGGGCAGTCATGTACACCTTTGAACATGCAGACAGTTTAGTCGTGCAACACATTTCAAATAAATAAATAAATAAATAAATAAGGGTAAAACACTGAGAAGACCTACACAAATCAAAACACTATTAGCTAAACACTAGAAAGTATCTGAAGATGTTTCATTCAAAATTCGGAATAATTTATTGCAATTGTTTATTCATATTCAAACATATGAAACATACATTTAACAGAAAACAGTAAGGCTCCAATGCTACGTCACTCAGACATACATTACTCTGGCTAATCGCGGTCTGCCACCCATCTTTAAAAGGACTCAACGTGTTCTGGTGCTTTCAGGTGGCAACGTTTCAATGTTCTCCTCCTTCCTCCACCACCAGTTTGGTCCAGGTCCTGTTGTTCAGGGAGTAGGCTCCTACCCTGGCGTCCATATCAAGCAAGGCTTCAAGACCTGTTCCTAGGATGGGGCCAACGCCAAAGACTTATTATTTCTTAAGAAATGTTATTCTTCAAAATGCTCACCTTAATAATGATTAAAATATCATTTTCCATCACTTTTGCCTTTTCAAGTCTTTCTAGAAGTCAGTTGTCTCTGATGATCCAAATAATCCCAAACACATTCAATAATACTGAGGTCTCATATAAGCTCACCAAACCAAAAATTAGTCACATGTGAGTGAAACGTACCTGATAGCGTGTACTACCTCTCCGAGCACCAATACCAGCTGTGATTGGATTGGACAAGTTTCTGGATGTAGACCACATCAATGTACAGACTCTCTCACATCAAAGAATTGTGCAGTTGGGCCAGATTTGGTGGTTGCCTTCCCTGGCACAATTCCGAGGGGATTTCCCTGTAGACTGTGATTTTAGCCACTGCTGGTAGACCTGTACGCTTCCATACACCTGCAGATTCAGCTACTTCCTTCACACTATGGCCTTTGGCACATCCAAATGCAATCACTCTTTTTAGCCAATCATTAACATCTGCTTTGTGACGTACTTTCCACACATCGAAAGAGACATTCACTGCACTGTAGCACCTCTTCTCAAACTATTTTTTTTCAGTCTCTATCTGGTCTATGTGTATTGTATGGTTGATTACCGTGAGCAATAGTTTTGATACATTTCTTTGAACAGAGAACCCGTTGACTCAAAACTCACTTGTAATACAAGCCAATAGACAAGTGCTAAAGCATCTGCCCACTGGCTTCTATAATAAGTGGTTTAAGTAAAAAGGTTTTCTGTTCTATTCTAAGTACAGGGGAATTATTATCCGTGGTAATTATTATCTGTGGTAAGACCAACTTTGTTGAACACACTCTAGACTGGAGAAATAACAAGATGAAAGAAAGTGCACCAAATTTACATTCACTGAATGCTGAAGCTTATAGGGCATACAAATCACTCATCTTCTGTTGTATCACTCACTACAGAGTTACAAACTGCCTCTAGAAGTAAGAGCTGTGCATCAGAACTTCATACTGAACGGGTTTCTGTGGCTGAACAGGTTAACACAAGCCCAAAATCACTATGCGTAATGGCAAGTGTCTGATGGCGTGGTGTAAAGCACCACCACTGGACTTTGGAGCAGTGGAAACGTACTCTCTGGCGTGTTGTATTATGGATCACAATTTGGCAGGATCTGAAGCATGCATCTGGGTTTAGCGGATCAGGAAACCACAACCTACTGGAATGCACAGTGCCATCATGTTACAGCATACAAACACATTTATAGTTGTATGCATCCAACTTCCTACAGTTTGGGGAAGAACCTTTCCTGGTCCAGCACGACTGTAACCCTGTGCACAAAGTCCGCTCCATAAAGACCTGGTCTAATGAGTGTGCTGTGGAGGATCACCAGTGGTCTGCAAAGAGTCCTGACCTCAGTCCCACTGAACACCTTTGGAATCAACTGGAACATTGATTGTGAGCCAGGCCTTCTTGTCTTACTTCAGTACTTGACCTCACGAGAATGGGCACGAGACTGTCATGCCCTCGAGTCTCCCAACACCGCCGATCTCCCGGACTCCATTTCCCAGAGTGCACTATCCGATGACGTCACACCCACATGTCCCCACTCTCCCAATCATTCCCGCTGTAGGTCTCCCGAGTTTTAGCACAGCTGTCATCAATCACCAGTCTGCATTTAAGCCCCCCCCCCCCCCCCACACACTCACACTCTCACTGTGAAGTTTTGCCAAACCTCTGTTTGCAGTTCTAAGTGTTTCTCTCTTGCCTTTTGCTTGTACATCTGGTTTTGACCTCCTTTGTCTTCGAATTACTCTCTCTTGCTCTTCCCCTTTTGATCTGTTTGCTTGATTGTTTTGTCTTCCTAGCTATCGACCTTTGCCTGTCTCACTGTCTTCAACCCTGCATTACCCCTTTTGTTATGATTGCCTTGCTTTTGCTGTTGTTTTTGACTATCGACATGTCAAATAAACCTCCTTTGGCTTTTAGCTCTGCGTGCGTCGAGCCCAGTTCTTTGTCCCTGACAGAGACACACTCCAAAGGCTTGTGGAAAGACTTCCCACTACAGCTGTAAGGGTAGGGGCAACTCTGTATGGCTTTTAAAACCCTTGGTTTTTGAATGGGATGTCCAACAAGCTCGTATAGGTGTGATGGTGAGGCGTCCACATGGCCCTTCTGTAGGCTACAGTAAATGGATTTGTGACATTACAGGAAGCATAATCTGGTTTGTATCCATCTCCATTTAATGACAATTCAAAGCACATTCCAAACACGACGTGGTAATGAATCATATGAAATGATACCTGATTTGTGTTTTTAGTGATGAAGTGTGAAGTGACGCTTTTTTAATAATGACTCATTCACTAGCACCGTTGCAATGCTTCAGTTTCATGCAGAAAGATGTGAGAAGTCTATTTGAGCTTGCATCTGTTGTTGAGCATGCTTCTCTGTTATGGTGAATGAAAGGGAAGCCGGGTAGACAGCTATGTGCATAACACATCATTTTGTGGCTTGTTGTTATTATCTCTGGCATGTATGCTTTGCGTCTGGCGTGTAGGGTGATGGAGGCTAAAGTCTGGCAAGTGAAGATGCAGTAGGAGCACAACATCTCATTACTCTTATCTGAGCATAGACACCATGTAGGGTCAACACGCTAATGCAGTTAACCAGACATATAATACTTTACCTTCACTGTTTGAAGGTTATAATCATTTAATTTATGTTTCTGGACCAGCAGACCGGACACGCATGAATATTAAAGTGCAATATAGGCTCACCAGACTTAAAATGAGCGACTGAAATGTACCTAATAGCATGTAATACCTCCATGAGCACCAATAGCAGCTGAGGTTGGATTAGGCATGGACTGGACAAGTTTCTAGATATAGGCTACATCAATGATCAGACACTCTTGCATCAAATAATTGTGCAGTTGAGTCAGATTTGGTGGATGCCTTCCCTGGCACCATTCTGAGAAGAATTTCCTGTAGACTGGGATTTTAGCCACTGCTGATAGACCCATATGACCGTACGCTTCCATACACCTGCAGATTCAGCTACTTCCTTCACACTATGGTCTTTGGCATGCCCAAATGCAATCAATCCTTTTAGCCAATCATTAACATCTGCTTTGGAGCCATTTTCCACACATGGAACGAGACATTCACTTCACTGTAGCACCTCTTCTCAGTCTATGGATCCCGTCACTCACACCCCGCAGGTATTTGCAGCCCCATCATCCTCGTGCAGCGCCATCTGCAGGCGCCTGAAGTTACTACCACCTTAAACACACAAGGTGACTCACTTTTTACGTCCAGTGAGCTTATTTACACAATTGAAAAGCTCACTCTGCAACATTGCTTGTTTGAGGCTGTCACGGTCTGAAGGTCTGATTTCTACAGCTAAGATCAAAGTGCAGAGAATCCAGTACATACTTGTCTGCTCAGTGAGGACAGCACAAGATCACAGACAGGCTCTCTATTAAGATTCGGTTCAGGTATTGGAAGATGACCTGTCTGAGAAATGACAGTTCCATTTGAGTCTGAAAGCAGCTCTAGACAAACATGTTTTGTAAATTGTTTTTGGTTGAGGACGGAAGACGAATGTATTTTCTACTGCAATGTTAATGGACGTTACGTCTAAAGCAGCTCAATACATTTTTACACAGTATTACATATCATCGCTGTCCAAAGAAAAACAAGCAGAAGATTTTACTTGAAGCTATTTCAGAGCATTTCTGATGGAAAGAAAGGAAAACTGCTGAGCTGAAATCATACAGAAAACAAATAAATAAAGAAATAAATAAATACATAAATAAATACTTTCATAAAAATGTATGTATTCATAAAAGACTTATTCAACATTTATATCACTGGTGGTGTTACTATTAGAGAGGCATGTGAAATCATAGAGGCAGTGTCAGAAGTCTCGCCTTACTCTGGATTTGGAGACTGTAGCACTAAACCATTGGTGGCACCTTCTCCTTTAGCTATAGTGCTATTGTGCAGATTCATTTGTGAGTGCCACTTTGTCTGAACTTTGGGGAAGAGGGGTCAGGCATGATACTAGAACAGAATCAAAATCATACCTTAACCTACAACACATAAGTGATTGCTTTACTCACCTAATTGGTGGAATGGATGACATTTGTGAGTCAGACCGGAGCTTACTAACTGACTAGCATTTAAAGTCACGATGCCACATGACCTTGTTACACTAATGAAATGCAAGGCATTTCTTCTGACACGGACGTGAGTCAATGGCACACATAATATTGTTGGCGAGTGAAAATTTTAAATAGTTTATCCTGAAAAGAGGACTAATAAGCGTCTGTCCAGGTATTGCGTCGGACAGAGGACTGGGAGTTGAAAAACCAGACTATCCAGCCTAAAACCGGATGTGTGGCCAAACCTATGTACACCACTCACCTGATATCTGATCATTGTCCCCTTCATCACTAGTCCCAGCAATGTCTAGTTCCCTTTGTGCCCTCCTGTTTGCAGTCCCGTCTTTGTTGTGCTTTGTTGCTGTTATGCTTGTTTGGATTCCGTGCTGTTTTTGTGTATGGTTCCCAGCCCCGCTCCATGTTTGCCGTTCTCCTTACCATCAAGATTCTTTGTTTTGTTCTTTTGGTCTTTTCATCCATTTCATTTCAGCTCCTTTTTTTTAGTCGCTTGTGTCGATTTCTTTTTCCTTTTGTTTTCTCTGCTTTTTTTCTTCATTAGGGATTCGGATCACATGTACCTCAATAAACAAAACTTGCAACTACATCCGGTTTCAGTTACAGCAGTTACAATATAATGATCTTGGCACTGAGTATGTAGACAGTTATGGAGTCACTTTAAAAGACCTCCAAAATGGAACTTTACAGGAGGATAAATCAACTTGCAACTTGCAGTGGAGGCTGATATAACAAGATCGTTTTCTAAGCAGTTTGGAGAAATTCTATTGGTCGGTCCATCATGAATATTCACTAAACTGAAAGGAGAACTAGAGCTTTATAGATAAAAGATTTTACTAAATATATATTAGGGGTGGAGATATGGAGAAATATAATACTGTGGTACATCAAGAGTATATGTGGTATATCAGGATATGACTCTCATCAGTTGGAGCTGTTAAGTGTAAGCCTGTAGAGTCTTTAAGATCACCAACAACATCCATTTAGTTGGGTGTGTCTAAAGTTCTGACTGGTAGTGTAGATCACATCAACATCATGTCTGTCTAGCTAAGATAGTGTCTTATTGTGCACGGTGTCTGTTAAGTATAGTTGAGGTTAAACACTATGAGGTTTGATATTAGGTGGGTAGTTACTGTAGCACTAAGCTAACATATTATTTTATTCCTACAGTTAAGGTGGACAGAACGGCTTTGAAGTAAGTAGTCTGCTATTAAAACCTGTATCATGCTTTGGCAGATTCAACTACCCGTCCACTTTGTTGACGTCAAAGAACCACCATAATGTTGATGATCGGTTGTGAAAGTTGGTTGTCTTGGTGTTGTACAATATCTTTGCAGCACCAATTCAGAGTTACACTCATCATCAAAACTGCAACGTCGTCTGCAATTGTGTCGTGCCAGACTGTCATCAAGTGACTCAAAATGGCAGCAGGTCATCTTCAGGGATGAGGGTGTCACACATCACATGTCCAGAAGGACTGGTGTCACTCCACCTCCACCCCTACCGCAAAAATCTGCAGGAACTGTGTAAGAATATTTAAGCTGCATGGGATGGATTATCACAGGACGCCATTAGGAACCTCTACAACTCCATGCTGAAACGTCTGACATGTTGGATTAGTAAACATGGTGGCCTGACTCCATACTGAGAGACACTACTTCTGTATGTGTAGCTCAATAAATATTACCCATATCAGTCTAAATTTATCATCATTTAGTGTTCCTGGTAACCTTTATCTTCCTTCCCCATAGCACTGTAGTCCCACACTTCATTCTGGGTGCAGCTATTCTTTTTGAGGATGAGTGTATAGAGAGAGATAGAGAGAGAGAGAGAGAGAGATCTGAACCTCAGTGAACTGGTGGCTAAGGCCATGTTCTCAATACTACCTTAGGACATTCTTTGGCTTGGATTTTGTTGCTTGGTAGTTTGGCAGATGTTTGGCAGTTGTACCTTCACTGAAAGGCCATTCTAAAGTCCATGTTTGTTTCATTTGAACACATTACTTTAGATAGCACTCTGTCTCTCCTTTCCCCGTGCCTCTTTGCTGGAGCGTTCCAACATTTTGGTGTGGAATGGATTTGGAATCACGCGTCCCAAGTACACTGGCCCTCGGTTCTCTCCTGCTGCTTTCTTTTCTCTTTCCTCTCATCCTAATACACTCTAGTGCGACAAGAAATAACAACTCAGTGGGGCTATGAATCAGCTCTGTAAATTGGTTTACTTTCTACGCTCCCTCTTTCTTTCTAGCTTTCTTCTTGGACTACTTGTTCTCCCTAGCTCTTTCATTTTCCACCACCTTTTGTCACTGAAAAGATATTCAAGTACATAGATAGATAAAGGGGAAGTGATAGAGTGGCACAGAAAGAAAGAATTAGATGGATGAGGACAAACAGTGAGTTTGACAGGCAGTAGCGTAGAGACAGAGAGAGAGAGAGGGGAGTGAGGTCGAGAGAGGTTGAATCATCACTTAAAGCCACTCTCCCTTGATTTGTATTAGATAACACCATTACCGAGAGAATCAGAGTTTTAGCTGTGACTAAGCTGCACTGAGAGATGTGCTGCCACCACTTATCCTTTTACCCAAGCGAGTCAGGCAACTGTGAACACGCGCACAGTTTTTCAGCGCAGAATAAAAAAGGGAAAAATCAATTGGCCATTTTCCTTGCAAAAACAATCCATCATTCATTTCTCTAGCTTTCTCTTTGCTTCCATTTCTCTGCACTCTCTCTATTGACAAATGCAAATGGTTTATTAGCCTACCCTGAAGGCTACAAGCCTGCAGCGTTTGGCTTCTCATTAAGGGCAATCAGGGAGGAGAACCTTAATGGCATAGACTAATCAAGCTCCAGGCCTCCAGCATCACCAATAATATCAAATCATTAGCCTTCAATACTCGTCAATACATCTATTACGTATTCATCTGCCCTGTGTTGGGTTTGGGGACTTGGGAGTGAACTGTGAAAGTATATAAGCACGTCAATGGAAATGTACTGTTCTTATGGGTAGGTCAATAGAAGGCCATGGAATGACCCTCTCTACAATTACCATCTTTAAACATGTTCAAACACAACAAGCCATTTCATAAAGGAAATATCAATCAATATTGTTCAGTCAATGTAATTCAATTGAACCGAAACAAACCAAATTGGTAATACAGCGGCAGGGTCAGACCGGGAGTTATACGGTGCAGACCAATCCACCTTAGACTCACCTTAACAGTATTTCTCTTGCTATACACCATTGCTTATTCGCCCATAATTGGCGAAAAGTCTTATAAGCCTATCTAACTACAGATGGAGCACTGGTCTGACCCAGAGTGGCTCAGAGTGGTTGGTCCTTCATAGTCTAGTAACTATGCTTTGGATAAACATCAGTAAGTTGTATATGTTGTCATATTTGTAAGTCTGAAAACTTGTCTAATTTAGTGAGTGAAGATAAAAGGAGGTGGTTTTAATTTTATGGCTGTTTATATGTGTTTACAATATCCCGTTTCACTGCTTTTCACTGTAGGTGAACAGAGGGATCCTCTCTACTATCTGAGATCAAGCAGCAGTCATAAAGGATATACAGTATCTGTCACTGTGATTCAACATGCCTGCTTGCCCTGAACTGAAATGAAGTTAAAGATGAAGCTACATCAAAAGTGTTTCATTACTTAAAAGTTTTAGCTTCTTTCTGCGTTGGTTTTTATCATGCCCCCCATCCCCTTCAGTCCTGCTGCTCTGGATGTTCACTCAACTGGCTGCAGCCTTAATGCACAGTTATGAATGGATGTCCGCTCTGTGTAGCTTCAAAGCATCTCAGGCAAGGCGACTGCTTTCCCCTGTGTGCTTCCATGTCTTCCTTCTGCGCTCTCCTTTCGAAACCGATCTCTGTTTAACCATTCTATGGACAAAAGACACTATTTGTGTTCCAATCAGCAGGACCTTCCCTCTTTCCCCTTCTGTCCCTTTTCACTAAGTACACTCATCGTTAAAAAAGTAGTTGCAGAAATAGTTGCACCCAGAAGGAATCGGCCAACAGGAATGAAACTTGGTGGGTAGGTTTGACATTGTGAGACATGCGAATGATTCAAGTTTCACACTCAGTCATGCATGTGACGTAACGCAGGAAGATGCAGCGGGTCATCTTCAGTGATGGACGAGTCCCACTTTTGTCTTGGTGGAGACGACCAATGAATCCATGTGTGGAGGCACCATGGTCAGCTCCAAGATGAACGGGTTGTTGTCATGCAGCACACGTCCAGAAGGCCTAGTGTCACTCCACCTCCACCCCTACCACACAATTTCAAGCTGTATGGAATGGATTATCACAGGACACCATTAGGAACCTCGTCTGGCATGTTGCTTTAGCCATACTGAGAGACACTACTTCTATATGTGTAGCTCAATAAATATTACCCATATCTGTCTAAATGTATCATCATTTATTGTTCCTGGTAACCTTTATCTTCCTTACTAATAGCAATCCCACACTTCCTTCTGGGTGCAGCTATTCCTTTGATACTAAGTGTATTTGGGTGTGGCACTTCATCCTGTTTGTCATGTTCATTGTTAAATAAAATGAACAACCAATTTGCAATCAAACGATCACATATGCTTTAGAATATCCTTCATTTTCACTTACTTTTAAACAACACAACCGATGTAAAATCTCTTTTCGCCTTTTTTTGAGCACATGGTTTCTCTTTAAGTGTATTTCCTAGGGACTGTACCAAGGTGTGAAGAGGCTATGGAGTCTGAAAGCCTAAATCCATTGGATGTAAGTGGCCCTTATCCATTTATAGTTTGAGATCTCTTCAGTCCAGCAATATGGGGGAGGAAAAATCTTGTCCATTCTGAAAGAGGGATTCTTCACGGCCCTTAAAATGAACTGTCAAAAATATCCCTTTAAAAGATCCCATATCTCTGTCTGTGTTGGGAGCACTCTTTCATCAAAGCCCAAAGAAAAAAAAAGAAGTAAAGGAAGTGCTTCAATCATCTATAGTTTGTTGAAGCATCATCCTGTTGTAATTGCCTGGGCTCAATAGGGCTTCACTCCTGATAATAGCTACATAATATATAGATACATTCTTCCTACTTTACGTCACTTGCTTACACTCAGGCGCTACAAATAATGGTAAATCTTGGCAAGTAAAATGGTCTTATACCTAGTTGGTACATCTTCTGTTCTTTTACTAATTTTAAGTGGTTTTAGTCAGCCAAATGACATATCACTGCTAAGAGATATTTCGATTTGTGTCAAGCATGTGTCTTAAAATAAGCAAAATTATAAGCCTTAAAACAAGTAAAACACATATACAATACATTAAACAATCTTAAAATTATAAATATAAGATATATCAACTACATATAAGATAATAGTGTGCATAGCATTGCTATTCCATTTTGGTAACAGTAAAACATACTATACTTTGACGTTTGACATTGACATAACCGTACCATCTCATGGCAGATATCATGTGCCGTTTTGAGTTGTCATGACAGATTATGTTCAGTGATATAACAGCATCATGTTGATCAATATCATTTTCTTTTTTTTTTTTTTATAGATATATTTATTGAGAATGTACAATCTTCAGTAAAGATTTACAATTAGTAAATATAACAGTACATTCCTTTTTTTGACACAGAGAAAAAATAAATAAATAAATAAATAAAAATAAACTAAAATTAAAAGAAAAAAAAAGGACAAAAAACGGAACTACAAAAACCCACCCACCCCACCCCACCCCCTCTCTCTAAACAACAATGTATCGAGTTAGATTAAATTTGACAATTACATTTGACAGTTACATTTGAAACAAATGGCCATTAAAAATAAAATAAAAGAGTCACAAGGGAACCAGTAAAGATTGACACAGATCAGTCTCTCAAGTCCAGTTGTGTTAGAATGTTTAAAAGGGGGGTCCATGTCCGGTCAAACTCTGTTAATGTTCCCCGTACTGAATGGAGGATTTTTTCAGGAGTGCAGTATGACAACAGTTCGTTAATCCAGTGTTTTTGGTTTGGAGGTTCTGTAGATTTCCAGTTTTTAAGTATACACTTTTTTGCCGCGGTAGATGCCAGCAAAACAAAGTATCTCCTGCAAGGAAGTAGCTTCAGGGATGTAACATCTCCAAAGATCCAGATCTTGGGATCAGGGTCCAAACGAAATCCACACACCTCTGAGGTTATTGTGATCACATTATTCCAGTAGGTCTGCAACTGTGCACAACTCCAAAGCATATGAACAAGATCCCCAACAGATGTTTTACACCTTTGGCACTGGTCAGAGATACCATTACTGAGTTTATTCAACCTATATGGAGTATAATATGTACGATGGAAAATGTTGAATTGAATTTGTCTGTGTTGGGTAGATACCAGTACTGTCTGAGATGAATTCAGTAATCTGCTCCAGCTGTCGTCTTCATACGTGCAGTTTAGGTCTAATTCCCATTTTGATTTTTTTGAACACTTCTCATAATCTGGCAAGTTATCAATAACAGTTTTATAGACACAAGAAGTAATGCCTTTTGTGGAAGTACGCTTGGGATCCAACAAACACGTTTCAAGTAGGGTTTCCTCTGGTTTATTTGGGAATATCCGTAATGATTGGCTCCTAACCCAATGTCTGATCTGTAGATATTTAAAAAAATCATGTCTGTGTAAACCATAAAACTCAGATAATTCTCCAAAGCTGGCAAACACATTATGGGTATAAAGGTCACCAACCGATCTGATGCCTTTCCTGACCCAGGTTTGTAATATACCATCTGCTAAAGTTGCAGGGATGCTGGGGTTGTCTTTAAGAGGTGTGTTGACCAACAGCTGTATATCTAAGCCCAAGACAGAGTGTAACTGATGCCATGCATCAAAAGTAGCCGAAATCAGTGTGTTTGGCGTGATTGTAGAAAGTTGCTTTTTTGAGCCCAGAAAAGGAATAACTGCTAATGATATGGACTTTAATTCCTGTTGCTCTATCGAGACCCACCCCACATCACTACCCTTTGAAAAGATCCACATCCACAACACGTGGAACTGGGATGCCAAATAATAGATTCTGAAATTTGGAAGATTTAAACCACCTTTAGAATAGGGAGCCTGCAAAGTAAGAAGTTTAACCCTTGGGACCTTTTTTCGCCATAAAAATAGAGATACTGCTCTGTCTAATTCTTTAAAAAACGTTATTGGAACTTTTAAGGGAATACAATGAAATAAGTAAATAAATTTAGGTAAAAGATTCATTTTAATTGTGTTAACTCTACCAATTAAAGATAGAGGGAGATCCATCCATCGCTGCAAATCTGCTTTAGACTTATTAATTAATGATATGTAATATCAATATCATTTTCTAATTAATTTGGCAGACAGTTATTGGTTATAATATAATATAATATAATATAATATAATATAATATAATGTAGTATAATATAATCATTAATTATAAGCATAGATTATAAGCACATTGACAGAAATGTATACTCTTGTAGTAATGATGTAAAACAAATATGCTCAAAAGCATTTGAAATACAGGAAAAAAAGTCTAGTTTTATTTTAATCATACTAAACTTCCTCTGATCAGGTTATATCGTTGTTGTATATCTGTAGCATGATGATATCACATAAGGATGTATAGTTATGATTTAGTGCTCGTTAGACCTTGGGTACTAGCAAGTGTGTTTTTATCTCATGATTTCTGATTCAATAAATACTTTCAAATGTATTCAAAATATAAAATTCTTTATAATAATATAAGAAGAATATCATGGCATGTCTGGACTTTCTGAAGGATGCTTCAATAAAAGCTGTATGATGTAGATTCTCAGGTTCTGCATATACAAAAGATATGCAAAAAGACAGAGAATGTGATGTGATAAATGAATACCTAACCTATTGCATATAAAAGTTACCTAGCTTAATAGCTCCCACATTAAATCCCACATTAGAAAAAGCTGGAAAGACTATGAAAGTGTTATTAAGGGAAATAGCCTTCATAATTTAAACAAATACACTTTGTCTTGTGAGTGTACTGCAGGAACCACCCTTACAAAAAATACATGCAGTTACTACAAAATAAACAGCAGTTTTACTGCAGTACAGTACAGTATGAAGCAGAAAACAGTAGCATCATGTGAGAGAAGTGCTGAATACATGATTTGTGCATGAACGGCAGGTGTAATATATTCTGGTTTGTGTTAGAATTTTAGAGGCTGTAAGGTGGTTTAGGTGCTGTTATTACCTGGGCTTACCATCCAAGGGGCATCCTAGGGCAACACATTGGTCAGGGCTGGCTCTGCGTTGGAACATTATTCAAAGGGTTTCCTTAGTACATGTTTACAGTTTGCCTGCAAGAACAAGATTAACCTCATTAGAAAGAAAAAACAGATGTCAGTTCTGTTGGGTCATTAGGTAAATTTGAGTCATCTTTATTGGCCCATTCATCATGAAAATATCACGTAGTGTAAAAAACAGCTGGTGTTTGCTAATGATGAAAAATAGCGTTAAATAAAATATGACAAAATTGGAGATAGACTGATATTGATAATAACCTTGTAAAATAGTATTTCTGTTTGTTCATTAAAGGAGTCAACCTCGGCTTCTGTATTCATCACTTTCAAGAGCTTCTTCACTTACATAACCTGATATCAACATACAGATGTCAACATCTAATTAATATGTATCACTAACAGTCTAATCTGAGTTTTTATTGTATCTAACTATATCCATTATAAACTTTGCTTTAGCTCTAAAGATGTCTATCTCAACTTCAGTGCTATCATCATCATTTCTATCAGTTTATGTCATTCCCCCAATTAACCAGCGAATGTCTTCATTTGTATGTGAAATTCAGTGCAGAACAGATTAGACTGATTACACTGATTTTGATTAGCTGACTGCTTTTCTCTGATTAACAGCTCTTGAATGTTTTTGAACAACTGTTAATAGAGCTCAAGTGTTGTTGAGCAGTGTTATTGTACCAATAATGGATATGAGTTGTCTCAGTTTCATCCGGGTCATTTTGCGTTAGCTGTTTAAAAGGTTCAGCCTCTGCTTCTAAATCTACTGTCTTCACAACACAACACTTTGCCATTGTCTCGGTCTTGGCTTACGAAGGACACCTGATCAGCCAAATGCAAACCTGCAGTCATTGTCAAAATCAGCACAGATCAGTGTTGGGTGCATCACTACTGTATCAGCACGTTACATTAAATGATTTCTTGTTATATATGGGACAAAAAATCTGGTCTCGGTCTTACCTCAACCGCTCCTTTTCTCTGCCATGAATCTGATTTGACTATGTTGTATTAGTCTCGATTTGAGTTGTCCTGGTGTTGATTTTACTCTTAATTTGTTTCTCTCTTAATTTGTTCTGGTCTTGACTTTACTTTTATTTGTTTTGTCCAGGTATTGCTTTAAATTTGTATAAATCAAGCATTTGTTTGACTTTCACTTGATTTGTCCAGATCTTGGTTTGACTCTCTTTTGATATGTCCATGTCAAGGTTTGATTTGTGGAGGTCTTCATTTGATTTTGACTTCATTTGATCTGGTCCTGATTTGTCTCATACTTGATTTGTCCTGGCCTTAGTTTGACTTGCTTGAATTGTGCAGGTCTTAGTTTAATTTGTATTGGTCTTTGATAGACTTAGACTTGATTTGTTCTGGTATTGGTTTGAGTTTGATTCGATTTGTTCTGCTCTTGGGTTCGGATTGACTCAATTTGTTCTGGTCTTGGTTTGAGTTTGACTTGATTTGTTCTGGTCCTGGTTTGAGTTCCACTTGATTTATTCTGGTCTTGGTTTTAGTTTCACTTGATTTGTTCTTGTTTTTGATTGACTCTGACTTGATTTGTTCTGGTCTTAGTTTGACTCAGACTTAATTAGTCCAGGTCTTGGTCTTGATTCTGATTTGATTTGTTGAGGCATTGCTTTGACTCAAACTTAACTACTACAAAGTCTAGACTGTTGTGGTCCTGGTCTTAGTTTTGACTCAGACTTCTATTACTACTAAAATATTATTATGGCACTACAGATGTATTTTCCAGGTTCCCCTCCACCCCTCCCCTTTATAATGGCTTTTCAACTTTGGTTTTTGCTAAAAGTCCACCTGCACTAAAACTGTTTTTTGAAAATTGCTTATACATTTGCTGTGTGCCAGGTGTAGGTTTGCAGTGTTCTTTATAGAGTAATGATTCTGAAATTATGTTTTATGTGGATGAGTGTCAACAGGTGTTCAGCTGTTATTGAAATGATAACACTGTGTGTTTTAGTAATCATTCTGAGATTGCACATTGTTTATATCGCAGTCATCAAGCAGAGTTTTTATTAGACCTTTCACAACTTCATGCTATGTTTCTAGATCAACTCTCATCACTCCTTTTGTTTGTAACTTGAATGTCTATTAGCATGGGCTTTACTGTTTCATTATCAAGCTAACTGCCAATTTCCTTTCTCACTCACCTGCTGGTTGTTTTTGTGCTGTTTAGTAGAATTTTCATTTTGAAGTTTCAGAAGTTTTTGAAACGCTTTGTCAGTCTCTCCTGTTGTGTCAAAACCGTACTG
Organism: Semaprochilodus insignis; assembly: GCA_034552555.1. Classification (NCBI taxonomy): domain Eukaryota; kingdom Metazoa; phylum Chordata; class Actinopteri; order Characiformes; family Prochilodontidae; genus Semaprochilodus; species Semaprochilodus insignis. The sequence continues at coordinate 29,375,062 of CM067475.1, forward strand.
GAACTGTAGACACAGGCCATCCTGTCATTTTGTGGACTTCAAGTGTGGAATATCTATACCCAATGTCTATTTTATCAGCTCCACTTACCATATAAGGACACTTTGTAATTAATGCTTTGTAGAAGGAAGATGAAGTTTTGTAGAAGGAAGATAAAGGTTACCAGGAACAATAAATGATGATACATTTAGACTGATACGGGCAATATTTATTCATTCATTCATTCCACGGAAACTGCTCTCATCGCAGTAACTGAGAGGCTTCATGCAGCGAGATCAGCCAAACTGTCCTCAGTTCTAATTCTGCTCGACCTGTCTGCGGCCTTTGACACGGTGAACCACAAGATCCTCCTGTCAGTGCTCACTGATCTTGGAATCACCGGCACTGCGTGGAAGTGGTTTGAGTCCTACCTGGAGGACCGCCACTATGAGGTAACATGGAATGAGTCCACGTCTGCTCCATGCAGGCTCTCCAACGGTGTCCCTCAAGGCTCGGTGTTGGGTCCTCTTCTCTTCTCTCTCTACACTCTTTCTCTTGGAGAAGTAATTACTTCTCATGGCTTTTCTTATCACTGTTATGCTGATGATACTCAACTCATGCTTTCTTTCCCATCATCTGATACACAGGTATGCAATCGCATCTCAGCATGCCTGACCGACATCAGCTCATGGATGACAGCTCACCACCTTAAGCTCAATCCCAGCAAGACTGAGCTGCTGTTCATCTCCAGCACTACAGGTCCTCACCATGATCTTGCCATCTCATTCGGGAACTCCTTGATCACCCCAACTGAGGATGCAAGAAGTCTTGGAGTGATTCTGGATGGCCAGTTATCGTTCTCGGCTCATATAGCGAACCTGACATGCAGATTCCTCCTCTACAACATCCGGAGGATTCGACCCTTCCTCTCTCAGGAGGCCACCCAGCTGCTGGTCCAGTCTCTGGTCATCTCAAGGCTAGACTACTGCAACTCACTCCTGGCTGATGTTCCTCTATGGGCCATCAGGCCCCTGCAACTGATCCAGAATGCAGCAGCTCGACTCATCTTCAATCTTCCAAAGTTCACCCATGTGACTCCACTGCTGCGCTCCCCTGTTCGGGCAGTGTCCGAGCTCATGGTGAGGATGGACGCAAGCAAGGATGGACCTTATCACTGTACTTGATTTACCACGATCAGCCACGATTGAAGACATTCAGCGAGCAGTGATGCCCTCCATGAGTCATCCTGTTAATGCCAGCACCATTGGCAGACAGCTGCATGATACAGGACTACATTACGATGACTGCCCTGTCAGTGTGGACTGCCTCAAGATGAACGGTTTGTTGTCACGTGTCACATGTCTAGAAGGCCTGGCGTCACTCCATCTCCACTCCTACAGCAAAATCTGCAGGAATTGTGTGAGAATATTGTGAATGAAAAGTCATTCAGCAAGTTTTTAAAACACCGAAACCTGAATTATCAGAATAAAAACACTTAGAATTTGCGGTCATATATCACGAATGGCGTGTGGTACACCGTTATGTCAACTGTAATTTAGATTCAGGTGTGAGCACTGGGCTGGGGTTGCCAGGTAGTGCTCTTTTTGCTCTATATATGTGTATTGATCTATCTAGGTATCAGCACTCGCCCCCTGTTCGGGCAGTGTCCGAGCTCATGGTGAGTTTTAGGCTCTAAACATCCTGTACTAGCTGGAATATTATCCAATGGAACACTAAGCATGGTTGTAAGTCACTCTGGATAAGAGCGTCTGCTAAATGCCTTAAATGTAAATGTAAATGTAAATTTATTGAGCTACACATACAGAAGTAGGCTAAAGCAACATGCCAGAAGAGGTTCCTAATGGTGTCCTGTGATAATCCATCCCACACAGCTTGAATATTCTCACACTGCAGATAGAGGTGGAGGTGGAGTAACACCAGGCCCTCTGGATGTGTGATGCATGACAACAAATCATTCATCTTGGCACTGACCACGGTGCCTCCATACACACCACCAAGACAAAAGCGGGACTCGTCACTGAAGATGACCCACTGCCATTCTGAGTCACTCTGCACAAGTTGGACAATTCGTTGGTTCTCTCCCAGATCCTTCATGTCGCTGGTGCGTGGCTTCTTCCATCCACTGCTGCCAACAGCGTGCTATGTTAATATCAGCACGACCGGTATGATGTGCAAAATGTTGATGAAACCATCCCGCTTTCCGGAACCCTACAATGCGACCGCTGTCCAACTCTTCCAAGTGCTTGAATTGCTTTTGAACTCTTCTCTGAGACATACTTCACTTAGAAAGGACGCTACCAACACAACAGCATGAGTCAGGACAATCTTATATCTTATATAGTCAGTCAGGTACACCTATAAGGCATGTCCTCGCCTATGTCACATGCACAGTAGAGCGTGAAACTTGAATCATTCGCATGTCTCACAATGTCAATCCTACACACCAAGTTTCATTCCTGTTGGTTGATTCCTTCTGGGTGCAGCTATTTTTTTGATGATGAGTGCATGTGATATGTATTACAGAGCTGAGTTGATTTGTCTTAGTTACTATCTTAGTTACTATCTTAGTTTGTCCTGCTCCCTTTTGTGACTTAGACTTGAATACTACTATTTGACTGTAACATTTTGATGAATGAATGACAATATATGGAGATGTCAGTATATTAAAATAAATGGGTGTTCTCCATGTTGTCATTAGTTGTCATCTGTTGTCAGTATATTCCAAAATATAAACATAATATTGTAACATTATGTTCAGTGTAATCTTATCTTTTTATATAGATTGTTTTTCCTTTCCAGGAGTGCTCCCAGTCCCACCTCTCTGAGTGGTTTGACACACTGTTTTTGAAATGAAACTGACCCCCTGAAGCTCAGAAGACATTTAGGGTAAACATGTGTATTATTCTGTCATGTACAGGGTTACCTTTACATTTTTCCATGCAGTTTTTCTCCCCATAGACGTCCTCGTTGTCTCTATATTACTTTGCGCTCCATTGCTCCTATTCATTCACTCAACTTGTCAGGTGAAATTTCAAGGGTGGTTTCAATGAGGTTTAAAACTTTCCAAAGTGCATCTACAGAAAGAAAGGAAAAGTCAGCTGCGTCCTCCACTCGGGGTGTTATTTAATATCAGTGTCAATTTTACACTGCTCTTATGCTGCGCTGTGAGAATCGCAGAGCTGCTTGCTCTGAAAAGCTGAAAAATGGAGGGAAAAAAATTAAGCCTACAGGGGAGCATGTGATATTACAGTCTCAAACAGAACAATTTTCCACCATAGCTAATGTTTCATGTGATTCTGTTCTGCTTGTATTTATCACTAATTCAAATGAGCTGCATTCATTGCTAACTGCATGTGAGTTATGCACTCAGAAATATAGTCTACAAGAATTCTGTGGTAGCTTTGATTACTACACTGGCCAATAATATGGAATATAATGGAATGATCTGAAATAATATGGGATAATATGGAATAATATGGATTATTATTATTATTATNAATAATATGGAATAATATGGGATAATATGGAATAATATGGATTATTATTATTATTATTATTATTATTATTATTATTATAGCTGATTATTTATTTATTATATTTATATCTTATGACATATGATGGATGTTGAATATAACACTCAAGTGTACCATCATACAAGCACGGTTGGAGGACCCTGATGTAAAGCTGAGCTTCTAAGAGAAAACATTCCAGCTTGCAGCTCCTGACAGATCTTAGAAATGCAGGAAATGTGATAAAGACATATTTGCTGATCACAAAAGATCTATTTCTTTATAAAATATAATTCAAACATGAAAGCATTAATTAAGGGACTAGCTGGACATATTGGTCACCACAGTGTGATGTCATGGTTCTGGGTGGTACTTCAGACCCCTGCGGTCTTCCTTCATCTGCTGACAGCTGGCAAAGGGGAGACCCTGGTGAAGATCCAGTCATTAGGGGGCCGATTATGTTTGTGCATGTGTGGGCGTATAACCACAAGGAGCGGGGGTTAATGCTGAGCTTTTGTGCGGATCCACCTGCACACCAGACTCAGGGGAGAGTGTGTGTTTGTGTGAGTAGAGGTAACAGAATGTCATATTATCTGTGATCATATGGATCTGCTATTGAGGTCTGACCATCTGTCCTCCTCTCATCAGCAGAAGAGTGATGTGTTTGATTTTACACTTTACAGCACCACATTTATTTTTCTGTTTGGCTCTTGGCATTGGCTTGAAATGTATATTCTTATTATAAGAATCTATATGTATGTATATATGTATATAAGAATATTTTATATATATATATATATATATATATATATATATATATATATATATATATTCTTATATACATATATACATACATATAGATTCTTATAATAAGAATATTCTTATTACCAGCCTTTATCAATCTATCTATATCTATATATATAGATATATATATTTTTTAATGGCTTTCCCCATTTCCCCATAAGGAGGTTTAGATATAGCAGTGCTGATCCAGAACCATAATTCTCACATAGATCCATTTCAAGCCAATGCCAAGAGCCAAACAGAAAAATAAATGTGGTGCTGTAAAGTGTAAAATCAAACACATCACTCTTCTGCTGATATATATAGAGATAGATAGATAGATAAGAATATTAGTTATATTTATATATAGTTACATTCTCATGCATACATAAGGAATACATAAGGCTAATGATGTAACGAACCTGATTATTTTAACGGGTTACGGTTAAAAATGTGTTTCCATTTCTGCAATGGTTGTGACGATATCATACAGTTCATACAGCTCATATAGCTGAAAACCCTTCTTGATATAGGCAGCACATAGTTTGAGGGAGAGGAGGGACTTTTAGGTGAATTTTCCCTTTTAGCTGAATAAAAATAGATTATTTGACCTTTTTGAATGAGCACAAAGCGCTCAGAACAAGAGTGGGTTCCTAAAAGCATCAGGGCCATGATTAAGAGCTCTTCAGCCTCTCTGACTTGGCTCACGTTTACTGTTTATGCAAACAGAAGAATAAACAGGACTCTGGATATTCAGTTTTGCTGCACACTGTAATGGAGTCTCTTAGGAGTGATAAAAGAAAGTGCATTTAGCCGAACAGTCTTATGCAAACATTTCAACAGCTGTAGTTATGTGATGCTGAGAGTATGTTAAATATGGCTTTTATTTGCAGGTGTCAGTCACAGCTTATACACTCATCCTCAAAAGAATAGTTGCACAAATAATTGCACCCAGAAGGAATCAACAGACGGGAATAACTTGGTGGGTAGGTTTGACATCATGAGACATGCAAATGATTCAAGTTTCATGCTCAGCCGCACATGTGACGTAAGCAAGGACGGGCCTTATCGCTGTACCTGACAGACCCAACAGCCACGATTGCAGACATTCAGAAAGCAGTGATGCCCTCCATTAGTCATCCTGTTAGTGCCAGCACTGATGGCAGACGGCTGCATGACACAGGACTACATGCACATAGATCATTACAACGGTCTGCTGGTCATCTTCTGTGACGAGTCCCGCTTTTGTCTTGGTGAAGACGACCAATGAATCTGTGTGTGGAAGCCATACTGAGAGACACTACTTCTGTATGTTTAGCTCAATAAATATTGCGCATATCAGTCTAAATTTATCATCATTTAATGTTACTGGTAACCTTTATCTTCCTTCCCAGTAGCACTGCAATCCCACACTTCCTTCTGGGTGCAACTATTATTTAGATGATGAGGGTATGTTGTTAAATGTATGCAGGTTAAATGTACACCCAGTAGGTACAACTTGTATACATTGTCCATGGTATCAGCTCCACTTACCATACAGGAGCACTATGTAGTTCTACAGTTACAGACTGTAGTCCACCTGTTTCTCTGTATACTTTATTACCCTGTTCTTCAATGGTCAGGACCACCACAGGACCACCACAGGACCAGTCATTATGTGGGTAGTGGATCATTCTCAGCACTGCAGTGACAGTGTGTTAGTGTGTGTTGTGCTGGTGTGAGTGGATCAGATACAGCAGTGCTGCTGGAGTGTTTAAACGCTGTGTCCACTCACTGTCCACTCTATTAGACACTCCTACCTTGCCGGTCCACCTTGTAGTTGTACAGTCAGAGACGATAGCTCATCTGCTGCTGCACAGTGCAGTGTTGGTCATCCTCTAGT
>CM067475.1:29381532-29432333 GCA_034552555.1 Semaprochilodus insignis
GAGAGAGAGAGAGAGAGAGAGAGAGAGAGAGAGAGAGAGAGAGAGAGAGAGAAATGGCTTGTGTTGTGTTGTGAGGTCGTCTGACCCTTTAACCTTGTCCTGGTCCTCCACAGACCCCAACCCATCAGCTCTGTGCCAAACAAAGGCTGGAAGATCACCAAGTCATGAACTAATGCCCCCTTATAACTGAGAGAGAGAGAGAGAGAGAGAGAGAGAGAGAGAGAGAGAAGGAAAAAAGGAAGGAATGAAATAGAGAGAAGACACACAGCAATAGAGAAATCAGCTCTGTGCCAAATAAGGACTGGAAAACCATCAAACACCTGAGCCATGAACTAGTGCCCACCTTAAAACCACTTTACTCACCATGAGACAAAGACAGGGAGAAGGAGAGGGACAGAGGGAGAGGGAGAAGGAGAGGGAAAAACAGAGAGTAAGGGACTGCCTCTGTAGGAAAGAAGCATATACTGTATAATTGAAGACAGGCAGGAATGAAAGAGTGAAGAGCTGAAGATTTTGATCTGTTCTGAAAGACAGAAAAGACTACAGCATTAATAAATGAAGGGGGTGGGGGAGAGAGTGACGCAGGGGGTCTGGCGGAGAGCTGAGGAAGGGTGTACGTGGGGGAGGGTGTCTTTGTTCAGAATTTTTTTAACTAGAAGACAAAATGTATTATTTATTTATTTATCTATTTACACTGCGCTGTGCTGTTTGGCCCTGGGCATTCAGAACAGTGTTGGTGTGTCCTCAGAAAAGTAACCACTAGTGTCTACTAATGACATCTCTCAGTTTATAATGAATCATATGATAAATTGCTGTCAATAAACAGTTTTTGTCACTTCGTGTACAAACACGAGTTAAAGGAGCAGTCTGTAATCTGACATTAACTGTCAAATTCATATGCCAAACAACAGGGGGCAACATATAACCAGTCTAGAAGAAATGTTGTGCTCAGCAGCAAGCTTCATCCCTTTACTCTCCAAAGGGCATCTCCAGCAGTGGAAAACAGTACTAATGTTAACTCCTGTTCTGCTTCTAATTATATAATTTCTTTTGTTTACTGCTGAACATAGTTTTTTGCCCATCAACACAATACATAAACGTCTTTGACACACCGTCACAGTTATTTCTTCATGTTGATAATTTTAGATTGTCTTGGAATCTTACATACTGCTCCTTTAAGACTGCACCATGCACAGCAGAACCCATGTGTCAATAATGTGCAGAAATGCAGAAGGTCCCCGGTTTGATACCCTGCATAAACTGACAAGACATGACTGAAGGGCCCTTGAGCAATGCACTTAACCCCCAACTGCTCCCTGGGTGCTATGGATAGGGCTGCCCACTACTCTGGGCAAGTGTGTGTGTGTATGTGGCAGTTTTGCTGCACTGATGGGTTAAATGTGGAGCACAGATAGCAGATTGTCTTTCTTATCTTCTAGATCTTCTTGCATGGTCCTCAGCCACTACACAAAGTACCATGAAGCAGATAGCATCGTTAGCTTAACTAAAGTTAGCAAAACAGACTCTGTCTGAAGAGGGCCAGTAAGCCGTACCACGACCCAGGGCTCACAGTCAGAAGTGTAGTTGTTTAGTTTAGATTTGAATCAGGTCAAACTGAATTGACTGACCGCTAGTTTTTGTTGTTATTAGCATCTCATAGCATCTCATGGCTGCTAGCATGAAAGCATGAAAAACTTGTTCTCTTTTTTCATTATGCTGTCCTCTCATCTTTTCCCAGGCCTTGTTTTTGGGTGGTCCTGACACAGGCAGTCATGGAAAATGCTTGTTCTGATAAACCATTTAGAGGAACTTCGATCTGCTGGCACTAAGTTATGGATCCTGGTCCGAGGCTTGATCTGATAGTGCTAAAATCCTTTGCTGTCTGGTTATACATCCCTTCCTATTTTGCTGATTCAGTCCTGGTAAACATACTGTTCGGCCAAATCACACCACTCAGATGTAATCAGTCATTTAAGGTATGTTTGGGGTCTGGGGCTATGAGGCCAATGTAGCTAACAGGTAAAAGACAATGCTAACCTGGCTATATGCTTCCATTTACATGTTGGCTACATTAGCGTAGCTCAAGTGCAAAACTAAAGAACTAAACTCTGAACACAATTCACAATGTCCACATTTTGGGGCAAAGGTAAAATTGTCATTGGTCATGATCTTGCTAAAGCTGCCAATGCTGTTTCTTCTGCAATACAGTATTAAGTATATTTAAGTATCCCTTTAAGAAAATAATGCTTAAGTTTGCTCAGAAATGCATCTCTTAGGTCATTGTTGTACTTGATGCACTGTGTAACCTTTTTGATGATGCATACATATAGCCTATTTACACATGCACACATGCAAGACATGCTCAAACCTCAAGATGCCAGAGAAACAGTGCATATAATTTTCCAGACTAGGGTTTTCTCATAGGCAGTCACGGTTATATCCTAGTGAGGACTATAGAAGTGCATTTCCACATGGCTGTGTTTTTTTTTCTATGTATGGAAAATTTTATCACCCTCGTCTGTGTAGCACTGGGGAGCTCAGTTATCTGGCAAAACAACCAAGTAATACAACTAGTGCTGCAAATTTGTGCTCAGCTAATAAAGAATATTACACATTTTCCAGAATGTTTTCTAGCCCCACTTCTTCCTTTGGGGTTGTCACATTGGTGTCAGAAGTGAGACTGGCCAAAAGGGCCAATCCATGGAGCCAGCAACAGAGCAGAGTGGGAGTTAGACAATGGTGCTTATGGAGTTTGTCCGCAAAAGAAGGAAAGGATAACTGATGTCACAAAGAACAACTAGTGCTGAAGAGGCCTGGAGAAAGTAGCAGCAGATTGCAAGAAGGACCAGCAGCAAGCACTCAGAGCTGCCCTGGAGGCCGACGGCAAGCCAGTGCTACAGCACAGAGAGCCTAGAGAGGAGTGGGTGGCAACCAGCATTTGGCAAACAGTGTCTAGCATGCAGAGCTGGACTTATCTGGCTGTCTTGTGTTAACAGTGAAAAACTTGAAGCTTTGGGAGCTTTTTGAAGTTCAGCTGAACATAACAATTAGATACAGGGGGGACTTTCAGAGCTTGCAACATACCTAAGCTTGCTGTTGGAAGGAAAATTGTGTCAAGTTCAGCTAACAATGCCGAAAGTAGCTCTCCAGTTACCTTTTGCTTGAGTTAAAACCTCAGTGGTCCAGAGAAGGCTCCTCTATGAATCAATTTAAAGGGAGAGTTGCTGAGTGTGTTTGCCTCTACAGGCACATATATGAGAGCTCCATCATGTATTTTCACAGAGAGTACTGCAACGACAGAAGCACTAGAGGTTTGTGGTATACTGGTGATGGTAGATGGCCTAGATGGCCTGCTCCTTTACAAACCAAAGTATAGGGAGATGTATAAGTCTTTAGTGCCCTTGTTAAACTGTAGTGTGAAACCAAAACTAACCAGATCAAATGTATATAGTGTAACAAAAACATGAGCCTTGGTTTGGACCCTTGTGCCGGGCTAAGTGTGCATTCAGCATGTTTTCAGGAACTAGTCTCAGCTCTTCCTTGGGGTAGTCGCAACATTGAATAGCAAGAAGCTTGAGACTGTCTTCAAATCATGGCAAGGATTGTACCTACAAAACCTAGTTTAACCTGACCATGAATGCAGCCTAGGGACATTGTCCATTAACAAGCAAATGTCATAGAAAATCAGTTCTTGTGCATCATGATATTGCTTTCAGAACTACACTGTGTGACGTCCCTTCAAACTTCTTTACATGTGTGTATTAACAGTTGGAAGCCCATCAGTCTTTCCATCAGTAAGTCTAAGGTGTTAACTATTCTTGGCAGGCCTGCTGAGCAGGCCAGCAAAAAAGAAAAGATTAACACAAATGCAAGTGGATTTAATTCCTACTGAAAATTGTACAGTGGAGAAAGGGACCCTTCCTGCGTCTTTGTCTGAAGTGAGTACTTGAACAGTCAAGATGCTGAAGAGTGTTCCATTCATCATGTCTACTTTTTACAGTCATCCTGTGGGAGAGAAATAGCATTGACCTGGAAGTATCAGGTTACGATTTCACTGATATGTCGTAAAGGTTCCTAACTGATTTTTGACAAGGGCAAAACTCATCTACACAGAACCTTTATACACTCATCATCAAAAGAAGAGTTGCACAAATAGCTGCACCCAGAAAGAATCAACCAACAGGAATAAAACTTGGTGGGCAGGTTTGACATTGTGAGACAGCCGTGCATGACCCAACAGCCACGATTGTGGGGATGCCCTCCATGAGTGCCAGCATCATTGGTAGTCAGCTGCATGATGCAGGACTACATGCACGCAGACCGTTACGACGCCTGCCCTTAACACCACATCAGCGTCGCCAATGACTGCTATGGTGTCGTGCCAGACTGTCATGGAGTGACTCAGAATGGCAGCGGGTCATCTTCAGTCACAAGTCCCGCTTTTGTCTCGGTGGAGATTAGGAACTTCCATTCAACTCCATGCCATAACATATGTATGTTGCATTAGCAAACATGGTGGTCCAACACCATACTGAGAGACACTACTTCTGTATGTGTAGCTCAAGAAATATTGCCCATATCAGTCTAAATGTATCATCATTTATTGTTCCTGGTAACCTTTATCTTCCTTCCAAAGATAAATAACTTTACCTCGAGAGGAGGCAACATAAACAGCATAAAATGTCTCCTTTTTAGAGGGCGTCTTTATGATCCTCCTGGCTTCTAGAGGCTATTGCCAGCCAGTAGTGGATCACTACACAGTGCCACCCTTAAAGATGAGTTTGAGGCAGGTCTGCACACAATCCCAGCTAGCACAAATACCACAGTGCACTCCTTCCTCAGCAGCAAGCCCCCTCAGTCCTCGCCCAGGCCTGTGTCCTTCCACTGCTGCTCATTCTGCATGCGGCAAAGCTTCGTACAGCCTGCCGCATCCTGCCATCTACACTGTCAATACTGCTTGAACACACCTGGGCCCCAGCTGACCTGAGGCGGACAATGGTCGCCTTTCATCCATTTGACGTACCTTCTCTGTGCATGCAAACCAACCTGGTCACAGTAGTGGTATCGTCAAGCCCATTACGCCAAATGTGATGAGCCGTCTGCCGTCCGTGCTATACCTTACCCACTGCCAGTGGCTACCTCAGAGCCTCCGCACTGGCATCCTGCTTCCCCGTCGGCCCACCCGTCACCAATCACTCCACTGCTTGCAGCTGCACCCCCGTGCTGAACAATGCAATCATTAACAGTGATAAAGAAATCCTAACTGCTAGCACAGATGTAGAGACTAATAAACATAGACATGGTATGCAATTTCCCCTTCTGCATCTCAAACAGCCCACCCTCATGTATCTGGACCAAAGTGCTTATAATTTTTCCCTTCCAAGCCCCTTCCAAGGAAGTTTTCCTAGCCTTTAAACTAGAACATCCCTCTCTGGAGACTGGTGCAGCACCCTTGTAGGATTGTGCACCTTTAAATGGAAGTTCTTTATACTTTAAATGGTTCATCACACTCTAACGTACACATATGGTTCACGCAAGAGCCAGATACAAAAAGTAGTTCTTCAATGGTGATAGAAATAGAAAAGAAGATTAAATTTAACACCTGTTTTGTTGAGTAGGTCTGAGTGTTTCAGCGTTGACCTTTCCTTGCAGTTCTTTAATGTGGGAGGTACGGATTCTCTTGGAACAAGCCACAAAAATAACAGCATGGCTCTCATATACTGACCATTAATGTCTACTGTGGGCAATGACCGCAAATGTTTTTATGCTCTGAACAGACTTAATGAGCACATGCGAACGGATGGAAGCTAAAGATGTTTATGTCTGAGAGTCTGTCTGATCATGCACTTTCCAGATATAAATGCCTTGTCAAAGATGCGCCTTTAGTAAACACATCAATATTGCAGGCCACTGCCAGACGACAGGATGACAGGGGATGATTAGCCAAGCACCACACTTCTCACAAGATCAGCACACCCTGTATCGAGTCACCTTGGCAGATATGTATTTGCAATATATCAGACATGGAAATATAATCAGATTCCTCTTTCAAGTGCCATCTGTCCAGTGGGTCACTATTGCATAAATTATCATAATTCTTCTCTATTATTTCTGGATTTGGTCTTGTTGTGTTGTTTCTTGTTATGCTAGATTTAAAAGAAGGCCATTTTCAGCTAAATGAGATGCATGAGGCGCCTTTTGCTGGGACATACAATTTTATAAAGCCTTCATATGGGGCAGTTGTGCTTCCAGATGTTATGGATAGTGTTGTCATGACTTAAAGGACTGGACACCAGCACAAACTCACCAATGTAGGTCAGCTTGTTTACACCACGAGTAACGGACTTGGCTGGTCTAGTGTATCCAGCTAGTTCTAGTGGCGGTTTCTCCATAGAATTACATTCAAAATGATATATTTTGTATATATTTCAAGTTATACCTATTTCCAATGTCTCTTGGCTTCTTCATCATTATTCATGCATGGTTCTAGCTAATTTTATTTTCAATATTGATTGATTCCTTGAACAGCCTTGCTATATACCTGCTTTGCTTACCAAGTACCTTTGGCCTACATTTGGCCATGGCATTTAGCTGACACTCCAGAGCGACTTACAAGGTTATTCATATTACAGGTAGGTCACTGTAGTGTTAGGAGTCTTGCCCAAGGACTGTAGTTGGTGTAGCAGAGCATAGTTACCCAGACATAGTTACCCAGACCAGGAATCGAAACCCCATCTCCCGCATGAGGCAGGCAGGGGTGTTATCTGCGGAGCAACACCAACCACACCACTGCACCAAAACATGAACACGAGGCCTAGTCTCATGGGGCTAAACGGTATCTCATATACCATGAGAGATTTTGGGCTAAATATTGGTGGGAACATTGACTACTTAAGTGTGAACAAAATCACTGTGTAATTTCTAAACAAACCTAATGGTGGTAGTCAGCAAGCCTGTCGTTCACCAATGAAAGTATTTTCAACACTGTGCAGATATACAAATATCCAGAGTAACTGCCATATGCAGCACGGACAGCAGCGAGACAGGCTGGGAGTGACTCAGTAAGGTCCTGGTAGGTTGTCACAGGTATCTGGAGCCATGCTGACTGCAGTGCATCCCACAGCTGCTGGGGGGTGCATGGGGGAGGATCCATAGAACGAACACAACGATCAAGGTGGTCCCACAGATGCTTAGTTGGGTTCAAGTCTGGGGAATTAGAGGACCGGGGTAGTACTTGGAAGTCTTCGTCATGCTCTTCCAACCAATGTTGGACATTTCTAGCTGTGTGACATGTTGCATTGTCACCCCAGGTCCAGACAATCATTGGATTCATATCCAAATCAGTTAAGTGGGCCCAGAGAATGACACCAAAATGTGACTTCCTTTGTGAGCTACATGCTGCCGCCGTCGAAAGTAGAAAGTGGTCATAATAATGTGACCTGACTGTGTGGTATTCCTGTAATGTACCTGGTCGTCATAGGGATGCCGCATAAAAATGTCATGACATTGAGACTAATTTTGTTTGGAGAGGCAGCAGGACAAAGGACTGCAGGGCAACAGACTGCTGAATTGGGGAAGTACTACATCAGAGGATGTAACCCTAATGGTTACATAACCATATATACATTTTGTTGTTGTTATGATGTTGTGCTATGTATGCTTAACTTGGATTCCACTTCAAGCCTCTAGGGGAGCTACAATCCCTATTGACTCTTTGAGGCAGGAACAGGAAATAAAGTGTCGAGAAACAGGAAGTAGGTGATAGTTGTTTGGACGATCTATGGCCTTTCTGCTTGGTTTGCCTGTCTCCTTTACCAGGAAACATTAGTTTTTTATGCTGCTATGTTGTTATTGTTATTATGCAGTGTATGGTTTGTGGTAGCTGTTAGCATGCTAGGCTAACTCCATGTTTTGATTGTTTAATTCCTTAGTTGTTTGCAGGTTCGGTCTGCTCATTGCAATGGCTGTTTGTTTAATTAGGAGGAGACCTTTTGCCACCGGGAATTCTGCTGTTGGTGCAAGGACCCACTTTACTCACCTGGGCTTTTCAACTAAGGACTTTGGATTGAACTCTTAGGGCAACAGCTTCACCTCTCACTGCAACAACTTGTAACCAGAACCCCTTATGTCTGCTGGCACTCAAAAACCGATGAGATGGTTCCTTGTTTGTGAGACTGTACTTAAGGACTGCTTTTCTTAATGCCTATGGACCAAGCTATTGTATATATTGGTAGTGTTGTGAGGTTTATTGTATAGGGGTTGAAATACATAAGAGTTTCAGCCTATGTTTGTGGTTGTGTAGTCCATTTGTAACATTGGTATGCTTTTGTTTTTGTGGGTTCTTTTCAAATCTCCAGTATACTGTCTTATCCATAGTCTGGTGGTGCAGGTTACCTTTAACATATATATATATTTTTCTTTGAGGCTCCTATTTAGGTAGGTAGTTACAAGTTCAGACAACAAGACTGATTCTGGCTGCTCAAAGGCAATGCAAAAGGGTATCCTATCTTGGTAGATAGTGTTGGCATACATATTTAGGGAGATTCTCTCTTAACAATCAGAAATCTACAGCATTTTTACATCAGATTTTGGAATCTGCTCAGAACAATTGGAACCTAAATGGAGGTGATGCCATAAATAGTACCAGGTACCAAATTTTGGCAGATGAAAAGCCAAACAAAATCTGTTCAAGCTCGTACCATGTGCTGGGAAGGTACCTTTTATTACCATGTCTTGGGGTAGTGTTTTAGAGGCGACATGTTAGCCATGGTCCAGCATTGTAAGTTTACGTTTAGGGAGGTTAAGTTTCCCCAATTATGGGTCTCATCAAGACCAAGTCAGATGAGGAAAGACATCAGTCATTCAGTTCTGGGATTCTATGTTTCTAATGTACTGTTATTAGTATGCAGGACTTGTACAGTATTTTTAGGGGTACATGTGCCATTAAGCCAATTACTTTGGTGATATAATGACTCAAGTAAACATGGCTTCAGTTCAGTTTCTTAGGTTCTATTCTTTTCATTTAGATACATTTTTGCCTAAAACAGAGCTCCAAAGAGGTGTGGCCAATAAGACAATACAGCAATACAGATGCTGACCCCAATTTAATAAAAAAGGGGGAATCTACAGGTTGACTAACTAGGGTCCCTAGTCTAATGGTTATGTGTGGCAATTACCCAACATGAAAGTAAGGTGTTAGTGAGGATGAAGTATGTCACTGTCCACCCATCTCACCTGAAGATCCCAAGTCAACCCAAGTGCTGACTCTTTAGCCAAACAGCTAGTGTTGAGATGAGTATGTGCCAAAGAAAGGTCGAAGGTCATCCACTTAGACATACCCCTGCCTGTATATAAGAGTCTCAGGGAACAAAGAGACCCCTCCCACAAAGTAATGTAATGTAACTGAGTAGAAGTGAACACATTACCACTTAGAAAACCTCAGATCCATCTGAATTCTACTGGGGTGATAGTCAGTGCTTGCACTTTATGAAAAAAGAAGAATGCAAGATGTCATTTTGGTGTATAACTCCTTCCTGTCCCCACCCTCTTGCCATGCCCCTCACCTGTCTCTAGTTTATGGCTCCTCCCATTCCCAGGTATTCCTTGTCAGCCCTTGTGTATTTGTAGCCCTTTGTTTGTCCAGTTTGTTGGTTCCAACAAATGCTGATGCAAGCGCAGACTGATTCCCTGATGAACACCAAGATTCTATGAAGCTTGAACAGAACCAGTTTATGAACAGGGTTCCTTTGGTCAAAAAGTTGTGTGTTTGTCTAACCTGAGTTCTGAGTCCTACTTCTTTTGGTTTGCAAGTGTGCATTGCTGCCATTCCTCTGATTTCAGAGGTATTAGCTACAACTGTACTGTAGTACAAGTACCTATAAAAACACTAATAGAAAAACCAACCAAACAAAAGATGTCAAGGCCACTGAATATGGCTAAATCCTTGCAGTAAGGTTGGAAAAACCCCTATTAATCCACAATGGAAATGCATTTAGGATCATTTTATTAGTTTGTTTGTTATGAAACCACAATGCAATAGACAACTTTTTCCAATTATTCAAAAAAAGTTAAATAAAACAAACAAGAAAAGACCATTTTCTTCATGCAATAGCGAAGGTATGTTTTTCCCATCATCATGCCAGAGTAGAGGGGAGTAGAGGCTTGTTTTCCTTTGATTTGGAGTACTGACCCTGAATCTGATTGAAATTATGAGGCACAATAGGTTCAGAGATTACAGTGGAAGTGCATGGACTGTTTTTTTTTTTTTTTTTTTCCCCCTCTTCCTCTTCATATAGCTAGTCTACAATTTATTTATCAAAGAACACTCTCCTCTGGCTGCATCTACCTTTAATGAAGTGCTCCAAGTGCATGTCTAATGCTAATGACCAAAGCTGAACCAGAGAGACATGTGTGGTCCTCAGGCCAGGTCAAGCCAATCCTATTAAACCTACCCAGCATAATCCTTCTGATCCTCAAACAGATCATTTTGCTTCCTCAGTCCTTGACAGTCCAGTTATAAGTAATCATGATAAGTACTCACTGAGAGTGAAGTTCTCACTGGCAGTAGAAGAATTTTAAATGCACTATAATAATAACAACAAGGGAGTTTTCACAAAGTATTTAAGAGTCTGTTAAGCCTCGACGAAAGAGTTATGCTTATGCATTTCCTCCCCCCCGTTACTCAATTAGCCAAATTACAGCAATCACCACTACAGTTGTGAAGGAGAACTTAATTATTGCTTAATTAACTTTCATTGGGTGAAATGAGTATTGATTAAAAAGCAGTAGTGGGAAAAATCAAACCAGTCACGTCTTTGGATCAAGATTTAATTCCTCTGATGTGCATCTCTCACCTACACTAAACCAAAGTGCGTTTAATTCTGAGGGGGGAGGTGGGGTGGCCTGGATAAAAGTTTCTGGGAGATTTTCAATGTAATTCATAAGCCTATTAGAATATAGCGAGTCAACACTCCAGAAATCTATATCAAACAAATAAACTCGCTCCTGTACATCTTATGTTTAAACATAAACTTACAGGACAAAAAATGAGTCACCTTGCTTGTTTAAGGTGGTAGTATCTTCAGGCTCCTGCAGCTGGCGCTGCATGAGGATGATGGGGCTATAAATAGTTGCGGGGTGTGAGTGACGGGATCTATAGATTGAGAAGAGGTGGTACAGTGCAGTGAATGTCTCGTTCCATGTGTGGAAAATGGCTCCAAAGCAGATGTTAATGATTGACTAAAAGTAGTGGTTGCGTTTGGGCGTACCAAAGACCATAGTGTGAAGGAAGTAGCTGAATCTGCAGGTGTATGGAAGCGTACAGTCATACAGCTCTACCAGCAGTGGCTAAAATCCCAGTCTACAGGAAACTCTCCTCGGAATTGTACCAGGGAAGTGGGAAGGCATCCACCAAATGTGGCCCAACTGCACAATTCTTTGGTGCAAGACTGTCTGAATATTTATGTGGGAAATAATATTTGTTGAGCTACACATACAGAAGTAGTGTCGCTCAGTACGGCGCCAGGGCGCCATGTTTGCTAATGGAAGATGCCGGACGTCTCGGCATGGAGTTGTAGAAGTTCCTAAGGGTGTCCTGTGATAATCCATCCCATGCGGCTTGAATATTCAAGACAAAAGCGGGACTCATCACTGAAGATGACCCACAGCCATTATGAGTCACTCCATGACAGTCTGGCGGGTCACCGTTGCAGTCTTTGGTGACGTTGACATGGTGTCACGTGCGGCCGAGTGTGAAACTTGAATCATTTGCATGTCTCATGATGTCAAACCCACCCACCAAGTTTCATTCCTGTCAGTTGATTTCTTCTGGGTGCAGCTATTTGTCCAGCTATTTTGTTGATGATGAATGTACTTTCTGTTCTATTGTATTTCACCTTTGATTTTAGATATGCTACATGTATGCACTTTGTATTACATACATGACATTATACAAAGAGTAATTTGGTTATAGGCTACATTAAGGCCTCAATATGGTTGGAAAAAGCAGAACAGCGTATAGGCTATACAGTATACGCACTGTGTTTACATAATACATCAGTACTGTAATGTTGACATGATATTCACATCAATGAAGTGGGAGTTGAGTGGAAGTACGGAGCATGCGGATGAAATTCATGCATGTATAATTTATGTCTCAGCAATGGGTCTGGAGTAATGAAAATGTGTCTCGGAAGGAAGGCCCAGAGTCCTTTACGAGGTTTGGTGTGAGATATGGCGCTAATTCAATATGATGGCACATCTGCTACTGTGCTGTGAAATCAGATATTCTACCACATGCGTCTCTCAAACCCTTGCTCACTCTGTACTCTCTCGTCATCTGTCAGATGTAAAGAACTGTCTCATCTGGTAAGACCTCGCATCTATAAATAAATCTGTGTATGTGTCAAGCATTCCAATCCAGATATTATTAACAAATATTGCATTTGAATGTGATGAACGTGTCGGAATGGATAAGATGCTGCTTTTGCATCATGGTTTGATGGTAAATAGCTTCCTTCGTTTTACATAATCAGCTGAATCACTGTCATATGTTTAGGCCCATGAGTTTCTCAGTGAGGAACCATTCACATCATCGTTTATGACGGGCAACATTAGGTTAAATTAGAACCATGTTTGTCAATTGTGCTTACACACAGAGGAATTCAACCTCCGTATTTAAACCCATCCATGCAGGGAAACACCCACACACTAGGGGGCAGTACTATCCACGGTGCCTGGGAAGCAGTTGGGGGACTTGCGTGCCTTGCCCAATGAACTTCAGTCATGTCCAATCAAACCGCTGACTAATCAGGGTCCAATCAAACCCTAACTCCCAGCCCATGACTGCATCATAATTTACATGCAATAAATTTGCATGTAAATTCCTCTTTGTAAAGCACTTAAATGAGTGAGCACTAGTAGATGCGTATGCTGAAATACTTTGTTTTTGCACTTATAGTTGTGTATGTTGAAATACTTTGTTTTGCACTTATACTCACCATGACCTTTCTTCTCTCTAGGTATGAGTGCTGGGTTGGGTTGCCAGGTAGTGCACTTATGCTATATATGTCTGTGTATTGTTCTCTATAGGTAGTAGCACTGGCCCTTGTTTGGGCAGTGTCTGAGCTCAGGGTGAGTTTTAGACTCCAAACCTACTTGCACTACCTGGGAAACATTATCCGATGGAACACTAAGCACGGTTGTAAGTCGCTCTGGATAAGAGCGTCTGCTAAATGCCGTAAATGTAAATTTGATGTCAGTGGCAACAAAACACTTTTTCTATATATAAGGTATTGTTGTCATGGGTAAAAGGGGCAATACATGCTGATTCTCTTCCCTGGGGTGGATGGGATCTTCTAGCAAGACAATGCGACATACCACAAGGCTAGAAATGTCCGACATTGGTTGGAAGAGCATGACTATAACTTCCAAGTACTACTGTGGCTCCTTAATACCCCAGACTTGAACCCAATTGAGCATCTGTGGGACCACCTTGATTGGTGTGTTTGCTCTAAGGATTCTCCCCCACAAACCCTCCAGCAGCTTTGGAATGCACTGCAGTCAGGATGGCTCCAGATACCTGTCAAAGCCTACCAGCACCTTACTGTATCACGCCCAGCCAGTGACTCTATCACTCTAGCTGCTCTCCGTGCTGCACATAGCAGTTAATCTGGATATGTGATTTTTTTTTAGACTTTGTTTTGATGCAAATGAGTCCCAATGTGATCTGACTGCTCACCATGTGGCCATCAGGGAGACAGGGATGCAGTCTCACTTCCTGCTCTGAAATGCAGGGGGGTGATTAAAACACTGGACCATAACTCTTGGTGACGTGAAGACATAGAACAACATTGTTTAAATAATTAAAAATATATATATATTTATCTATTTAAAAATGAACCCTATTAACGATCAGCTTCACTTTCCTAGAAATAAGAATACTTATATTAAAAAGATAAGTATTATAAAAATGAAATAGTGGTACATCTGAAAAGGACTAGACGACTATTTGGCCTCAACACCCTATATGTACCTCTCTGCCATTAATGGATTTTGC
Organism: Semaprochilodus insignis; assembly: GCA_034552555.1. Taxonomy (NCBI): domain Eukaryota; kingdom Metazoa; phylum Chordata; class Actinopteri; order Characiformes; family Prochilodontidae; genus Semaprochilodus; species Semaprochilodus insignis. Next base: position 29,395,589 of record CM067475.1, read on the forward strand.
AAAATGTGTTTTATGCCAAATGCTATCAGAACTATCATAAAACAAGCTCTCAGATATAAGGAAGCAAAGCATTAACTTTTGGTTGGGGAGCTCTAAGAAACATTCAGTTCTTCAGACGCCTGGTTCCTATCACCACCATTGTGAACACTTCTCTCTAGAACAAAGCATATTGGACCAAACCACTATTTGTATAATATCTTAATTATGTAATTCTGCAGTAATGGAATTCTCCTTCAGGGTTAGGGTTGGGTTAGCTGGAGCAGAGCAGTTATCATGCGTGCTTACACTATACAGAAGAACATATACCCAACAAAGACAGCAATACATGTGTTCATCTGGGTGCCTGTATGTTTTGCATGGGGTATTGATTGGTTGTCAGGGACTGAGGGACAGATCAGTAACATGCTCCTCCTTTTTTTTCATCAGTGTTTTCCTTCCTTTTCTCCCCGCCTTGTTCTCTTATACACTCTGCTAATGTGGGTTAGGGTTAGGGGTTCATTTGGTCTTGTGATGTTTATCTCAAGGTGGATGCTTGAGTTCTGGATGTTCTGTCCAGCTGTTTTTCATGGGTTTTGTCACAGTTCTGCAGGCTGAAGGTTCTCCACAAGTAAACGCTCATTACCATAGAGGAACCTGCATAAATAGCAGTTCTGGAAACAGTTATGGTGACATCATGAGGAACCTTTGTTTTCATTAAGCAGGGTGTGGATGACTGGGCCACTGTATCGGGGGATGATTATCAGCGCTGCATGGATAAACCACACTGTTCCACTGTTACTGAGCTTCAGAAATGCTATCAGTCTAGTTGTTTGACGCAAAGCCTGATGACTAACAACAGCAGCTTCTCCACTGTAACGGAACTGCTCCTCTTAGAAAAGCACCAGAGTCTATTCTCAGGCCGTATTTATCTTTCTCTCCGCTTCCATTCATCATTAAACGGTGATTATGAGCAGACGCGCTCCGGGCCTGCAGCCCCACAAAGCATGCAACATCTATGTAGGTGTTTGTTCTGGAAGATGGAGCGTCAGGACGACACGTTTCTCAGACGACAGGTGTTGCCACGGCAACTCTGGCGGTAGACAGTCAACAGTTCCTTTTTCTTTCTGCACGCCTCTCTCTCTCTCTCTCTCTCTCTCTCTCTCTCTCTCTCTCTGTTGTAATCCCCTGTCTTTCTTATCCTTTCTTTTCTGTTCTTCTGTTATGTGATGCTCGGCACTCCTCTGTTTCCCTGATCGCTCGTCTTTCACCGTGTTTTTCACCCCCTCTTCCCTTTTATGTGTGTCTGCTGTTTTCCTTTTTTCTGTCTGGTGCATAGAGGGCAAAATCCTCTCTTTCCATCTTCCACTCTCTTTCTGTATCTACTTGCACATCCTCTTGTCACAGCATCCTATTTTTCCTCCCCTCCCCTTCTGCCTTTCTCTCACGATTTATTTACTGTTTTCCCTCTCCTTTTCTTTTATCTTTCCATTTCTCATTCTCTCTCTGTCTTTTCCTGGCTCTCTTCCTGGCTCTCTCTGGCTCTCTTTCATGTGCTTTCTCTATCTCTCTTTATCTCTTTTGCTCTTTCTTTCTTCTTCCCCATCTCTTGTTTGCTTTCTCTCTTTCTCTCCCTCTCTCTCAATCTCTCTCTTGCTCTATCTATCCCCCTCTCTCATTTCCATCCCTCTCTCTCTCAGTCTCACTCTCTCTCACACACACACTCCTCCAGCTATCCCCCTCTCTCTCTTTATCTCTCACACTTAATTCTCACTTTCTCATCTCATGTTCTTCCTTCCTCTCTTTTTTTCTCTATCTCTCTTTTGCTTTTTATGCTTTCCTCTGGGTGTTGGTGCAAATGAATCAGTTCCTCTCTTCCCTTCTCTCTCTGTGTTTCTCTCTCTTTTATACTTACTCCTCATCTCTTTGTCTCTCCCCTTTCTTTTTGTCTCTTTTTAAATTTCTTGTTCTTTTCTCTCTCTCTCTCTCCCACCTCTCGCCCTTTCTGATTCTCTTTCTTTCTTTCCCTTTTTTCCCTCTCTTTCTCCCTGTCCTCATTCCTTTAATTGTGTTGTCAGTTTGAGACTTTCATCTCTACTTTGCAGATGTCCATAGATTTGATCTCCGGTGTCCCAGCGGTCTGTGAAATAACAGCAATGCCCCCCCCCCATTCACAGCAGACATAAAGCAAAGCCCTGTTGTATTCAGCTGATGACCCGCACCAAAGCAATATGCTGAAGATCGGCTCACCGGACAAACACTGAGTCACCTGTGACTGATGCATACCTAGTAGCGTGCAATGCCTCCATGAGCACCAATAACAGCTGTGATTGGATTCGGTATGGACTGGACAAGTTTCTGGATGTAGACCAGATGTAGCTATTGGATCAATGTTCAGACACTCCTGTATCAAAGAATTGTGCAGTTGGGCCAGATTTGGTTTATGTCTTCCCTGGCACAAGTCTGAGGAGCATTTTTTGTACACTGGGATTTTAGCCGCTGCTGGTAGACCCATATGACCATACGCTTCCATACACCTGCAGATTTAGCTACTTCCTTCGCACTATGGCCTTTGGCACGCCCAAATGCAATCACTCCTTTTAGCCCATCATTAACATCCGCTTTGGAGCCATTTTCCAGACATGGAATGAGACATTCACTGCACTGTACCACCTCTTCTCAATCTATGAATCCCGTCACTCACACCCCACAGGTATTTATAGCCCCATCATCCTTGTGCAGTGCCATCTGCTGGAGTCTGAAGTTACTACCACATTAAACACCCAAGGTGACTCATTTTTTTGGTCTGGTGAGCTTATCTTCCCGTTGTGTCCCCAAGTTACCACCAAGCTGGACAAATGCATTTAAAACAAGCCAACATGCTGGAAAACTTTCAGCTTGGCTTGGTGGTTCATTTAGAGCATTGGGTTGAATTTATCAGTTTGCTGTGAAACGTTTGATGAGATTAGCGTTAACACTTCTGCTGGCCATATGTTTTTGGATTTAGTCATGGCTAAGCTGTGAGTTCACTCAAAAGTTTTATTCACATTATTTTGACTTCTGCCAGAACTCAGAACCGCCACAGCTTCAATTCACTCTGGCGTTAAACTCTGCTTCTGACACAGACACGTCAGCTTCCATACTCTCTTCCTACGTACTGCATGTAGCACAGTGGCAGCGGGTTGAAACGGCTGGCTAAGCGAATCTACAGCATTCTCTGCTTCTTCCTATTACGCTTTGTTCTGACTGCCCGGTAATAAATGGGTTGCATCCCAATGGCGTCTCAATCAGAGCATGAAGTTTGCTGTGTTTTTATGGTCAGCGTTACATGCTGACTGGATGTTTCTTTCCTTGAGTTCGGGGGGGGGGGGAGGTTGGTTGGGGGGGTCGCTCAGAGGGTTTTGCCCCAACGGGACAGTCTAATTAAATTGCTTGAGCATTTTTCATGCCTGAATGGCTGCTAGTCTATGCACAGTTACTTTCTTTGCCACATAAAGAAACACTGGTAAACATGGAGCACTTAACTGAAACCCCCAGGAAAAACACTATGCCAGGGGTCTTATAAGTTTGTTGTATTTCACACCACGCAAGATGCTGCAAATAAAATCTCTGCCAGTTTCTGTGGCAGACTGCGTGACATCACTTGCGTTCACATGTGCTGCGAGTGAGATTATATGATGAAGGTTCCCTGGCAAGCGGTCTGTGATGCAAAGGCAGCACTCTGCTTGAGTCATCCTTTAGCACCTTGTTTAATGCCTAACATTAGAATTAAAAAGCTGTTTATCTGATCATTAAGCATCATTCACTCACAAGAATCTCTGATATTAAAAATAACTACAAATAATAAGCTCACCTGGCATGAAATGAGTCAGCTTGCATGTAACTTCAGGATCTTGACATTAATGATTGGCTAAAAGGAGTGACTGCAATTGGGTGTGCCAAAGGCCATAGTGTGAAGGAAGTAGCTGAATCTGCAGGTGTATGGAGGCGTATGGTCATATGGGTCTACCAGTAGTGGCTAAAATCCCAGTCTACAGGAAATTCTCCTCGGAATTGTGCCAGGGAAGGCATCCACCAAATCTGGCCCAACTGCACAATTCTTTGATGCAAGAGCATCTGAACATTGATGTGCCCTATATCCAGAAACTTGTCCAGTCCATATCAAATCCTGTTATTGGCACTCATGGAGGTATTATACACTTTTAGGTACTTTGCAGTCACAAGACCTTTGCATTTTGATAATTTTGGATTTTTAAAATGGGGTTAGTTATAAAAGTATCGCATACTAAATTATATTCTTCTAATGTACTTTATGTTGGAATCACTGCCTTTCTCTGTGTACATTTCAAGTCTCCTGTGATGTACTGTACGGCAGAGGTATGTTAGGCTAAAAGAATCCACTGGGGGTCACTGAGTCTTTCAATAGATTTGGCTTTTCTGTTCTCATAGAGGAAGCAAGCAACAAGTACATCACTCCGCATATGTGGATTGTTTTCAGAGGAAGTTTTGACGGTAAGCTTAGTACCTTAGTGTACTATAGTTTCAGAGATTTTGATAAACAGAATTATGTAACTTTATACAACAAAGAGAAGAATAATATGGGTAAAATATTATTTTAAACTTGTGTTACCAAATGTTCTATACGCTTCTTCATGCTAAAGGTGTCTATGCTAAGCCAACGTAATTAAAATTTGACGGCTTGCTTTGTTATTAATGCCCCAAACAAACAAAAAAACACCAAAAAAAAGAGGAAAATTGTTTATATATATATATATATATATATATATATATTATTAATTTTTTTTATTTATTTATTTTTTTCTGGGTGAGGATGTTAAGTGGTTGAGTGTGGGATAGTGGAGTATCTATCTGAAGTATTGTATAGTATAGCTTAGTAGCTTTTACCAAAGATATTGAATATTGGTATTTACCAATACTGAATGATTCCATGATGATATCTGAAAAGAGAAAGTATTATCATGTCTATTTGCCCTTCAGAGATCTCAACTTTTGTCACTTTCTGAGAATTTAGTCTAAAATCCCTTTATTGTAAGACGTCTCTGGTTGCAAAGGCACCACTGGAGATCATAGTGAGTGATCCAGACCACCTCAGGGCAGGAAGCATTGTGAGAAAGCTAGGCCACTGCAGCTGTTGATTGACCCTGCAACTGTTCTGCATCCCCAGGGACAGCCTCGGGTCAAGAGTAGGCCCTCAGACCATTGATTTAATGCAAGGCATTAATGTAAGATTGATTGAAGTTAGACAAGATCTGATGAAGTAAACAATGAGCAGTTTCTAAATTCAGACCCTGGGAAATCTCATTGTCCCCCTGAAATGAAATAAACCAACAGTGCTGTGTAGCAAACATAATAAAGTCTTACTTTCACCTCATCAGCCAGCGAAATGTGACTAAGCCTTCAATTACTCTTGTTGTGTCGCCCAGATAAATCACAATCCATCCAATGTAAGTAGATTATGGATTGCAATTATACAAACTGAGAAATACTAAAACCATTATGTTGAATGTGGTGAAACGTTATCTTCTGTGGTGGACTGAATACATTAAATCGATAAATATGAAGGGGAAAAAAAACAATTAAAGAGGAGCTTTTTCCCCTCAAGAAAACGTCAGGGGAGAAAATGAAGGTCATAAAACCGTAATTGCGTTTAATTTAACGAGCCAATAATATGTTTTCATGTATTATTGATGCTTTCATATTTAGCACTGGGGCTATGCTCTAGATAGATGTGTCTCATCTTCATTAAACCGGCCACTGTTGGGGCAGTGATGCTGTTGTCATGGCAATATGGTGAAGGAAATCTGGGAAAAATTAATTTCATTATTGGATCTGCCCTCTTTATTGCTTTGCCTTGTGATAAGATGTTTATAACAGCGTTTTAAGAGCAAGGCTTGTAATAGTCTGCAAGGTCACAAAGGAACCAAAGGTAACTTCTAAGCGTCAAAAGTCCTCTCTAACAGTTGCTAATGTTAGAGTCCACTATCAGGAGAACACAGAAAAACAAGGATGTCAAGTCAAGCTTTATTTGTCACAGAGCAGCTTTATAGAAAATCTAGGTCCAAGCCCCGAATGAGTTAACCAAGGGCAATGGTAGCCAGGAAACTTCCCAAAAAGGGGAACCAATGCTCAAATTAGGAACCCATCCTCCTCCGGTCGACACCGAATACCAAGTACAAAAGCAACATAAAACTGTGGGTGTGGCACAACAGATAACACCATTACCTGCCAATGAGCTATCACGCCATGTGGGAGACTGGGGTTCGATTCCTGAGGTTCCTTGGGTGACTATGCTGTGCTACACCAATAAGAGTCCTTGGGCAAGACTGTTAACACTACATTGGCCCACCTGTAATATGATTAACCTTGTAAGTCTCTCCGGATGTGAGCGTCAGCTAAATGCCATAACTGTAAATGTGAGAACTTCTATCCAATATTGACTGCTACTAGTGAAACACTAGTGAAAAACCTTGATTGTCAATAACTGCTAGAGGCCTACCGTGCTGATCTGTGGAAGGGCTGCAAGGTGAAAGTCCTGAAGGCACCGCCTGATTGCATGGCCAGTAGAGAAAGCTATTGGAAAAATGTTTTATGGTTGGATGACCACTGCTTGAAATGAGAAACGTTATGTTGGGAGAAAAGAAACACTGCATTCCAGCATATGAACCTTAACCCCTATGTGAAACATGGTGGTGGTGGTGGTAGTAGTGTCATTTTGGGCCTGTTTTACTACGTCTACCACCATTGATAGAACAATACATTCTGACTTGTACCAGCAAATACTACAGCTGAATGTCTGGAGAACTAGTTGGGTGGGACGCCATCCTGAGGGAGACCAGTCCTGCAGCTCTAGTTAGTTAATTAAGAATACCAGTGGCATAGGTTCGAGGATTGGTGGGTAAAGGAGCTAAATGAAACGAAAATGAAACTAACTTTCTTTGGATTTCTATCTGAGCCTTTGTTTTTCCCTAATGCACAATGCCATAATAAGTGTATGTATATAAATATATATAAACACACACGCACACACACATTTTATTTGGAAGATAATTATTGGATCCCAGACCCCCCAAAGGACTCCCTATATTTTTCACCTTTTATGCTGAACCTTCCTCAGAAATATGCCCTGATAAATATATGTACACTGCCTGACCAAAAAAAAGGTCACACACTCTAATATTTCGTTGGACCGCCTTTAGCTTTGATCACGGTACGCATTCTCTGTGGCCTCATTTCCATAAGCTTCTGCAATGTCACAATATTTATTTCTGCCCTGAATTGCATTCATTTTTGGACCACTGCGCACCCATTTGGACGAATTGTTGGGAGATTTGGACCACTGCGCAAAGTCTTCTCCAGCACATCCCAAAGATTCTCAATGGGGTTCAGGTCTGGACTCTGTGGTGGCCAATCCATGTGTGAAAATGATGTCTCATGCTCCCTGAACCACACTTTCACAATGTGAGCCCACAATCTTGGAATATGCCCGTGCCATCAGGGAAGAAAAAATCCATTGATGGAATAACCAGGTCGTTCAGTATATTCATGTAGTCAGCTGTCCTCATTCTTTGGACACATAACGTTGCTGAACCTAGACCTGACCAACTGCAGCAATCCCAGATCATAGCACTGCCCCCACAGGCTTGTACGGTAGGCACTAGGCATGATGGGTGCATCACTTCAGCCACCTCTCTTCTTACCCTGATGCGCCCATCACTCTGGAACAGGGTAAATCTGGACTCATCAGACTACATGACCTTCTTCCATTTCTCCAGAGTTCTATCTTTATGCTCTCTAGCAAACTGAAGCCGCTTTGTCGTGTTAGCGTCACTGACAAGTGGTTTTCTTAAGGCTACACAGCTGTTTATTCCCAGTCCTTTGAGTTTCCTTCACATTGTGGAAATGCTCTTACTTTCACTATTAAACATATCTCTGATTTCTACTGTTGTTTTTCTACGATTTGATTTCACCAAACGTTTAAGTGATTGCTGATCACGATCGTTCAAGATTTTTTTCTGACCACATTCTTTCCTCGAACATGATGTTTCCCCACTGTCCTTCCACTTTTTAACAATGCGTTGAACAGTTCGTAACCGGATTTCAGTAGTTTTAGCAATCTCCTTAGATGTTTTCTCTGCTTGATGCATGTTAATAATCTGACCAGATTAACATCTTTTCCACAACCACAGCATGTGTCTTTCCACATGGTTGTTTAACAAATGAGAAGCTACTCACTGCATCAGTTAGGGTTAAATAACTTGTTGCCAGCTGAAACATAATTACCCATACAGTAATTATCCAATGGGGGGCTCTTACCTGTTTGCTTAGTTAAATCCAGGTGGTGACCTTTTTTTTGGCCAGGCAGTGTAACTTATGCTTAATTACCATTTTAATGGGTGGTCTCTGACTTTTGCACAGTATCATGTATAGAATCTTGATCACTCAAAGAACCATAAATGGTACTTCACCAGGATGAATGTTGGAGAACTTGGAGAACATAATGGTTATTTAAGGACAATGATTTTATGTAGCACAAAAAAAGCTGTCTTTACAAGCCAAAGAAGTACTATATGGAACCTTAAGAGAGTATGAAGAACATTGGCAGCAGATTTATTTATTGCAATCATTTTTAATGATGCATTATTTCTTAAATGTTGGTGAATTTGATCATATTCCTTTGTTCTGCCTAAACTCCCTAACAACACAACCCTAACTGTGGTGAAATCAGTTTTACGCATGGCCTATCACTTTCATTTATCATGAGTTACTTGCCTCACTGCGTCTTTGTAGTCCAGTGTCCTTAAGTGTGGTTTACAGCAACGGCATGCGTCAGCTAAAAAACGATTATATGTGTCTGAACACCCCCAACCCCCCGCATGGGTGCACTCAAACGCATCCTTTCAGGCTCAAGGTCACGGCCGTTTACAAGATATCCTGTCGATGGTGCCTCCAATAAAAGGAGGGAAGAGAAATAAAGGAGAGAACTAAAGCGTAGGTTCATCTGGAGATGAAATCTGAATCACAGGAGATAGAGAGGAGTCCTGAGAGTGGAGTGGAGGCAGCAGCTCACTCACTGCTGCGTGACTGGCTGTGTAAACCTGGAGAGCATTGTCTACACGTTTCTTTTGGTTGTGAACAGTTCTTCATGGGCCCATGTTCAGTTTTTTTGAGCCCAGCTGACTCACCGTGGTTACCACAACCTCCTTTTTATTTTTTGTTCGCTTTTCTCCACATACACACCCACGCCTCACGATTCCTCAACAGCAGGCCCGAGACAGTAACACCTTCTCGGAACACTTCTGCTCTTCACTGGAAGCCTGACATCACTGTGTGTTTACACACGTCTGTGTCTATGGCAGTACAATGGGAGGCCAAGAGCGTAGGTACGAATTGGGTGTTGAATCTGGAGGTTTAGGATCTTTTTATTTCTGCCATGTACAAGATGAACAGGGGCTTTCTCTTAGTGCAAGTGTCAAGATTCAATTCAACGGAAGGAAAAGTATAGAGAACACACAGTAGACACTGTAGAGTTCATTCTATGCCTAAAATCAAAGTTTTTCTCTTTGGTGTTAACTGTACAAATCAAAGTAGTTGCACCCAGAAGGAAGCAACCAACAGGAATGAAACTTGGTGGGTAGGTTTAACGATGCCGTACTGAGAGACACTACTTCTGTATGTGCAGCTCAAGAAATATTGCCCTTATTAGTCTAAATGTATCATCATTTATTGTTCCTGGTAACCTTTATCTTCCTTCCCATTAGCACCGCAATCCCACACTTCCTTCTGGGTGCAACTGTTATTTTCACGGTGAGTGAATTCTCCCGCCTCACACTGTCAAATCAGATACTGTATGAGTTGTTTTTGCCATGAATGACTGAATAAGAGGGACCAAGTCAGTAACAGGGTTGAACGCAGAGGTCAAATTCCCCTTTATGTTGATATTAATGCAGTGTATGTCTGTAAAGGATACAGCATAGAGCAGAAACTTATTTCAATCAAAATGTCTTTACTGAAAGTGAAAAGCTCACTGGTCACTTGTGACTGAAATGTACCTAACAGCATGTAATACCTCCACAAGCACCAAAAACAGTTATGATTGGATTAGGCCTGGACTGGACAAGTTTCTGGATGTAGGCCACATCAATGTTCAGACACTCTTGCATCAAAGAATTGTGCAGTTGGGCCAGATTTGGTGGATGCCTTCCATGCACAATTCAGAGGAGAGTTTCCTGTAGACTGGGATTTTAGCCACTACTGGTAGGACTATACACCTCCATACAGATTCAGCTGCCATATCAAACTATGGCCTTTGGCACATCCAAATGCAATCAATCCAATCATTAACATCTGCTTTGGAGCCATTTTCCACACATGAAACGAGACATTCACTGCACTGTACCACCTCTTCTAAATCTGTGAATCCCATCACTCACACCCCGCAGGTATTTATACCCCCATCATCCATGTACAGCGCCATCTGCAGGAGCCTGAAGTTACTACTTCAGATACTGGTGCTGATAATAAGCTCACCAGACAAACAATTGGTCCCCTTGCATGTTTAAGCATGTTTTAATGGTGAGCTTATTATCAGCGCCAGTACCCGATAGCCCACCTTTACAGCTAAAAATAACAGACAGGCTCTTTTTATTTCTTTATTTCTTACTGAACAAAAGATGGTGGGAGGAGCATTTCCGCCAGAGCGATATCCTCACACTGATCTGGTGACCCTTTTTCTGGGAGCCTAGACTGGAGACACAGCGTGAAGGACAGCAGCAGCCTCCTGTCCGGATCACTCTGTCCACTGGGGAGTCTTCCTGTCAGCATGTCCGAATGTGTCCTTCACTTCTGACCTTTAGACAGTGAGATGAAACCAGACAGGGGCCTGGAGCTGCCCAAAGTGTGGAGATCCGCTGCAGTATACAGTACACCATAAATCAATATAGCCTCAGTGAAGGGGGGGCAATGAATTACATTAACCTTTACTTAACCTTTAATTAACATGTCATTTGCACCTACCATGACCATGGGCACCCGAAATCTTGCATACACGGATATATAAACATGCATGTAAATAAATGCTGACAGAAGATTAAAACAGTGGGCATGAAATACACTTACTAAAATGATTACACCATGTAGGTCACAGTAAGTGCCATGAAATCAAACACAGTCTGGATCTCAGTATCTTATTAATATATACTGTATCATGTATTCTATGGTGTTTTCAAGTGGTAATAATACAAGGAAACGGTTCCACATGGCTGACGTTTACACTGTTGATCTGCTACTGTTCTGTTTAAACACATATGACTGATTTCAGCTCAATATTTGATTAAATCACAAAAAGAATGAAGGCAAAACAGATTGTACTTACAGATGAGTTATGAACTGGAGTGTTTAAACACTGTATACACTCACTGTCCACTCTATTAGACACTCCTACCTTGCTGGTCCACCTTGTAGATGTACAGTCAGAGATGATAGCTCATCTGTTGCTGCACAGTTTGTGTTGGTCATTCTCTAGTACCTTTGTCAGTGCCCACAGGATTCTGCCCACAGGATGCTGTTTCCTGGATAGTTTTGGTTGGTGGACAGTTCTCAGTCCAGCAGTGACACTGAGGTGTCCAGCAGCACTGCTGTGTCTGATCCACTCACACCAGCATGCCAGCATCATTGCAGTGCTGAGAATGAACAACCACCCACATAATATCTGCTCTGTGGTGGTCCTGTGGGGGTCCTGACCATTGAAGAACAGGGTAATAAAGTATACAGAGCAACAGGTGGACTACAGTCTGTAAATGTAGAACTACAAAGTGCTTCTATATAGTAAGTAGAACCGATGTAAATTCAAGGAGGTGAGTCAAGGTAAAGTAAATAAAGGTAAAATTTCTTTGCAAAAGGGCCCCATTGTTTCTCCATGCGAGCATTGTGTGGAAGCTATGAGCTAAGCTTGGGGGCTGCTCTGTTGTTGGCTGCACTTGACTGGATAAAGTTTATTTTTGCTACAGTGCACAAAGTCCTGTAGGTGTGAGCTGACCACTCAATTTTCCTGTTCCACCTTAAATGGTAGCAGTTACGTTGGTGCCTCAGGCAGCTTGTCCGGCTGTTCATTCAAATTTTCTCTTCTGCCATTAAATGGTGCCGCAGTTATGCTGGCAGCTCAGGCTACATTTCCATCCTCTTGTTCCCGTTTTTCCATTAAATGGCGCAACACTTTACATGCTGGCACCTCAGGCAGTTTAGTAAAAACACTTTTATATCATTTAAGGTGAAACAGGAAAATTTGAAAAAGAAACTGGTGAATAAGAAGCTGACTTTAGCCTCGTGGGTCAGACTACTGCTTTTCCAGCGAGGGTCAGTGCAGCACAAAGAAGGGGTCAGTACCAACTATCCGTGGCAAAGCTGCAGACAAGGGGAATGCAAGTAAGTGATGTATAAAGTAATTAAGCTCGTTTGGATGGTAGTGCTTGCTTGGATGTTTACCACTAGCTAATGCTAACAGCTGCGGTAATATATTAACAGAGATTAGGAGATGCCATTAGATTTAATAAGGAGATGTAATGTGGTTTATTAGTTGAGTGGCTTTAAGATGAACTTCTTCATTGTGAGAGTTGCGCAATTATCAATTATCATTTATAGGAACAGGCATCCAAAGCAGCCGTGCTGAACAGGGCTGTGTAGAAGGGAGATGTCCTTCTTCCTCCTGGTGGTATTTTACCCAAAGCACATCACAGGCATTTTATTAAGCCATGCAATTGAGTTAACTTCTGAGAAAGGGGTATAATAAGCTCACTGGACAAAAAAAGAGTCACCTTGCATGTTTAAGGTGGTAGGAACTTTAGGCTTCTGAAGATGGCGCTGCACGAGGATGATGGGGCTATAAATACCTGCGGCGCCAAAGTAGATGTTAATGATTGGCTAAAAGTAATTTTTTTTTTTTCGCGTGCCAAAGACCATAGTGTGAAGGAAGTAGCTGAATCTGCAGGTGTATGGAAGCATACGGTCATACGGGTCTACCAGCAGTGGCTAAAATCCCAGTCTACAGGGAATTCTCCTCGGAATTGTGCAGGGAAGGCATCCACCAAATCTGGCCCAACTGCACAATTCTTTGATACAAGAGTGTCTGAACATTGATGTGGCCTACATCCAGAAACTTCCAGTCCAGTACATGCCAAATCCAATCACAGCTGTTATTTGTGGCTGTGGAGGTATTACACACTATTAGGTATGTTTCAGTCACAGGTGATTCATTTTTTGGCTGGTCAGCTTACTATTATTCATTTTATCAGCTGCACTAGGACCATTTAAACTGGCTCCCCCGATATCATTTTACACATTATCTGAATAATTGATGATTATTGTTTACTGGGAGATGAGCATCCATATCCAGTGGTCTAGTATGTCCAGCTAATCATCATTTTAAAGCCAGTATTTAATCAATAGTCAATACCAGCCCATTGCTTTCCATTTTGCTTTAGTGCAGAATTGTATCTTAATCTTGAGAGATGAGATCATCATCTTGTGTTTACTGACATTTAATGAAGTGCACCTATGAGGGGTGTGCCATCACTGCCATATCTGGACTGCAGCTGCAAAACACGAGTTTCATTTTGCATCATGCGCATATAAACAAATGTTAGCCCGTCAGCATTAATGATAATGCAATGAGCAGTTTTGTTTCATTCTCACTTTTTTGTTATTTGCTGACAGAACAAACACAAGTGTCTGTAATGGTGTTCATGTGGTATGCCCCAGTAGCACACGTAGTACTAACACTAGTTTTTGAATATGTAGTGTATATGGTACAGGGCCACAATAACACGGCCAGCCAAATTTGAGTATGCTCAAAAATGCACAATGCACACTCAGAACCAGTAAAATTTTAAGTATGGTAATGATGGACACTACTGTCCCACAATGCAACAGGAAATGGAAAGAGAGGAGCTTCTCATGTCTGGAAAATTTGGAACAAATGGTGGACGTTGATGCGACCTCGGCTGCAGTAGTTGCAGAACCTGAAATGGTGTATAAATGTGAGTTCAGCTCAAATATGTCACAACAGCCTGTAAAAATAAAAGTATTCCAGTAAATAATGTGATTATTTGTTTGTGTTTTTGTACGCCTCAGCCGAAGCAGCTTTCAGAGTCCAGCCTGGTGTGATGTGCGTTGTCATCACTTTCCGTTAGTAAGAAAGGATGCAGCATGCTAATTAATATGTTGTGTACTATCCTGCCGAACTCATGGTGGGTTTTTGTGACCAAATGGAAAGTTTAGCGTCGTCCTTTCATCCTTGCTATGAGGTTGGCTGGGCCCTTGAGTAATTTGCGGGGCCCTATGCAAGGCACATGTGAGCGTAGCGTAGAGGGCCAGCTGTAGAGGGCCAGCTGACACTGCAAGTGGCTTATATTCATATTAACAGCTTCCCACAAGTAAACGGTGAAGTAAGAAATATGGAGGTGCAACAAAATGATTGACACATATTAATGCTGTGACAGGTTCTGCTAAGGTAAACAAGGTTAGGCAAGTGGCTCATGCATGAAACTTTCAAGGGGCCCAAAATTCCTACCAGCACATAACTAAAGCAGCAAACTTTGGACACCAAACAGCTCTTGGGTGATGGAGTACCATTGGGATACATCTATAAAAATGTCTAGATAACTTTTATGATGAACTATATATCTACATTTATGTCTGGCATAAGTTTTTCAGTGGCTTCTCCATCTAATAATACATCAAACACAAGCATCAATACTTACAACAGCGACAGCCTCAAATGCAGGAGGCCTCTATTCAGTTTCACATTTTCTACTCTTGATCTGTCTTCTTCCATCGAGCTCATAGTTGAAATAGGTATGTGTGTTAGTTTTCATCAGTTATTCTGTGTACACAGTGGTCTCAGCCCCCCCGCCTCCCGCCCGATCCTGCTCTCCGTTCACCACAAGAAGCCTCAGAGGGCCGCGTGGAGCGAGCGAGCACCGCAGTTTACCACCCATCCCTCAATCCATCCATCCGTCCAGCTCTCTCCCCACGAGCTGAATAATTTATCACCTGTCTACTCGAGCCATCAAGCTCAAAGCCATAAATAACATCTGTTCGTTGCTGTCCATCCTTCAGCTCCCTGCCAGCTTCATGTTCTCCTTACCGCAGGCCCAGCAGGGCCACAATAACACGGCCAGTGAAGTGTTGTTATGCTGTTTTCAGGTCACGGAGGCCAGAACAGGACCCGACCGTGTTGCATAAACCTTCACATTCTAGTGTTGTAATATGGATGATGTTTTTACTTGTTTATTCATTTGATGCACATTTAATAATAATAGAACGTATAGAATATAGTGTACATTGGTCTCACAAAGTACACTAGCAGGCAAACGTTTAGACACACCCGACTAAATGGATGTTGTTGGTTATTTTAAAGACTCTACAGGCTTACACTTAACAGCTCCAACTGATACATATCCTGATACACCATATACACTCTTGATGGATCACAGTATTACACTTATCATCAAAAGAATAGTTGCACCCAGAAGGAAGTGTGGGATTGCAGTGCTATTGGGAAGGAAGATAAAGATTACCAGGAACAATAAATGATGATACATTTAGACTGATATGGGTAATATTTATTGAGCTACACATACAGAAGTAGTGTCTCTCAGTCTGGCGTCAGGCCACCATGTTTGTTTATGCAACATGCCAGACGTCTCAGCATGGAGTTGTAGAGGTTCCTAATGGTGTCCTGCAATAATCCATCCCACGCAGCTTGAATATTCTCACACAGTTCCTGCAGGTTCTGCGGTAGGGATGGAGATGGAGTGACACCAGGCCTTCTGGATGTGTGACGCGTGAAAGCAAACCGTTCAGCATGGCACTGACCAAGGTGCCTCTACACACGGATTCGTTGGTCGTCTCCACCGATACAAAATGACGTTGGCAACATTGGCGTGGTGTTAAGGGCAGTCATTTTAACGGTCTGTGTGCATGTAGTCCTGCGTCGTGCTGTGGTGCTGGCACTGACAGGATGACTCATGGAGAGCATCACTGCTCAATGAATGTCCGCATGTCGCGCCTGTTGGGTCACTCTGCACATGTCAGACAATCCTTGCTTATGTCACATGTGTGGCAGAGGGTGAAACTTCATCATTTGCATGTCTCATGATGTCAAACCTACCCACCAAGTTTCATCCCACTTGGTTGATTCCTTCTGGGTGTAATCATTTTTTGATGATGAGTGTATTTTAGTTGTGTAAAAACTTTTATCTCTTTTTTTTCTGTACAGCTTAAAGGCTCTAGTTACTCTTTCAGCTTAGTGAATATTCATGATGGACAGACCAATAGAATTGCTCTAAAACTGCTTAAACTGTTTAGAAATAAACCGTGTTATATCAGCCTCCACTGCAAGTTTTTTTTAAAAAAACCTAATTTAATTATAATTATAATTATAAATAATAATTTATAAGCAGTTCTGGATCATTTCTGTGGTTCCATTCATCATCATTTTTTTCGTACAGTGTAAACAGTATCTGCTGTGTTCAAATGATACATAAAATAAAAAAGTCAACAAAAATGAGATTTGTTTTTCATTGTACAGTGATGATATGGGAGCAACGTTATCAGAAATGAAGTTACAGTGATTGTAATACCATTTACATCTAGAGCTGTATGCAAAAAATCAGGCATTTATGGCACATTTTATGTTTAACTCACTAAACAGATGAATATTCTCCACTCACAGAAAATGGCATATTTAAGTTTGTTCCATGTAGAGGATGTTAATTTACTTTCATTTAGAAAATAAGCAAATGTAACTTGGCTGCCTATTGCATATGACTTCCTGCCCTCATTTACATATGACCACAAATTTATTAACATACGGTCGGCCATTCAGCCTGTAGTCATTTTGTCACCCGTTGCCACTGAAGTGATATCTACTGGTGCTACTGCAGACAGCAGGGAAGGAGACAGCAGCATTCAGGAGAAGAAGAAAGATTGCCGGCCCTGATAATGCCAGCAAAGGAAATTGCGCTCCTCACCCTGCAGTCTTCACATTAGAGTGGGAGTGGTAGATGTGGAGAAGACGATTAAATGCTGTTCTCTTCCTGGCTGTCAGGAAGAGAATGGATCATTGCAGCCCTCTAAAGGACCCATGTGTCCGAACTGAGTGTCTGAGGTTTATTTTGTCTGACATATTTGAGGAATTCAGTCAGTTCTGTACATTGCAGCTAGGACTGTGTTCCATGCTTCATTTCACTGTTGTTGTCACATGGTTTTGCCGTTTCATTGTGGTGTTTTGATCAACTGTTCAGTGTACACAGTGCTCTCTGCCTCACCCCACCCCCTGCAACAACTCTATACTCCACCACAAGAAGCATTAGAGGGCCACAGTTTACCACCCATCCTCTAGGCCTCACAGGTCAGTTACATATATCACATATCTCATATCATATATACTCAACGTCAAAAAAATTGCTGGATCAACCGACAGGAATGAAACCTGGTGGGTGGGTTTGACATTGTGAGACATGCAAATGATTCAAGGTTCACGCTCAGCCGCGCATGTGACATAAGCAAGGATGGACCTTATCACTGTACCTGACTGACTATATAAGGTTGACTGACTATGGTTGTCCTATGACTCGGAGAACAGTTTGAAAGAAAATCAAGCGGCTGGAAGAGTTAGAGAGGGGTCACATCGTATGGCTCCAGCATGGCCTTATTGACATATTGTGCGGCATAACGGTCATGTGCGCAGTGTCCCAACAGCCTTGATTGCAGACATTCAGCGAGCAGTGATCCCTCCATGAGTCATCCTGTTAGTGCCAGCCCCATTGGCACATGGCTGCACCACGCAGGACTACATGAACANCACCATGTCACTGTCACCAAAGACTGCAATGGTGTCATGCCAGACTGTCATGGAGTGACTCAGAATGGCAGCTTCAGTGACGGGTCCCGCTTTTGTCTTGGTAGCGGTGACCAACGAATCTGTGTGTGGAGGCACTGTGGTCAGTTGTTGTGGTTTGTTGTCATGCGTCACTTGTCCAGAAGGCCTGGTGTCACTCCACCTCCACCCCTACCGCACAATCTGCAGGAACTGTGTGAGAATATTCAAGCTGCATGGGATGGATTATCACAGGACACCATTTGGAACCTCTACAACTCCATGCTGAGACATCTGGCATGTTGCGTTAGCAAACATGGTGGCCTGACGCCATACTGAGAATCACTACTTCTGTATGTGTAGCTCAATAAATATTGCTCATATCAGTCTAAAATTATCATCATTTTTCGTTCCTGGATCCAGATAGCATTGCAATCCGACACCTCCTTCTGGGTGCAACTATTTTTGTGAAGATGAGTTGTGTAGGTTATAAATTCCTTCAATATCCAAGACTGTTAATTGACATATTTCACTCACAATGTGGCAAGAATTTAACACCCATAAAACAACACCAGAAATGACGTACATGTGCTGCACATGCGTAGTCCAATTCGGGTAACCACAAGGTTTTCTACTCCTTGGCTGTTTCTCATTCGTCTCTCCTTCTTGACAATGCATGGAGTTCAGCACGTAGCCCCTTCCCCTCCGCCAGTCTTGTGCACAAGCATGAATGTCTAAAAGTAGGCATGCAAACATCATTCAACATCAGGCAGAGTAAGAGTAAGTGGTATTGCAAGATAGATTTGTTGGATTAATTATTTTTCCCCACTTAATATCTCAGCCAGCGTTTTCTTCAGATATCGTCCCAATACCTGGCATCTGATCAGTGCTATTTCTCCTTGCAATGCAAGGATCCTTGTTTATCAAAGCAAACCAATAAAGAATCTCTCTCTCTCTCTCTCCCTGCCCCCACCTCTTTCTCGGCTTGATGCAATTTCTGTGCCACCTGCGCTGCTGCGCTAATCGCGCTCCCACTGATCATTTCTTTGACCTTGCTTTCAGCTCCTATTGCAGGGCACTTTGCTCCCTGGTTGGAGGCCTAAAAGAAAAATTGGCTGCAGGTTTTGGCAGCGGTCTCGCACGTTCTGTACTCCAAGTGCAGTTCTCTTCAGGTAAAAGTTCTTTGGAGGATTTGTGGCAGTTAGGGTATCGCGCTGTCAAAGCGGCTTTAAAATCTGCAAATGTAGCAGCTCAAAGACACACAGGCCACCGCTGCTCCTTCAAGTAGTCTCCTGCGGGAGCGAGACTGATGGTGATAGGATCTGTTTGATATTTCGAGAGGCAGAATCCATCATTTGAATGCGAGGAGTGCAATTTCCTTTGCTGACGTTATCAGAGCTGGCAATCTTTGTTTTTTTTTTTGTTTTTTGTTTTTTTTCCTGAAGGCTGCTGGCGCCCTCTAGTGCACACTCAGCTGTAGGCTGATTCTGCAACTGGGACGTGGAAAAGGCATCATAAATTGTGCAAAAGGACACAGTGGGGGTTCTGTTTTCTTGATATACTGAGTTCATCATTGGTAAATACTCTACACAAGAAGCTCTCTTGAAAACAGCAAAAGTGCTTTTTAGGTACATGGCATATGCACAAAAATGCACAAAACAAAAGACCATGATATCTATGTACTGTTGTATATGGCCTGTATAATCATCCTGTACTGTGTCTATAGTGTGCAAAGGTCCAAGACCACATATTGTGCGGCATAACGGTCATGCTGATACTTCCATAGCACTCACCAGTGGATCTGGAAGACCTACAAAAAACATATGCAGGAAGAACCGACAGATTGTCCGACATGCGCTCCATGAGTCATCTTGTTAGTGCCAGCACCATTCGCAGGACTACGACGACTGCCCTTAACATCCGTCAATGTCACCAAAAACTGCAATGGTGTCGTATACTGTGCAAAGGTCCAAGACCACACTTCATTCATTTACACACTGCAAATATGAAAGTGAAAATGAAAATTTGTAAATTTTCCTTGCCTGCCAATACATTGAGCAAATTTGAATTCAAAACTGAATTTGTATTCAAAACTGCTATTAAATACAAGTTATTTTTTCAGGGGATATTTCTGAGTAGATGAAATACAAAATACATGTATAGGTAGTACATCATACAGAAGTTTACAAAGGATGAAGTTCAAAAACAATTAAAGGCTAAGAGAAAACAGGACTCCTAACAACCACCTGGAAGACCTGGTAGACCTCGCGACACTGTCCCCATCAGATAAACAAACAGCACTTAAAGCTTTCATCTGTGAGAGAGGGTAACATCAAGCTCCACTCTTGCTTTAGATCTGAGAACATCCACAGGTGCTTCTGTCCATCCTCCTTCCAATGTGAGAAGACCACCACCTCAACACTATGGAGTTCTGACAGGATGTGTATCTGTTCAAGAAGCTCCTCACTGAGAAAAGGAGACAGACACATCAAACAAAGAAGCTGCTGGTGTTCACAGAACAACGGACTAAACACCCCAGAATCCAGACCCCAACATCACTGAATGTGGTTGAGATTATTTGGAACATGAAAAGCAAACAATGCAATGCAATGCATGCAACCAACTTGTCCCACTGCATGACACAACTTCTTCAGTTTACGGGCACGTGTCCTGACATTTTGATTTAGTCAGAGTTTCTTGTTCTATCAAAGTTGGTCATCCTGGCCTAGATGTAGCCAAACAGGCCCAAAACATGACACTACCACCACCACAGAGAGGTTAAGGTTCTTATGCTGGAAGCTACTGGCAAACTAACTTCTAAGACTGAACTGTAATGAAGGTAGAAGCTTCAGTTAAATATATATGTTTTTATGGACACTGTAAAGTGAATACCTTGTACTGAAAGCCAAACTAATTGAATGAATGGTCTCTGACTTTTGCACAGAATAGTATATCATATACTGTATATTAGGATGTCACATTGGTGCTGAATGAATTTGTTAAATGAAGGCGCCACTAATATCCACTATCCACTTCTTCTTCTTCTCTCTTTCTCTGGCCCATTACAGAAAAGCCTATTAGCTGTCGCTTAAGATTTGTTGTTATGAGCTTTACATGATGATGAGCCACTGCGGCTAATTTAATGCTGATGTTGATTTGAGCCTCGTACAGCTCCTTGCCTAATGGCTCTTGCTGCGTTCCATGCACAGACATCCTCCTTGCTTTGCTGGAATCAGGGCAGGGCTGGAATTAGATCAGCTGCCCCATGGGCCGCCTGCAGTCAGGAGAAACCCGTCGTCCTCTGCTGCCAAACACAGCCTGTCCCCATGTCCTCTCACAGAGCCCACAGAGTGACGACCGTGCACAGAATCAGAGAGCAGCCGCGCTCTGACCGGACTAGTAATGCAATTATGGCTCCCCTATAAATAACCTAGCATTTCACTCAAAAGTCACTCAGTCTGTACTCTATGATGTGGAATGGACATATACTTAACTGTATTTTGTAGAACCCAAAGACCTCCCTTTCAGGTACATGCAATTCAATTTTCAGCATCGGGAAAAAAACAGGGAACCGAATCTCTGTTTTCTTTCTAGCTAGGTTTCTCTTGTTCCCTTGGGCCACAGTATACATGTGTCAAAGTACAATAGATGACTGATACAGAGAAACTTAGCTAGCTAAAGCTAACCAGCATAGCCAAAAGCTAGCAAGCTAGATCTCCTGTATGTAGCTGCCTGTCGCCTATTCATTAATTTATCCATATACTAACTTCTGTCTCCATTTTTGATCATCCATTCTTTTGCATATTGCTGTGTTCATCCATTTTTCATTTGTCTATCTGGTTGTCCATTTAGCATCACATAAACGCAGTATACTGATGTTAGCTCTGTATGAGGGGCGGAGTAGGCTGGGAATGTTGGACAGAGAGCTGTCAATCAAGCTGCTCATTAGCCACACCCACACAGGGCCAATGAGTGGTTGAGCCGTGTTTTTAAACCAATTACAATTAATATTATATTATATTACATTACTGATTGACAGTTAGGGGTGGCACGGTGGCGCAGTGGGTAGCCTTGTCACCTTGCAGCAAGAAGGGTCTGGGTTTGATTCCCAGGCAGGGTGTCAGGGCATGTTCTCTCTGTGTCTGTTTCTTCCCACAGTCCCAAGACATGCTGTTAGGTGAATTGGAGAAGGTTACCTCTCCTGTAGGTGGGAATGTGTCTGGATGGACTGGCAGCCTGTGTGTATGTCCCTTTGAGAGCTGGGATGAGTTCAGAAGGATAATACGGAGTAGAAGGTGAGTGAGTAATTTGCTCTTCATGTTATACAGTACTTTCAGTTTTCTGAAATCTGCTGGAATCCCATTTAGGTTGGTTGCATTTTCTGCTTCTTGCAATTCAAATAACTCCAAACATATTCAGTGATGTTGAGTGATGCTGGAGTGATTGATGTGTCTGTCTTCTTTTTGGTGTTTGGTCTGCTCCCAACACACTTGATCCAGATAGCCTGCTAATGAAAAGCCTTTAAAGTGGGTGTACTGGGGCAGGAAAAGGCAAATATGTGCACTGCTGGGCCTCCAGGGCTAGGATTGGGAACCACTGCTGTACTGTATGTGGTATCTTTTGTATCTCTAGCAGTATGTCACATTATCCTCTCATTGCTGGACTGACTTAGTGAAGATTGGCAGTGCAGCTGAGGCCATCTAGAGCTGAGAGTGACTCAGTACAAAGGACAGATCACAGTTTTGATGTGAGTTTTAACTTTCCAAACTGAAGCACATATCAAAGCTCTTTTGGTCCAGAGGCGGTTTAAGCACTGGGTTTGGGTGCTAAAATCCCAACAAAGGGATAAATTGTGTGGGTTTTGTGAGCTTCTGCCCCCTGTGGGGGTCCTGACCATTGAAGAACAGGGTAATAAAGTATACAGGGAAACTGATAAAATGGACAATGAGTGTAGATACAAGGAGGTGGTTTTAATATTCTGTTATGATATGTCTATATATGTAGTGGTATACCCGCAAGCTGTGGCAAAGTTGGCAGTGCTGACAGCTAGAGAGTCTGAGGTCTGATTCCCTGGATGTTCTAATTCCTCATTTTGTAACTGTTTTTCTTTGGCTTGTTTCACTTGTTTCATTTCTTTGTCTGTTAATGGGGACTCTGAGTTTAAATAAAAGCTAGTGTATACGACGACACATTCTGTGTTAATATGACCTCCAATTAATCAACCCGTATACTTTCCTGTTCCTGACAGCAGGTCTGCAGTCATTTCACTGTGCCAGGAGTTTCTGTAATTAGAATACTGCAGATCATGTCAAATCACCGAATCCAAAAACCTGCTGTCATCCTTCCCTCCTGTCCTGCTGGTTCTTTTTAATGCAGGTCCAAATTCAGCTCTCCACCCACTCCCAGCAAGAGCGTCCAGATAAGCTCTCTCTGCAGAGTCACTGTTATCATCACTAAGATCTCTCAGCATGCCCCACTTTCTAAAATCTGATCTTTGTATAAAAGGAATGTCAGAGATTTAAAGCTACAAAATGCAGGTCTGGCTACTAACTGCCAGGAGCACTCAGAGTGAAAATACAAGATACTGTACACACTCTGCATCCACTTTATTAATGATATAATTAATAATGCACCTACACTCACTGAACACTCTATAAGCTGCACTTACCTTCAGTTCTTTGCAGTAGGGTTCAACCCCCTTAAATCGTCAGATTCTTTAGTATTAATGTTGTTTCTGCTGTATCATATTTTATTATTGTGGATGTGGATGGTCCAAGTTTCCACCAATTAAAGATACACTCATCATCAAAAGCATAGCTGCACCCAGAAGGAAGTGTGGGATTGTAATGCTATTGGGAAGGAAGATAAAGGTTACCAGGAACAATAAATGATGATAAATTTAGACTGATATGGGTAATATTTATTGAGCTACACATGCAGAAGTAGTGTCTCTCAGTATGGTGTTGGGCCACCATGTCAGACGTCTCAGCATGGAGTTGTAGAGGTTCCCAATGGTGTCCTATGATAATCCATCCCATGCAGCTTCAGTATTTTCAGTTCCTGCAGATTTTCAGTGGAGGTGGAGGTGAAGTGAAACCAGGCCTTCTGACGCATGACAACAAACAGTTCATCTTGGTGCTGACCACGCTGCCTCCACACATGGATTTGTTGGTCGCCCCCACTGACACAAAAGCGGGACTTGTCACTGAAGATGACCCACAGCCATTCTGAGTCACTCCATGACAATCTGGCACAACACCATTGCAGTCTGCGGTGAGATGACATGGAGTTAAGGGTAGTCGTCGTAACAGTCTGCGTGCATGTAGTCCTGTCTGTCTCATGATGTCAAATCTACCCACCAAGTTTCATTCCTGCCAGTTGATTCCTACTGTGTGCAGCTATTTTTTCATTGGTGAGTGTATTACACTAACGAGGACACTGTTGGCTTACAAATGGGCTGTACATTAAAATCATTAAAATATAAAAAGACAGATGCTTGCTATTAAAACTAGGTTAGAGGCTTTAACACAACAAAAGGAATCCAAAAACAGAGCCAAAATTCAGCCCAGGGTTCAGAAGCAGAATACAGCAAACAGTCCCCAGGTAGAACCTCCAAAGAGTGGCCATAACGGAAAAGAGGTCAAAACTGTGAGATACCAGAAACTAAGGCAAAATACTAAGGACTAATTCAAATAGGAACAAATAGAAAAGAAGGTCAAATACAAGAACGACTAACAGTGACACAAGTTTGGTACACTGTAGTGAACTGCGGCAATACTTCACGAAGCGTGTCGGAAAACAAACAGCTTATATAGTGGAGTCAACAGGTGACAGAAATTAGTAATCAGGAGCACATCTGGTCTGGATTGGTTGATGGCAAAGAAGGCAGAGTCATATGACCCCCAGAGGAATTCTGCTGGTATGAGTCCAGGGGTGCATCCCAATTGCGCACCTAATACTATTACTAACTAGTCTTTGAGTATGTAGTATATAGTACCGTTACAAATGCCAACAAATGCATATACTCAAATCTACAGTGCACACTTGGAACCAGCTGATTTTTGAGTACAATATTGTCCCACAATGCAATGGGAAACGGAAAAGAAGGAGCTTCTGGAAAATTCTGAAAAAATGTAGGACAGTGATGTGATGGTGGCTGCAGTGGTGGGTGGGTAAAAAATGTATATATTTATCACAGTTCCTTACTCAGGCTTTAACATGGAGTCTGTCTTTTGTCTTTAAAATAGCACTTTTTCTGAATCTGATCACTGGAGGGCCAATATGCCCACCAGAGGAAGTACAGCACATTCGCTTTTTGTAGTTCAGGCCTGAGGATGCCAGTGGCAGCTTCTTTAAACTCTGGCTCTTGAATCGATGCCATCCTCTGCTTTGAGTTTTGATTTTAAGATCCTGGATACCCAAGACGATGGTTTATAAAAGAACCACAAGGCTGGACAACACCACACAGGAAGTGTACTGGACGAGCACAATGAAAAACGTCCTTTAAAGCTGTAGCTCAAAGGCATCTGTTTAGGACTTTCCTCTTCTAACTGCATGATTTAGTTGACATAATTTATGCTGTGGGTGTTGAATTAATTGATGGAAATGATAAATGATTAATAAGCTTTACTCAGGGAGAAATAAAGGCTCCTGCCTATCAGGTATGTGCCTCCCGTAAGTCAAGCTACTACATTTATGATGAAATGCTTCATTTTCCAAAGATTTAGAAAATGAAAGAAACTGTTTTCTTGGTATCAGTGATTTTCGGTCATCTCAAGTCAAGTTAAGCTTTATTCATATTGTGCCTTTTACAGCAGATGTTGTCACAAAGCAACTTTACAGAGAATCCAGGTCCAAGCCTCCACTCATTAAGCCAAGGGCAACAGTGGCAAGGAGAAATTGAGGGGCAGTCGGGTGGAGGTTAGGGAACCTGCCTTGTGACCGGAATGTTGCTGGTTTGATTTCCTGAACCAGCAATAACAACTGTAGTGCCCTTGAGTAAGGCAACCCAACTGCTCCCCGGGTGCCATGGATAGGTGTCACGTCCTGTCATATCTTGCCCCTGTTTGTCTCCGTTTTCTCTGGTTTTCTGTTTCTGTCTCTTTTTTTCTCTTGTCACTTCCATGTGCCTTTTGTTGTCCTGTCCCATGTGCTTCTGTTTGTTTTGGTTTTTGCTCCTCCTGCCTTCACCCTCTTGTCAGGCCCCTCACCTGTCCTTAGTTTGTAGCTCCGCCCCTTCCCAGATGTTCCTTGTTAGTCCTTGTTCATTTATACTCCCTGTTGTTACCTTTGTTTTGTTTTGGTTTTTTGTCTCCATGGTTGTTGTTTTTGTAACCCTGTTCACAGTCGCTTCTTAATTTGTTAGTTTCTTTGGTTTTGTTTTAATTTAGTCTTTATTAAAGACTTGCACTTACATCCTGCCTCCTCGTCTTGTCCCCACGTGACAATAGGGCCCACTGCTCTGGGAAAGTGTGCTCACTGCCCCCTAGTGTGTGTGTTCACTGGTGTGTGTATGTGGGTGTTTCACTTCATGGATGGGTTAAATGAGGAAGACAAATTCCTCTGGGTGCAAACACAAATGGCAAAAAATGGCTCAAAAAGTTCCCTAGTCAGAGAATAATTAGCCTTACCTAAACTCCCTCAGAGCAAGAGGGAGACCAAGACGTTGAGAGGAACCAAGACTCAAAAGGGAATCCATCCTCCTCTGGTCCACACCGGATAGAAAGACAAGCACAAAAGCAAAATAAAAGGATGAGAATTTACAATTATATGCAATACTGAATATCGAATAACCATAATTGTTAGAGTCCTATGAGAATAGCAATGAGAAACAGACCTGGAAGGCTGAATGAGCATAAAACTATCCACCCTCTCTCTCTGTTTCGGGGCTTCCAGATTAACCCAGTGCTTGACTGTCCTAATTAGCCTCTCTATACTTCAAGTCCTTGTAGATGTCCCAAAGATGTTTGTTCAGAAGAGTAACAAGGTTTGTACATTATCTACAGAGAATTATCTACAGGGACCGGTTGTTCTGTACTACATTGACTACGTAACTGTTACTACCTCCAGTCTTGCACAGAAACTCTCAAGACACCCAGGTACACAGAAAGGAAGGCTCTTACTTTATTAATTACCAATACAGAGTAAATTATTAGTAAATATAGAATAGAAATAAGACACTAAACTCTTTACATATATAAGCTTCAAGAATAAGAAACAAATTTTGTTGTGATAGTACGAATATACCAAATACAGTTCACATAATTCTTTTACTGAGATTTTGTTTAAGCATGTATGCGGGTATTATAAACACGTAGGCATCGCTCCAAACTGTACTATAATAGTACACAATTGTATAAGCAAAAATGACCAGTATAACTTCTCCTTTCTCCCAAATTCTGACTGGATCTCTCTTAAAGCCCTGCTCTTATCCATGTAACATCCACGGTTTAGTTTTGGGCCTTTTGTTTGAGTGCATGTACAGCAGGTGGCAGCAAAGCCTCATTTATGACCAGATGTAACAGTTTCACCTTCTTACATCATACACATCATGTCAGTGATCAGGTGGTATCAGAGCAGATTGAGGATGGGGGTGACTGTCTTGCACTGTCTACAGATTGTTTACAGGATGAACTCAGTACTGGCCATGCTGAACACTGCTTGATAAACACCACCTGAATAAAGAAGTTGCAGTTTTGTTTAAGCACCTTAACCCCCATGTGCTCTTATAACTGCTGGAGGTTTTCATGGGATTCTATAGTTCACTATGAAAACACAGTGTTGATTTAAATCTTTTAGTCATATACAAGAATCTGGACTGGTTAAGATTTCATATTTTACAATAATTACCAGCATGTCATGTGTTCTTATGTGTTGTTTTGGACAGAATGTGCCTCTGTCAAAAGGAAAAAAGTAGTGTGGCATATACATGGTGAAAAAGCACTAGCACTTTATTTGAAAGCTATCAGCATTAGCAAACTTAGCAAC
Organism: Semaprochilodus insignis; assembly: GCA_034552555.1. Classification (NCBI taxonomy): domain Eukaryota; kingdom Metazoa; phylum Chordata; class Actinopteri; order Characiformes; family Prochilodontidae; genus Semaprochilodus; species Semaprochilodus insignis. The sequence goes on from CM067475.1 coordinate 29,423,448, forward strand.
ATTAGCAAACACAGTAACGCTTCCTATTATGAGTCTGGCATTCACAGTGCTTTTTATATATATAATTATATATATTTTATATAATATATAACTATGTAACTGTAACTAAAGAGCAACTACACACTTGTGCTAGTCTTTATAAAATATTATGGATGCCTTGCTATGAAAGTATTATAAATGCATATATATATTTAAATATAAAGTATAAAGCACATATAACAATTTGTAACACTTTTTATTGTACATTTGACAGATAACTAGTAACAGAACAGATGTTATAATGCATTATGGAACCTGACTTTGCAAAATCATATAATCTAGCTTAGTTTTGAATGTCATTATAACTGCATACGGGAAAGTGTTAACACATTCCAGTAAGTGTTGACTAAGTAAGGCATTAACAATGGCTACAGGGCTTAACTAATGTTAAGTAAACATGTAACAACTACATGTTTACATGTTAGGTAAATATGTAACAGTTGTATCATGCTTATTTAACATTAGTTAACCATTGTTCATGTATTACTTCACGTTAACTAATGTATTCTTGTTAATAAGTCTACACTAAATGTAAAGTGTTACGGAGAAATTATACACACTTATGCCTGTGTTTATTTTATAAAGTAGTACGAATACAGGATTCATGGGAAGTGTTATTGCAAAGTTCATAACACATATATAAGCAATGAATTAATAAGTAGATTTTTTTTGTCTAAAATCCAAGTCAGTTAAAAGCCTGACAGTACTCAACACTGATGGCTTCAAACAGCTGAAAAACAGTGCCAAGTGTGTTTAGGTTTAGATCAAGTGTGTTTAGAGTGAGGCCAAATATTCTCTATAGGGTTTAAACCTGTACTCGGACCAGCCCAAAACTATTAGTTTTTGCTTGTCAGTGTATGTTCAAAAATCTTATACAAAAATATTTCAGTTTATGTAAGTATTGTGAGTTATTACAGTATATATAGTAGAAGTAATATGTAGAAGTGCTTTTGTTATAGAGATATAATCTGTTCTTGACTGCTGTTCTGCTGAACTGCTGTTGACTGGCCATAAGCTACTTTAGTTCAAGGCCACTTATTTCCATACAGTAACAAAATAACAAACTAATATATGAATAACATATTAATCAAAATTATATATATATATATATATATATCTGTTTAATGTATTATGTATTAACCCTTTACTGGTTATTATATATGATAATGTATATGATATTATAATTTAAGAAATAAAAGAAAATAAAAAAGATATAATTTATTTAATTTATTAAATTATGATAATAATATAATACACAATTATCATATACCATATCATGTATCATAATTATAAGATAATTTTTATTGTTTATTAAATTATATCATAATATATAACAAAAATACAGTGTTAAGCGTATGTATGCATATTCCATGTGTAAGTAGCCTCCCAATAAAGGGTTAAGGAATAAGCACTATTTACATACGCCAATATGTTTCTACAGTGAACAGTCAGCTGTGTGATCTGATTGTAAGTAGACTGTGTGGTGGTTTTCTTGAGGGCCACAGAAGGGCGCTGTTCACTGATTCCTGTGACTTACTGCTAACTGATTCCGCTCATTAAGCACTAAGCAAACTGTGTTTTGGAGCAGATAAAACTTTTCAGGACAGGCATTTAAGAATATTTAGATTTGTTAAGTGATACTTGAGGTGCTACAGGCAATGCAAATCTGTAATGGGCAGAAATACTAATGCATATGAAAGCGTACAAAGGTAAAACAAAGAATGTCCAAACAAAAACAAGTATTTCCAAAATGTCAACTTTACAGGAGAAGGCAAAAAACTAGGTTGATATTGATGGAAGCCAATGGAACCAGGCTTCTTTTCAGGTGATTTTGGGTCATTTCTGTTGGTTCATTCATCATGGGCTGCTATGTTCAAATGATGCATACAAGTAAAAATCAACAAAATTAGAGATACATGTTTCTCTTTGGACAGCAGCAATATACGTGATATCTGGAATTCTTGGTGCTCAATGATTAAAGAAAATAATAACAAATACAAATGTCCTATAACACATGTTCACTTGTGGAACTGTTCACAATGCATGACTTTACATATGAAGTTGTTCAGACCATTTTAATGAAGACATATGTGAAATGTGTTAGCTGAATGACAGGCATGATAATGGGGCAGCTGCACTGACTGCAGCCAGCAGGCCCAGGTGTGCTGGATTACTGTCAGCGTACGCTTTATCTTTAAAACGTGATTTTGCTGCAGTTAATATCAAGGACAGTAAACCTACGCCACATTGCATTCTCTCTCCCTGTAGTTTGACTTAACACTGAAATGGTAAATGCTTAGGAATACAGTAAAAGCACTGTTTCAAACACGAGTGATCAAAGAGGTACATGAAAATATTGCTGCATGGAAAGTTCATTTCACTTATTTCAAAGTTTTGTTATGTATATATCGTTGCTGTCCAAAGCAAAACAAATATATCCAAAATGACAACTTTACAGGAGAGGGCTTTTTAATTAATTTGAATGTATGTCAATGGAACCAGACTTTTTTCCTAGCAATTTTGGGCCGTTTCTGTTGGTCCATTCATCATGAAACCCTCACACAGTGTAAACAGCTGCTGTCTTCAAATGATTAACAAAACGAAAATCAACAAAAATGGAGATGTTTTCCTTTGGACAGTGACGATAAAGCACTATTACTCTTTTATACTTTCATTGTCCAATTTTATCTTAATACTTCACTGTAGAATAATACTGAAGACATCAAACTATAAAATAGCACTCATGGAATTATACAATCCACCTTAAAAACCTCTAAAATGTAACTTTACAGGAGGATGAAACAGCTTTCTTAACCTGCAGTGGAGGCTGATATAACAAGATTTATTTCTAAGCAGTTTTAGGCCAGTTCTATTGGTCTGTCCATCATGAATATTCACTAAACTGAAAGAAGTAGAGCTTTTACACTGTGCAGAAAAAGAGAGAAAGGTTTTTTGCACAACAAAAAATACAAAAGCATAGTTGTACCCAAAAGCATGTGACATAAGCAAGGACGGGCCTTATCTTGATAGAGACGACCAACAAATCTGTGTGTGGAGGCACCGTGGTCAGCGCCAAGATGAACGGAACAGTTGGTCCTGATGTTGCTCCACCTCCACCCCGACCGCACAATCTGCAGGAACTGTGTGAGAATATTCAAGCTGCATGGGATGGATTATCACAGGACATCATTAGGAACCTCTACAACTCCATGCTGAGACATCTGGCATGTTGCGTTAGCAAACATGGCGGCCTGATGCCATACTGAGAGACACTACTTCTGTATGTTTAGCTCAATAAATATTTCCCATATTAGTCTAAATTTGTCATTATTTATTGTTCCTGGTAACCTTTACCTTCCGTCCCAATAGCACTGCAATCCCACACTTCCTTCTGGGTACAACTATTCTTTTGATGATGAGTGTGTATTAGAGGTGGTGTTTTGTCCAACATATAACACTGTGATACATCAAGAGTATATGTGGTACATCAGGATATGTATTGTTTCAGACTCTCATCAGTTGGAACTGTTAAGTGTAAGCCTGTAGAGTCTTTAAGATCACCAACAACATCAATTTAGGGTGTGTCTAAACGTTTGACTGGTAGTGTAAGTGGAGAAGACGTGTGTTGGTGTGAATTAGAGGAAGAGGGAGAGAAATAGAAACAGACGTGTCTTTGTCTATGCAGATGTAATCTCCGCTACGCTTTACTGCATGTCTCCCTGTGGTAGATGAGTGATAAGAAGACTGTGCTGTCACTGCATTAGTACTCTTCCTCTCTTCCATTTTAATCCTTTTTGTGCCGCAGGGAAACCACTGCCCAGACCGGTCACCTGGGGGTTTCGTTGGCGGCGGTGTTAGCAGCAGGTTAGGCCTTTCCGTTGTGATACGAAGGCGTAACCTTGAACTTTAAGCCAAGATGTAGCTGTATGAAAACGAATTTCTAGTTTCTGTTTGCAGTTTGTCAGATTTCACTTTCATACCGTCTCTTTTCATTTTAAAAAAAAAGATCTAATCCCCCCCTCTCCCTCCCCCCATCATTTCATTTCATTTTCATTTCATTCAGTCCTCCTCCCTCCATCTCTCTGCCCTTCACACTTTTCTTGGTTTAATATATTCATTTCACAAGGCCCAAACCTGCTCTTTCAAACAGGCAAGCCATTTTTATGTCTTATCACGGCTGGGCCACAAAGGCCGGGGCTGGGCTAGCACCATTAGCATTAGCATGGCGCGGATACGCCTTAACGTGACTGACACCTCGTCTGGGATTACTCCTTTGATTGACACCTCACCTGAGCAGGTGGGCCAACTGATAGGAAGCCTCTACATACATATGGAGCCTTTTCATAGGAAATAAAAATATGCTGAGAAGAGAAAGTGAGAAAGACTACAGCTGGGACATGTACTGGGATGAAACAGTGTTTTAACTGGGTTTCGTCAAAGTACTAAATCAGCAGATATATGTCTTCATTGGAAGACTATTTCGTGGAGTTTTTACATAAAGGAATCAGCTCAGTCATATGTTGTCAATTAGTTGTCTGACAAATGACTTTCCAGGAGGTTGCCCGCTGTTTACACTACTGTTTATGTTTTATGGCAGTAGATGTTTCATTTATTGTGTTTCAGTTACCTGTGCAGCACTAATAGAGGCAGTTGTGGGCTGGGGCTTAAGGAACCAACCAGAGGGTCACCGATTTGGTTCCCTGAACTGACAGGACACTACTGAAGTGCCCTGAACTGCTAACCCAAAACTGCCGTGGATAGGGCTGCCCACCACCCTCCGGGCAAGTCTGTTCACTGCCCCCTACTGCATCTGATCCACTCAGGCCAACTCAACATGTCAGCGTCACTCCAGTGCTGAGAATGATCCACCACCCACATAATACCTGCTCTGTGGTGGTCCTGTGGGGGTCCTGACCATTGAAGAACAGGGTACTAAAGTACACAGAGAAACAGATGGACTACAGTCTGTAACTGAAGAACTACAGGGTGCTCCTATATGGTCAGTGGAGCTGATAAAATGGACATAATTACTGTCCACCACTGGATTAAGACCGAAAAATTAAGAATGAAAATCCACCAAAGATTGGGGGATCAAGAGTGGCACTAGAATCTTTTTACCTAAAATGAGTTGATTAAGCAAGAGTAGACATAAGAAGGTATACCTAATAAAGTGGCTGGTTGGAATATAGTCCTTATGCAGTAGTGTTGGTGTACAGTACCTCAGTAAGTGTAATGTGTTAGTGTACTGTAAGTAGTGTGTTGGTGTATCTGTCCTTCCTTTTGGCTTTTGTGTGCATAAAAACGCAACATGTCTAAACGAAAGAAGAGTGAAGTGAACCCACCAATCAGGGAACAGCAGTCACTTTGTTTTGAGCTTGTTTTGACCTGTTGGACAGAGCTGGGTTCTAGCTAATGGAAACTGTTCTCCTTCAGTGTTCTGTGCTTATGATCATTTGAATAGACATCAGTGTCAGACTAATTAATGAGCTTCTATTAAAGACTGGTGGACTGAGAGACACTAGAGTCTCTTCACCTAAAATGAGCTGATTAAGAGTCTTGTTCCAGAAATGATAATAAGACATTAGAGCCATAATAAATCATGCTACTGTCACTCTCCATACTATAAATACTTTAGTACTTTTACTCCAGTGGAGGTCTAAAGGGAGGAACCTCTACTGACACTGGAGGAGTATTTTACCATGGGGATCTCTACTTTAACTCAACTACATGGCTTCATCTATCATACTTAAACATGATACTTAAGCATGAATCTGGCCTCCGGTTCTGTTAAGTATTACTATATTAATTACAGCATAGTGGAGTTAATTTAGAGTTACTTGCTATAGTTAGAATGAGGTGTTTCTCCAGAACCCTCCTTGAACCTGCCCCAGCGATGACCTGCATTCAAACACTGGATCACCCCCACAGTCCTCTGCCATTCTGCACAATGTTTCACTGTAGTATGGCTGTGTTTCTGCTGACGTTTTGTATCTCCACAAGCCTTTCAAAACGTCTGCTTAACGATTTCGGGCTTGTGCGTTTGGTTCAGAGAGCCATAAATCAGCAAGTTTGTGTCGCAGCAGGAATGTGCACTGCTGTGTGTTTGAGTGACTTGATCCAGATGTGCGTGTGGCTCTCTGTCTCTGCTGCTCCACGTTCTTTGCTCTGAGCGTCTCTGATTGCCGCAGCATCTGCGACACCATGCCTGGGCCGCAAATCGAGTATAAACACGACTTCCAAACAATGAAAATTAATTAACTTGTGTTTAGATTATCTTCATATAAACCTTCAGCTCTTGTTTTCAAATCACCTCTTTGGCCGGGCACTGGTTTATTTTCTTTGTAGGCTAGCAGAAGGTCATCTCCTCGACTTAGCCACACGTCTTGTGAGAAGTTACTGTTTATGTGGCTGCCCTAGTTCCTAGCTTTGTTACAGGACTGTTTCTAATGTCCAGAACATGTAACATGACCAGCGTCATAGCATATATTTCTGTCTGGTGTAATGTAGTCAATCAGATAAGATGTGGTTGGTGTCTAAAGAAGTCTCCTTCTTTATATTTGAACTGGAGCTGTGACTAACAAGCAGAAATTGGGACTGAAGTCAAAGACTTGCAGAGTGGGTTGACCCACCATCAACTGACTCTCGACTGGACATGGACTAACTTTAAACTCACTTGTGATTTGGTCTGGACTTGGCAGTAAGTCACAACTCAATCTAGGCTTACCATTATTTGACTTATGACTGAACAGACTTGCCATTAACTAACTCTTCACTGGATGCGGATTTGCTATTACCTGACACTTGACTGGACATAGACTTTCCATTAAGTGACTCTTCACTGGACATGGACTTGCCATTAATTGACTTTTGACTGGATGTGTGCTCGGCGTTAACTGGAAACTAAATGTAGACTTGCCATTAACTGGCTTGAGATTGAACACAGACTTGCCATTAACCGGCTTTAGACTGAATACAGACTTGCCATTAACTGGCTTGTGATTTGACTATCTATTAATGGGCTTGCAGCTTGATTCAAACTTGCCCCAAACTGACTCATATCTGGACACAGATTCATCATTAACTGATTTGTGATTCACTTTGGACTCTGTATTAAGTCATGATTAAATCACTTGAGACTGGACACAGACTTCCCTTTAATTGACTTGTGACTTGATTTTGACTCAGCATTAACTGGCTCATGATTTGATTCGGACTCACTTTTAATGGACTTACAACTTGAATCTGACTCAGCATTAATCGACTTGTGACTGAGCATGGACTCCACATTATTTGATTCAGTCATGACTCGACTCACCATTAAACTGATTCTCAACTGGACACGGTCTTGCCATTACATTACTTTGACTTAACATTAACTGACTCGTGATTCGACTTGGACTCTGCATTAACCGACCCATGACTCTCCATTTATTGACTCAGCATTGAACTGGTCTTTACTCAGCTAACCGGTCTTTCCATTAACTGACTTGTAACTTTGCTTTGACTGACCAACAGCCTTGTGATTTGACTTGGACTTACTATTAATGAAATTGCAACTCAACACACTTATCATTAGCCAACTCTTGGGTCAACTTAGGCTCACCTTTAATGGCAACTTGTAATTTTTCTTATACATGCCATTAACTGCCTCACAACTGGACATGCACTCATGTTAAACTGACTTCTAATTTGGCCTAGAATCGGCAATAACTGAGTGAAAACTCAGTCTAAACTCACAATTAATTGACTCAAGACTAAACAGACTTATCATTAACTGATTTGAGACTTGACTGTAATTAGCCCTGAACTGACTCATGATTTGATTAGGACTGACTGTTAATGGCTATGTGACGCAAATCTGACTGGGCTCATTACTGAGCATGGACTCACTATTATTTGACTCAGGATTATATCATGTCATGACTCAACTTACCATTAACTGTTTTTCAACTAGATATGGTCTTGCCATTATCCAGCTTAGTAATCAAGTCAGGATTAAACTCAGACTTACCATTAATGGACTTGTGACCGAATACTTACTATTAACTGACTCTCACCTGGACTAACTGTAAACTGACTTGACTAGACTCTGCAATAACTGAGTCACAACTCAAATTAGACTCACCATTCATTGACATTGATTTAATTCAGACTTGCCATTAACTGAATTGAGACTGGACGCAGACTTGCCTTTAACTGACTTGTGACTTGAGCTTGACTTACCATTAACTGACTCATGATTTGGACTCACTGTTAATGGACTGTTAATGGACTTGCAACTCCAATCTGACTAGTCATTAACCGACTCACAACTGAGCATGGACTCAACATTGTTTAACTCAGCATTAACTTAGTCATCGCATACTCACCATTAACCGATTTTCGACTAGATGTGGTGTTGGCATTAAATTACTTGATAATTTCTGTGACTCGACCTAGACTCTGCATTACTCAACTCATGACTGAGCATGGACTTACCATTATTTGATTCAGCATTAAGTCAGTCATTATTCACTGACTTGTGACTTGTGACTTGACTGTGCCTTACCGTTAACTGACTCAAGATTTGACTTGGACTTACTATTAATGGAATTGTGACTTGACTCTGACTTGACTTGTGATTTGACTTTAACTGACTGATGATTAGATATGATCTTACTGTTAACTAACTTGTGACTTGATTTTGACTTGACATTAACTGACTTCTGTTCTGATTCGAAATTAATGGACTCGTGACTGGACACAGACTTAATTATTATTGACTTGCAGTTTGACTTGTGTCTTGGACTCAGCTTAGCTCAGAATGAATAATAATAATAATAATAATAATAATAATAATAATAATAA
>CM067475.1:29440707-29460705 GCA_034552555.1 Semaprochilodus insignis
TTATTATTATTATTATTATTATTATTATTATTATTTGCACGAGGGAATTCTACATATATAAATATGTAATAGTTAATATGAACGTCAGGTAAATATTTCAATTGTTAATTAAACCTGAACGAACTGAATTTAATTCTTCGTTAACTCAGTGCGCGCGCCTGTAATATGTAGACATATAGATTATTTATACAGGTATTCGCCGTTTTGTTACTGTGTGTGTTGTATCAGTTGTAGTCCGCGTGTTTAGTCATATGTGTTGTGTTTGTACATTGTTTTTACTGTGGGCTCTTTTAGAGTGTGTAGACGAAAACTAACCTGTTGGCCTGAACCTGCCTCACTTGCACTGTACTGACATCACTGACAAATACATCAGCATTGGTTAGCACAGCTGATAATGAGCCAAACTGGCTAAACTGACACATTTACAGACGCGTGTATTACTGAATAACCTACACTAGCAATGGATGGTCAAACAGTTGGTCAAACAGTAACAGTGTTTATGCTCCTCAGTGCACTGTCAGAATTTAATGTACTGTACAGGTAGATACAATGTAGTCCTGCAAACAGTATTCCATCCAGGCCCCACAGGTGTAGAGTTAGAGGTACATTGCATTCACTCTGCTCTCATGGGCACGTTTTTACTATTATATAACTTAAAAATAGAAATAAAGCAGAAATAAAAGAGCCTAGACAGGTTGTATGTAGTCAGTGCAACATGAATAGATAAAATTGTAATAATGCAGTAGACTGTTGCAATAATGCAATAACTGCAATAGAGCTTTGGTACAGTTTTCTCCCAGACTACAGGTCACGAAGACGCACCTTTGGGGGGTCCCACCACAACCACAGTTTGGTGCCACTCATTTCTGAGAGTCCGTCTTGATCTTAAATGACCCTCACTGCCAAAAGCGATCAGCTGTTTCAACTCAACTAGGACTCACTTTAACAGGTGAGCCTTCCAGCAGTACATAATTCCAACCCCACATTCTCAAACTCACAACGCACTGAAACCATTTAACCGCGTGCTGCTCTAAACTCTGTAAACACCGCCAGTAAATACCCGAGCCCCCACAAACCCCAAACACCCAGAAACTTCAGACTCCTGTGCTGAATATGAACTGATTCACTCATGCACTCCTGTGAAGGTGCTGGGAGTGCGCACACTCCCGCCCGCCCGCGTTCGCGTGTCTATGCCCCGGAGACGCTAAACTCAAGAGTAAAGATAGCGAGCGGCGTATGTGCGCTCGCGCGTGTCTCCGTCTGTACCTCGGAGACTCCGAAGTGTTTAAATAAAAACAACAGCATTGCGCGCGCGCGCCCTACCATGTGCGCCAGCAGCGCCAGCTCGGCTCCGGTGCGCGGGAACGCGCCGCTGTAGCCACGCGCGCTCCAGGCGGGCGCGAAGAGGGGCGCGAGCGCGGTGGCGGCGCCCTCGGAGAGTCCGTCCGGCGGCGCGTGCGCTCCGTCCAGCCCGTAGAGGAAACCCAGCTGAGGCAGAGCCATGTCCTTCGGGCAATTAATAATAACAACAACAATAATAAAAAAAAATAGAAAAGAAAAGAAAGAAAACAGCAGCCCAGGAGAGCGCGCGCAGGGGCAAAGAACCCGCGGGGACGGCAAAGCAATCCAGATGTGGCAAGAGGACGAGCGCGAGGATGAGCGCCAGTGCGTGGGACGCTGAGAGAGAGAGAGTGTGTGTGTATGTATGTGTGCTCCTCCTGCTGCTCCCCTCTCTCTCTCTCGTTCTCTCTCTCGTGTGTGTGATGGTGACGGGTTGATTGGCAGGGCTACTTAAGCACGAGGCCCCTCCTATGCTGGGGGCACGCGATTAGTGCGCTATGTATGTGAGCGGGTGGGTGGGTTGGTGTTGGAGGTGGGGGGTTATGGGTGAGTATATGTGTGTGTGGGTGGGTAGGTATGCATATCTAAGTGTGTATGTGTGTGCGCACGTGAACTTATATCCATATGCTTGCCTATGTGTGGACATTTGGGGGTCCTAATTGAAAGAGCTTCAGGGACTCCCAGAGGTGCTGCGTGGCTTTACTTTTAGTCTCACTTTAAAAATGTAATAAATGCTATAATAAACACTAGGCAAGTGTAATTAGTGATATACAGGAAGGGCCAATTCTGTAAACAACAAAGTTATCTTATTATTTATCCCATTATTAATATATAATAAATCTCCTGTTCTGTTATAAATACGTAAAAAATACCAGTCATTTCCAATGTGTTTTGAGCATGTAGTAGCTCAACATAAATTATATATGCAAAAAAACATCATCATGCAAATGTCATTAATACAAGAAGTAGCAGTTTCATGTATTTGAATGTGTTTTGAATGTGTAACTACCCTATAGAGGACATGTTCACTGTTTAACTGCATTAGTGCTTATTAGCATTCATGCTAATGACACATAATATTTGTTCAAGCAAAAACACACTTATTGCAAAGATAAATGGTTTTATGTCATTTGCCTAAGCGCCTAAGACTTTTGCACTGTGCTGTATGTGTGTACTCATGGGACCCCTTGTGGCTTAGGGGTCCTAAGTGACTGCTTATACTGCTATTAGCACAGAATGGATTGAGAGGGAGAGGGAGAGGGAGGGAGAGGAAATAATGAGATAATTAATGAGGCAAATAAAACAGTTTCAAGTCCAGTTTATGTGTAATTACATTGTTATTACAATGTCATTAGAACCTTATTACAAAAATTTTGGATTTTTGATTGTAAACACAAAATTAGAGTTCCTGCTTGTGAAGGAGGTTTTCTTTGCTGCTCATTTGCAGTCTCCAGTGCCCCCACTGGGCTTCTAATTTCCCCCTAAAAATGACTTACACTTTGATGCATCATTAAAAGGAAACTACACCAATTGTTTTTCCAGTAAATTCTAGATAATTAAGCATTTGAGATGTCAAACATAGTCATTCAGAGTGGTTTGGTGTGAAATGCTCCATTCTAGAGAAACTTGTCAAGTCAGAACTGTTTACAGTGGTGATGATGGTAACCAGATGTCCATCTCTTAAAGCTCCCTCACAGAATGTTGCTACATTAAATGACTATGTGTATACACTTCCTGATGTGTCTGGGGCATTGTTTTAAGTAAAGTTTTGTGGTACAAATTTGTCTTAAAATGTATTTTTCATTTTAATCCAAATTTTAATCCAAATTTGCCAGTTTTGTCATCATTTTACCATCATCAGCAATACATATATAAACTCGGGAGACACGTGTAGATTCACTGGGGGGTTTGGAGGGTAATTAAAATGGCTATATTTGTGTTGTAGACATGCAGACCCCTGGTTCCCATCACCAGCACTGTAAAGAAACCAGGAAGTCAGGAAGTTCCTCTACAAATGAACCATTTCACATCAAACCGCCAACTGACTACATTACACAGCAATATTGACATGTATATTTAAACAGAAGCTCGTGGTTATCAGTGCATTTACTTCTTTGAACGTTTCCAGGCAGTTCATGAAGTGTACTTTAAAGAATGGACATGCATAGCTGCAGACTTACTGGCACCTATTAAGCTGAATCATGACGGGGAGAGAGAGAGAGAGAGAGAGAGAGAGATGAAGCTAAATAAATGAAAAAAAATGAAGAAAATGATCATTTAACTCCGTCCCGGTGGCCCAGAGTGCCTTGGCAGCATCCAGCCTGGAGAAAGAAACGATGCCGTTTATGGTAATGTGCGCATTAGCATCACACAGGTCGTCCTGTGATAAGGTGGCAGGTTAATGAAATGCTCCATTCACTGCAGCCATTTGATCCCTCTGAGAGGTTGTGATAAGAGAGCCGAGCAGAGGAGCCCGCAATTAAAGCCGCAGCCTATCTGCCCTTCACAGTGCACCTCTCTCACTCGTTCTCTCTCTCTCTCTCTCTGCTGGTAATGAGGGCTACTAAACGCTGTGCTAATCCTCCTCCAGGGTGATCCATGCTATCAGATGTTGGGCTTGTAATTATTTATCTGAAAAAAAAGAAGAGTCATAAATTCACGCTGGCACAAATGAACGCAGTCCTGCAAATAGAACCATGGGGTTCTGTGATGGCCAGAACGGTGCCAAAAAGGTTTCCTTAGAATCTTTTATAGAAAGTTTATAGAACCTTTCAGCCATTTACACTTTTAAAAACAATGGTGGCACAAAGGGTTCTACAGAAGAACCAACTTTGGTTCACTAATGAAGCTTTCAATTAATGTTTGAGCCATCTTTTAAATGAGATATGTACAAAATACATAGAGTACAAAGAATTTTAAAAGCTTTTTAAAAAAGTTTAAAGAACCTTCACATCATGTCAAGGTTCTATACCAATAGATAAATAGTTTTCTTAAAGTTTTCTTTAGAACAGTAACACAGAACAACCACTTTTGGTTTGCTAAAGAACCTTTCTATGGATGTGTTTTTTAAAGAACCTTCATGAGAGTGTGAAGATTTTTTTTAGGTCTAAATGATCTCCACATCATGTTAAGGTTCTATACCTATAACAACATTTACAGTCTTTAAAATGCCCATAATGTTTTCTTTGGAACAATACTACAGAAGGACCACTTTTGGTTCACTAAAGAATCTTTTAATTATGTGTTTTAAGAACCATCTTTAAAATGAGATATGCGACTATGTAGAACCTTTTTAAGGGTTCTTTGAATAAAAAAAAATCATCCATTATATAAATGATCTATACCAATAAACTAATATTTACAGTCTTAGAAATAAAATTGCCACAGCATTTTCTTTGTTTTCTCTTGCAACAATACCACAGAAGAACCAATTTAGGTTAAAAGGTTTAGGTTTAGGTTTTTTTAAGAACCATCTTTGAAATGAGATATGTGAGTGTGTTTTTCTTTTGTTTATAGAGTCTCCACATCATGTAAAGGTTCTATATCAAAAACAATATTTTCAGTCAAAACTGCCACATTTTCTTTGGAACAAAAGCACAGAAGAACCAGTTTTGACTCTGAAGAGAATGTTTTGGTTTAAAGAATTTGATGACCAATTAGACTACTCATATAAAATAAGACTACTCATATAAAAGATTTATGAATGGTTTAAAATGAGTTTATTAATATCAAGATCTGAGCTTCATCAGTATAAACGAATTTGGGCTCACAACAGGTCATTGGTGCTTCTTCTGTGTATGTGTTGTAACTGCTTATTAAGAATGTGTTTAAAGTTTTTCATGACCTAATTAATAACTATTAATAAACTATTTATAGTGTTAGCCTTATTCTAAGAGGGTATGAAAAATGTAAACTGTACAATTACTTTTGGCTCCCTGCAGAACAATTCAATGCAACTTTCCTTAAAGAGCTGTGAGATGTGAAATTTTAAGATTAAAGAAACTTGTTTTTATGCGTCATTTAAACTCAGCAGCTGGTGTTTACACTGTGTGTAAATTTCATGATAAATGGACCAACAGAAGTGGCCCAAAATTGCTTGGAAAGACATCTGGTTCCATTGACTTAGAGTAAAATTAAATTACGATTTTGCCCTCTCCTGTAAAGATACCATTTTAAAGATATTGATTTTTCTTTGGGCAGTGACTAATATCATTTTTTAATTCTATTAATTTACAAAGGTTCCTATTTTATTTGAAATTTCTGCATAATACAATTGCTGAGATGTCAACAAAGACATTCAAAGTGATTTGAAATAGTACATTATAGGGGACCCTACCAACTCAGATTTCTTTGTGGGAAATGGTGATGGGAACCAGGGGTCATAACAACACATGGTATACATGTGAATATATATGTAATATAGTAAAAACAATGTGTTTTTCGGGAGCTATGCCATGCACATACCTGGCCACCATGAATAGATGTAAAAAGGTATGTTTTGGTCAAAATTCTATTTCAAAGCTAGTCTCAGTTATATGTTTGTAACCCAGTGCTGGACAGTAACTCAGTAAGTATAGTGTGTTAGTGTACTGTAAGTTGTGTGTTATGTACAGTAACTCAGTAAGTGTAATGTGTTAGTGTACTGTAAGTAGTGTGTTGGTGTACAGTAACTCAGTAAGTGTAATGTGTTGGTGTACTGTAAGTAGTGTGTTGGTGTATCTGTTCTTCCTTTTGGCTTATGTGAGCATATAAACGTAACATATCTAAACGAAAGAAGCGTGAAGCGAGACCACCAATCAGGGTACAGCGATCCCTTTGTTCTGAGCTGCTGGGTTCTAGCTAATGGAAAATGTTCTCCTTCAGTGTTCTGTGCTTATGATCATTTGAATAGACATCAGTGTCAGACTAATTAATGACCTTCTATTAAAGACTGGTGGACTGAGAGACACTGGAGTCTCTTCACCTAAAATGAGCTGATTAAGAGTCTTGTTCCAGAAATGATAATAGGACATTAGAGCCATAATAAATCATGCTACTGTTACTCTCCATACTTAAGTACATTTGAAGGTAAATACTTTAGTACTTTTACTCTAGTAGAGGTCTAAAGGGAGGAACTTTTACTTTTACCCGAGGAATGTTTTACTTTGGGAATCTCGGCCTTTGTATACTGGTTTGTCCACCACTTTGTCCACCACTTCTACCACTGTTGTAACCATTTCATGTCGTAACTCCCTGTGAGGGAGCTTTTAGAGTTTGACGTCTGGTTCCCATCACCACCACTGTGAAGAATTCTGAGTCTAGAATGGAGCATTTCACACCAAACCTCTCTGATCTGTTTTTGTTTACATCTTAAGCAATTAATCACATGAAATTTCCCCTTTTTAAGGTTGGGTAGAATTAACACACACACGCACCCCACAAAGAGAGGAATACACACTGGAACGTTGTTTATATGTGTTTAATGGGCAAAGCTAAGCACTAATTCCCTCACCTGCAAAAGTCACACCTAACAGAAAACATTAAAGACTTCCATTCTGTAGGGCTGAAGTCATATTCACATTCAAATGACTGACTGAACATGGTCAATACACGTTTATTCTCTCTCTCTCTTTCTCTCTTAAGCCCATATGCGCTAATATACATCTGCTTCACACGAGCTACTGAGCCTATTGGGAAGTTAGCAGTCTCAAAGCCCGTCTTTATCTCCTCTGCGTTTCCACTCTTGATTTTCTTATAGTCTTTATTGAGGACCGAGTCAGTGAGTACATTCCTCAGAATTATCTTTCAAAGCAGGGCAGAGAAACGGTCTCTCAAAAAACAGCTTTGAGCCGCGCCATTCAGCAACTCCACAGCCGCAGCCAGCCTGTTTGTGTATTCAGGGGACGCTGTGCGAGCACGAGGGCCTTTTAACACTCCTGTGCAAAGACTACCAAATATATGCTGTCCTCAGCCCTGCCCTGCTTCAGAACGCTTGCCTTTATTTAAATTTCATGCCCCGACAGTCGCTGTATTAATTCCAGACAGCTACAGAGGCATATCTCAAACAATAAAGCAGCAGGTTTGAATGCTGTTACAGCGGGAGGGAAACACTTAATCATAAACATTATTGAGCTGATTAGATGTTCAGTTACTATAGATACTGTCAAACATCATAAACAGCTTACTAAAAAATGGTTTAGACTTATTTTGACCTCTGAGGTTATTCAAACATACAGCTGTTATATTTGCAGTAGAGAGTTCATGATATCTGAGTACATAATAACTGTCACAATGAGCAGCTTAATGCTGTTAATCCTTCAACAGTTGTGCAGTGATGAAGCAGAACCAAGTGTCCATTAGTAGGTGGTGGCTATAGGCTCTATAGTCACAAAAAACTCTCTTGTAACAAGAGTAAAACAAAGCCTGATTTGTATGGACAGCCAATCAGAATAGAGGCAATTTCATCATGTAGATATGTCAATCTTATAGGCACAGCAACACAAACACCCTGATTGCTTGTAAAGGATACAGAGAGGTTGGAAAATTGGGGTAACACTTTATTTGAAGGCCACCTACATGAGGACATCATAACACATGCATAAGCATTGAATAACACATTTATAAAGCATAACTTGAGTATTTATGAACAGCTTATGGGAGTAATTGCAAGATGCCAGAAACTGAAGTAAATGGCATTGAACTGATGTAAGGATTCTGTGCTGATAGGAACTTTTGAACTAGATCTTCCTACTACGTTCTATTACTTGGGTATCATGCTTCATAATAGTGTTATTAACAGAACAACTGTCGATCACTTTCGTTTAAGGCCACTTAATGTTAATGCAGTGTCATTTACTTCATATAACTTCTAGTGATTTCTAGCATAAAGCAGCCGTATCCACTCAAATATTTCTTCATAAATATGTTACTAAGTGCTTATGCACATGTTATGCAGTCCCTATGTATGCAGCCTTGAAAATAATCTTGTGAAATTGAATGAATGTGTTTGGTATATAAAGCTGCACAAACACAGGAAATATGTATCGGAAGAGAATCATGTAACACACATGCCCATTAACAGTGATCTGTTTCATGTATAATGTATTAAGAGACTCTCTGTCTGCAGTTAAGGGACGCTGTGGGGGGGGTGTGGGGGCGGGGGGGCGGTCGGTGTTGACCAGCTCAGCATGGTTTTAATAAGGCAGGCTCGACCCTCCTGATTGTCATCTTTCACTCCATCTCCATCTGCCTGTGTGTCTGATCTGATGACACGGGGGAGCAGGGCTCATTTTGCAGTCCATTAGCTGAGGGCTAGACTCCAATTCCCATGAGTCTTTGTGATCCATATTTCCTCTCCCTGCTGCCCTCACACCATGAATCTCTTCACCTCTCTAACCTCGCTCTCCCTCGCTGACCTTTCCAACGCTGTTGGCCAAACACTGTCTCCTGCAATGAGCCACAGAAACAAATGTATTAATGACTCTTTATGTGTGTGTGTGTATATGTGTGTGAGTACCAGGTGAATGCCACACTGTGGGGACCAAAACTGTTTATACGCTTGTGTTGTGAGGCCCTTTCTTCTTTCACCATAAGCTGGTCCTCTTAAATCATTCAATTTTAAGGTGGAGGCATGTTTTAAAGTTGGGATATTGTTAACGTTTTAAGGTTTTAGGGTTGGGATAAGGTTATGGTTAGAGATGAGCTGATAATAGTTAGGGTTAAGGTGCGTGTCTGTGTCAGTCAGTGCTGATTGTAATGCTGTTGTGTTTATTATTGATTATATTTATTACACTATGTAAAACCCTATATCAACATCTAAACGGTAACTGAGTACAAGCAATTCATTTATATCAGGAGATGTTTCTGAGGAGATTAGATATACATTACTCCACTTATGAGCTCACTGGACAAAAAATTGGTCACCTGTGACTGAAACATATCTAATAGTGTGTACCTCCACAACCACGGATAACAGCTGCGACTCGATTTGGCATGCACTGGACAAGTTTCTGGATGTAGGCCACATCAATGATCCGCCACTCTTGCATCAAAGAATTGTGCAGTCGGGCCAGATTTGGTGGATGCCTTACTTGGTACAATTCTGAGCACATTTTCCTGTAGACTGGGATTTTATCCACTGCTGGTAGACCGTATGACCCTACACTTCCATAAACCTGCAAATCCAGCTACTTCCTTCACACTATGGCCTTTGGCATGTCCAAAGGCAATCACTCCTTTTAGTGAGACATGGAACGAAGGAACGAGACATTCATGATATAACACATTACATGATACATGATGGGAGATTGTTCTGTGAACTGATGCAACCAAATCAGAGCTTTGGCAATGCAGACCAGTGATCTGTTCCTAGTTTGTTTGTTGTTAATGAATATTCATCAGCTGAAATGATTGTTTATAGGTGATAAGAATTGAATCTTATAAAGAACACCCTTTAAGTGGTTACATATGGTTGAAGTTTCGTAATGCTCTGGGTTCTGTTTTGCAGCTTCTGGTGCCGAAGGTATTGAGGGAATCATGAAATCAGAGGATTATCAGGACATTTTAGAGCAAAGTGTGCAAGCCAAGTTCATAAGACTAGGTCTGGATCAAAGATCATGGATCAGCCAGCAGGACAATGATCTGCTTTGGAGCCATTTTCGACACATGGAATGAGACATTGACTGCACTGTACCACCTCTTCTCAATCTATGAATCCTATCACAAGACTCCTAACAACCACCTGGAAGATCTGGTAGACCCACCAAAACTGGCCCCATCAGATAAACTGAACTTAAAGCTTTTGTCTTAGAGAGAGAGGACAGCATCAAGTTCCACCCTTGCTTCAGATCTGTGAACATCCACACATGTGTCTGTCCATCCTCCTTCCACTGTCACAATCAACACCTTAATGCTATGGAGGTCTGAAAGGATGTGTAGTTGTTCAAGAAGCTCCTCACTGAGAAAAGGAGACATGACACATCAAACTAAGAAGCTGCTGATGATTCAGTACAATGGACTGACCACCCCAGAGTCCAGCATCACTGAATGTGTTTGGGGTTACTGGGATGGTGAGATGCTAGAAAATGCTAGTGTCTGCAGACTTCTTTGAGAACCTGAAATTGAGCCTCCTGAAAAGAATAGACGCTGTAATAAGGATAAAGAGTGGACACAACAAAATTTCATAGTATATGTAATATAATATAATATGTGTTGATGGCGCATGTAGTGTTGTTTTTATTCATACACAGTTTTTACCAACCAGGAAACATTCTTATCACTGGTTTGAGTCTGATGTTATATGTACTGGATAATTAAGTAATAATAACTTAGTTTTTGCAGTTAGTTGCTATTACTTGATTGTTTGGACCATTGGGTTTGTTTGAAAATGTGAGTGTATTTATTTTAGTGGGTAGAAAAAGCTCAAAAATCAAGCAATAAGAGAATAAAGGACAGAGTTACCCAGAATTCCTAGCAAGTGCGTTTATTTCTGTTTATTAGCTTTTAATTTTCCTTCAGATGCTGCTTTCAAACAAGTAACACATTCACATGTTATATCTGGGTTAAATGTAACTTTGGAAGCACTTTACATGTTGTGGGTATCCTAACCATGAATGTGTTTAGTGAGAATTGCTGAGTGGTCAGTTTGGTTGTAACAAGACAACAATTACTGCCAACTTTACCATCTACTCTAGCAGTGGTATTAGAGTATGTAGTTCTGGAGACTCTTTATTAAGGGGTTTTCTTTTCTATGTCAGGTTGCGATCATTACAGTTATATCACTGTTTATACAACAGTACTGTTTGTGTGATGTATACCCAGGTAAAAATTAAATATATTTTAATGTACTAGAAATGTACTTTAATACCAGCAAGTACATTTTAAGCACATTATTGTTTTGTGTGCTAAATGTAAGTGCAAAATGTATATATTACAAGGGTAACGAAGTACTAGAAATACTTTAATATGTATTTAATATGTTAATGAACCTAAGAGATGTCTCAAAATAGTATAGTTAAGTTTATTCTATCAGTTAAGATTAGTTTTATTTAAATAAATATTTAATACCACTAATAATGCATATTTAGCATACTAAGTACATAGTAAGTGTATGAAGATAGCACACTTTCAGTACATTAATCATAAGTTCAATGAAGTATATTAAGTACACTTAAATTAAGTGTACTTTAGTGTACTTTTTTTCTCTTGGGTACTTTGTTTGTTACACTTTAAGTTTTGAGTGAATTTAACTCAATTAAGTTCAGTGAACATAAAAAAGAGTTTTTTAAAAACTTAATTAGTTTGAAGCAACAAATTACCTCAAGCGATTTGAGTAAACCTAACTTATTAGGGTTTACAGTGTGTAGGGTACTGTTTATAAGGATACATAGCTCTGTCATTGACCATAAGGTTACATGTCTGAGCAGCTAGCTAAAGCCAAATCGTCAAATCGTGAGGCCAATCATTCTCTGAGTAGAGAGCTTTTGAGCCATTTTGTGATTTTCACACAGAGGAATTTGTATTCCGCATTTAACCCATCCGTGAAGTGAAACACCCACATACACACACAATAGTGAATACACACACTAGGGGGCCGTGAGCACACTTGCCCAGAGCAGTGGGCAACCCTGTCCACGGCGCCCAGGGAGCAGTTGGGGGTTAGGTGCCTTGCTCAAGAGCACTTCAGTCGTTACTGTCGGTTCAGGGAATCGAACCAGCAACCCTCTGGTCACAAGGCTGGTTCCCTAACCTCCTGCCCAAAGCAGCCAGTGTGACAGATGATGTCGATGGGAATTAGCATGTATAAACATTAGTACCTTGCACTAAAGTATTACCCGATTGTTCTTTCACCTAGTGGCTCATTTCTGTTGTTAGAATCCTTTGCAAATCTCAAAGTCTAATCCTCCATTATCAGATTCACCTCCGAGCATGTCTGTAATGTCAGACGCTGGATAATTGTGTATTTTTATGCTCATGTGCTATGTGTGTGTGTGCCTCATTAACTGGCTGTAGGGGGTAAGTGTATGCCAGCATCTCCCTTCTTCTCCCCTCAAATGCCCTTCAAACAGACCTGGACACCCACACAGACACATACAAACCAGGTTTCATTAAAGCAAGCAGTCATGTGACTTTCTCAATGATGCTTTTTTTCCCCATTCCGTAAAAATGAATAGACTATATTGAACTTCAGGGGGATGTAAGGCAGGTAGATGTTCTGTTAACTTATTGGTTGATGAACTCAATGAATTTGAATGCAGCCAGCAATGTACGTTAAAACTATCAATTGTCAATGTTCTGAGACACTAAAGGTATAAACATAAGGAACTGAGCTGCTGTTCAACAGGTGCTGACAGCAATAAATGAATTGTGTTGTCTTTAAGTAAAGGATACTAAAATGTATAACCAATGTTCAACCAGAGGAGGACGGGTTCTTCCCTTGAGCCTCTCAAGATTTCTTCCTCTTAGTCCAAGGGAGTTTTTCCTTGTCACTGTTGCCTTTGGCTTGCTCATGGGGGGCTTCTAATTTTCTTACATCTCTACATGGACCCCTTTTCTTATTGATTTTTGTCTTTGTCATTCTTTTAATTTTTCCATAAACTGCTTTTCTGTAAATCTGTTTTGAGAGAACATTATATAAAAACATTTTGATTGAAAAATGGATTGAATGGATGAAAATGGATTTGTCACATACATAGTCATACACGGTACAACTAGCAGTGAAATGCTTAGATAACTGCCTGCTCACATGAAACAATAAGATAGTATAAAGATAAAATATCTAAAATAAAGTAGATTAGAATATAAAAAATATATAAAGATAAGAACCAGATAAGATATTTTAGTCAGAAGGTAATGTAATTACAATATAGGCACTAAATATTCATAAATATACAATATAGAAATACATAAAATTTAAATCTACAGTAGTGGATTTATATATTAGCATTAAATGAGGTATTTAACTCGCTGTTCCTCACTTAGTGGACGAGAGATAGAGCAACCAGGCAGCAACAAAAATGGTCACCTACTGGTAAAAGCAATTTGTCCACTTTTTAATAATAAATATTGTGCTTGATTTATATGGTCAGGGTTCCCTATAATGTTGAGTATTTACAGTACATAAAGCAAGAGATATCAATTTTTAATCAGTACATAATCATAGGTGTACTTTATTTACACATTGTGCTGTTTTTAGGCCTGGGGTACTAGGTCAGACCAAAAGAGCACCCCTATATATTGAATCCACTTTATATACAATTACTTGAAATTAAATTTATATATTGGTATATACAGTATACACATGTATGTAACAGTGATCCCAAACACAATTATTGCCAGAAGTAAGTCAACTGACAGGCAAAATTCAATGTGATATTGTTGGTGTATTGTAGTTTTCTCTGACATGGAAATAATATACCAATTTCAGTCAAGTATTCAGCAATAAATACAATGTATTGCTCAAAATAAGCTGAAAGCAATCAAATATTATTGGAGTAATTGACTTATCCTACAAACTGACTGCTCGGGTAAGTCAATTAACCCTGCAGAGCACATTTATTCACCTGCATGTACCCCTCACATGGACATTACTCCTCCTGGCTTTCACATAATTGACAGATAAAGCAGAATAATGGCCTCTGGAGCTGTTCTAAGTAACAAAGCCGCAGTGATAATGAGTGTGGATCCTGTTGAAGAGGTGCGGTGTAAAGCCGTCATTGTTTCATTTCCCTACCTGGTGGAGAGAGAACAAAAAAAGAACCTGAGAAATGGTTTGGGGTTGTGGGGGAGGGGCCATCCATGAGAATGGAGCTGCCTGCCTAATGAATGGGTGGTGTTACATTCTTTGATAATGGTTATTTTACATAAACCCAGCAAACACTCACGCAGAACTTTTACAGTTCGTATCATACCTTGACCCACTGTAGTTTTCAATCACACGTAAAACAAAAGTTCTAATGTATCTTCTATTCATTTCAGCTTCTCCGCCTGAGGGAAAACGCCCTCAGCACTTATTCCCCACCATCAATTAGTGGACGGGTCAAGGTTTGTATGTAATCAGCTCTTTGGAAGAGTCAATGGGTGTCATTAACTGTGTAAGATTCTCAGATAACGTGAACTCACTTCAGCAGAGGTCAACTGCCTTTAGACTGATGTCGTAGATCAAGCCCAGGCCAGGTTTGCTTCATCCGTGCCCGTTTTTGGTGGCTCACCAATTAACTGGCGGGGATGCGCTTAGTTTGCCGTAAAATCCAGCTCCGTCACTTCCAGCAGAGACTCTGAATTTGACCGATGTTTTACATGATTGCTGACCAACTTCTCATAGTCCCCCCGCCTCCCAC
Source organism: Semaprochilodus insignis (assembly GCA_034552555.1). Classification (NCBI taxonomy): domain Eukaryota; kingdom Metazoa; phylum Chordata; class Actinopteri; order Characiformes; family Prochilodontidae; genus Semaprochilodus; species Semaprochilodus insignis. The sequence goes on from CM067475.1 coordinate 29,455,365, forward strand.
CCCTGGGAGGACAAAAAAAGCTTTCAAGCAGGTTCTTCTCTGAAGCTATGCATTTGATTCCGTTTCACAGATTATTTACTCTTTTGTTTCAGGTTTCAGTTTAATGCTTAGCCGGCACAATCATCTATTAGCATTACTTTCAAGCTCCGTAGGTTGTTGTTCTGAGAGGCTTAGAGCTTGGCCCAACCCTTTGTTGTGGTCAGTGACACTCAGAAGGGGGTCCCATTGGTTAACACAATGAAAGGGCTATAGAGGCTGTGGGCTGCTTGAGAAGATACCCTGGAGCAGGACCTCGGAAACACCTCAGAACAAACACAAATCAAGGCCTGAAACAAAGAAAAAAGGCACCAATCGGTTTCTTGAAATTGGTCAACTCCAACGCTAGAGTTATGAAACAGACAACAATAACAAAAAAAAAACGTTCTTAATTTCAGCTTTCAAACTGCAAACGCAGCAAGTTATGGATTCAAGTCATGGGCGCCGCACGATTGTCAGTTGTTCTCAATTATTTTCATTAAGCCTCTTGATACCGGGACTTCTACTGCCATCTGTCTCATCATCTCGCCGTGGAATTTCAAAGAGCAGCAGGCTGTTATCTCTATCGCTGAAATCTGGTCTGTGTGAGTGAGTGCTCAGGGCTGCAGGACCTTGGGGGATCATGCCTGGTTCCCTGAGGAGTGAGCCCCCCTCATAGAGAAGGATAAAGAGGGTATCCCTTACACAGCTGACCTTCATCCACTTACCAACCCCCATGGAGCAAAGGCCTACATCAGTCACCACCACTGAGACCATTGTCTGACCCAGGATTTAATCAGGTATTAGTTACCCCAAACTGCAACAGAGAGACAGAGAAAGAAAGAGAAAAAGCTTAAGTGATCTCCGCAGCCACCCTATAGCTCACACTACATCAAAGACGCTGGGCTATCGGAGGAATAGGGACAGTAAAGAAGGTTTAATGTTAGCTTTTGTGTTTGTTGGCCAATCTTGACCTACTGATGCATATCCAACCTTAATCATTCTAGACAACAATATATATCTTTAATACCCTTTTAGCACAAATGCTAACCTATGAAATAAGGCTAAATTCCACTGATTCTTGGAACGGTTTGTAGGACTCAAGCATTGATTGTCATTCAGAGTGGACTGACGTGAAATCCACCATTTTGAAGAAACTTGGTCAGAATTGTTCACAGTGGTGGTAATAGGAACCGGACAGAGACAACCAGAAGAGTTGGATGCCTCTGAAAGCGCAGTTGTTCATATTACACAAAATCCATATAGCATTAGGGATGTGCCGATACGGTACTCAGTACTGGTATTGGTCCAATACTGGCCAAAATCACTGAATAGGATATTGAAAGAAAGAAAAAAGTATAATCCCAAATGATCTAAACTATCTACTTAAACTACCACGTTAAGTCAATGTGAAACAGAAATCAGAATGCATTTTTCTAGCTTAATGTGACATACGCCAGTCATTTGTAGCTTGAAGGACATTGTGTAGAAAAAGAGATACAGGTTTTTATGCAACTAAATATATATTAGAGGTGGATATATGGCAGAAATATAATACTGTGATACATCAAGGGTATATGTGGTATGTCAGTATATGTATTGTTTCAGACATCTCATCAGTTGGAGCTGTTGGAGTTGGAGTGTAAGTCTGTAGAGTCTTTAAGATCACCAACAACATCCATTTAGTTGGGTGTTAGTTGGGCATTTTGTCTGGTAGTGTACTTCCTAGTTAAACAGGCTACTAATTAAAGGGAGGCAGGACCTCATTTTATGCTTCAGGATTTGATTGGAAGGTGAACACAGACTTGTAATTGGGTCTGTTTTGCAGAAAAGCCAAAGGAAGAAAAATGCTGAATTGTTGAAACATTGAAATACTTTTTAAGATTTAGATTAGGAGAAATGCTGGTTAGCAGGCTATCCTATTAGCATCCATGCTGCTCTTGCTTTTCTTACACTCTAACAGCAAATGCAAGAAAAGAAGACTTCAGGAGAAAAGAAAGGTCAGGTTAAATAAATCCCATATGAGTGTAACCATCTACCATCTGAGCAAGAGACAGACTGTACGTTTGTGTGTCTGTGCTAGCTGCTTCTTAATCATCTGACCCCTCACAGCCTCTCAGCGCGGCAGAATTCAGGGATAATACCGTCAGATATCTAAACTTTCCTCTCCTGTTAGCATGAACATTAATGAGGTGAGATAACTAATGAGTGAATATTATACAACCAGTCTAAAAACTGCAAGGCAGAAAGTAAAGTGAGGAGAAGAAAGAACATTGTTTGGAGACATTGGTCTGGTTAATGAGAAGGGAGGGAGAACATGCTAAGATAATATTGGTTGGTATAAATTTTCCCTGCCAATGGTTCAAACGTCAGACAGGCATTTAGAAGCGGACAGAAATCATGGAACTTCACTTGAAGGTTATTAGTTTTAGGACATGAACTGCATATAAATTTAAAACTGCACATTTTGATTTCAGCTCAAATGAAAAGAAAGAGCAGCATTGCAGAGCTAGGTCATGTTGTGTTCTATGTATTTCTTTTATTAGGTTAAAAAATACCCTTTATCAGTTTGAGCATGACATTTATTTAGGCTGGTTATGCAAAGTGCATCCAGACTAATATATTATTAACAGCGTAGTTGTTTAAGAGTGGGAAATTGGTATCAGCAGATAAGTTGCAGTATCAGTATTGTTATCAGACATGAAAATGTGCTATTGATCATTTATTTATATATATATATTATGGCAGTTTTAAGACAAACATATATTTGTAGTACATGTAGGGTTGTAAAATAGATACCTTATTTTTTCAGATTTAGCACTATTTTACTATTAGGCCACCAACATTGCATATAGAAAACTCTACATCTGAATTTAATGGGTATATACAAAGCCTATACATCGCAAACACCACCACTGTATAGATATTGGAGGTTCTCTAGAAGCATTTCACATGTGCTGTTGGTGCAAAAATGGCTAGCACAAACCTCTTGCTCTAGTCTTATATCTTATAAGCTATATCTCATATGGTATATACACATTATACAATGTATGGATGGGTGATGTGCCAAAAATATTGCATTACATATTACATATTACATATTGTATTACATATTATAATACAGATTATATATATTCGAGGCATTTTCAGAACAGAAGATATGCAGCGCTATGTTTAGTTTTCCTGAGGTTTAACAAGTTGGAACAGACAGAATAGAACCTGAAGAGCTTCATATTATATTAGAGCTTCATATTATAATACACTCCCACACACACACACACACACACTTCTAAACCGCTTTATCCCTCTGGATTGCTGGGGTACTGGAGCCTATCAAAGCATTCAGTTGATAGAAGGCAGGAAAACCCCTGGACATGCCGCCAAACCGTCACAGGGCAGATACACAGACATACAATATTGCAATGCTATAACAATAATAACAATAGTTATACAACTACAGCTACAGTGCTTTTTACAGTGTTTTACAAATGGCACTGCACTAAATGCAATTAAACAGTCCTAACTGTGCTGACTTGAATATATTCTATTGGTAATAAGATGATTCAGTCAGAGTTCTTTAGGTATAAAAGCATATTAAGACATAATTTATCACAATGAGACATAATTTATTAACAGCTTAGTTGTTTAAGCGAGGGAAAAAGACGGTATTGGAATTGTATCAGTAGATATTTAAAGTTATAGTATTAGTATCAGTATCGGACACGTAAAAGTGGTATCGAGCCACCCCCACCCCCCATAAGTTTCGAGTTGTATGGAAGCGTTAAGATAAAGATTTTTTTAGCACATGCAAGGTGCTGTGAGCAATTCAATTATTGTTTCAGATTTACCACAATTCTATCCTTAGGCTACCAACATTACATATAGAAAACTATATTAAGTAGCATTGCACTATAAAAGCATAATGAGACATAATTTATCCCAATGACTATATTGTCCCATTGCCCACCTCTAGCTTTTACCTCATGAACTTTGTCTTAATTTCTCAATGAGGATGAGAATTCCTCTGCTTTCAGTGAAAAAAAAACACATTCCTGGCATTTCCCTTTCTTTCCTTCCTTTATTCTATGAATGCCAATACATTAGAACAGCTGGGAAAAACTGGGAAAAAGTGAGTGATCTAACAAGAGCTTCTCATTCTAGGAAGCACCTTATTATTCCTTGCACATGAGCTCGGTAGCCTTGTAATATCCCAAAGAATGCGGACCATACGGAGGAGTGCGGCCCATATGTTTCTGTTTCCTGTCTGAAAAACTCTCAAAACTTCCCCTGAAAAACCCCTAAACCCAACCTGAGGAAATTTCCCCCCCTGCTATCAGAGTCCTCGGCCCACCAAACATCCACACGGGCTATAATTACAAAAGCAACAGTATGTGTGTGGGGTATGAAGACAGAGCTGCCACTATTAGAGGAATGGAGAGGGGCAGGGGGGGGGGGGGGGCAGAAAGAAGCGAGATGGCACCTCTGTAGGGAGGTGATAACAGTGATCCCTTTGCTCCACACTGATGCCAAACTGTCATTAAGCAGTCAATGGCCTAATTATAGCTTTAAACATGGCTTCAGTTAAAAGAGAATACATCATTAATTTCAGACAGTGACAGCCTCATGTCCAAATAGCACATTCATTAATAATCTAATATCCATTATTTATGTTCCAACAGGAGCCAAATGAGTATTTAATGTCATTCAAACTCCTGCTTCCTATTTTTTCAACCCCTTAAACCGCAAGGACCTGTATGGAGGCCTGAGCCCTAATTCCTCAACACTGAAGAATAGCTTAATAGCTGATAGTATATTGGCATGAATTGCAACAGGGTTTTATGTTGAGGCAAGGATATAGGCATAATGTACAGTCCCATGCAAGACTGCATACCAGTGGCCAAATTATCACTTTCTAAGGGATGGAAAGTACACGCCCTTGTTTACAGAGAACACACTTCTGCACATTTGAACACACAATTACTGTTTATCCAAGGTAACATGTTGGGAAACAAAAATAAACAAACACTTGTTTCCCCCCAGAGAAGCGTGCTGTTGCACAAACGTGAAAGCATCATTTTAATTACTGAATACAAGCCTCAGGTCCAAAAAAGTTTTCAAGATTCAGGAGTTTGTCATATGCACAGAGAAACTAGCAGTTGCACTGCACAATGAAGTTCTTACTCTGCACTACCTCCTTACTACCTCTTACTCTGCACTACTACAAGTACTAACAATTACAATACAAATAATATGTACTAAATAAAGTACTAAAATTTGTACTAAAATTATATATATAATAACATATATATATATATATATATATATA
>CM067475.1:29465330-29488880 GCA_034552555.1 Semaprochilodus insignis
TATATATATATATATATATATATATATACATACACAAACTTATTATCAAATATAGCTGCACAAATAGTTGCACCCAGAAGGAATCAACCAACATGAATACAGCTTTGTGGATAGGTTTGACTGACCCAACAGCCATGATTGCGGACATTCAGTTAGCAGTGATGCCCTCCATGAGTCATCCTGTTAGTGCCAGCACCATTGGCAGATGGCTGCATGACGCAGAACTACAGGCACGCAGACCGTTACGACAACTGCCCTTAACACCGCATCAACTTCAACAAAGACTGCAATGGTGTCATGCCAGACTGCAATGGTGTCATGCCAGACTGTCACGGAGTGATTCAGAATGGCAGTGGGTCATCTTCAGTGATGAGTCCTGCTTTTGTCTTGGTGGAGATGACTAACGAATCTGTGTGTGGAGGCACCGTGGTCAGCGCCAAGATGAACGGTTTGTTGTCACACATCACACTTCCAGAAGGCCTGGTGTCACTCCACCTCCACTGAAAATCTGCAGGAACTGTGTGGAAATATTCAAAAGCTGCATGGGATGGATTATCACAGGACACCATTAGCAACCTCTACAACTCCATGCCTAGATGTCTGGCATGTTGCGTTACCAAACATGCCGGCATGATGCCATACTGAGAGACACTATTTCTGTATGTGTAGCTCAATGAATGTTGCCCTTATCAGTCTAAATTTATCATCATTTATTGTTCCTGGTAATCTTTCTTCCCAACAGCACTGCAATCCCACACTTCCTTCTAGGTGCAACTATTCTTTTGATGATGAGTGTTAATATCTGTGTCTATGTGTGTACATGATAGCTTGGTGCTAATGTACAACACCAAATGCTTTAGCATAGCTGGATAAAAATGTGTAGGGAAAATTCACTTTTGAATGAAAAGGGCTGTTTAAGGGGGCTTAAAGGGGTCTGCCAAAAACAGCCCTAAAAATACATGGCTTGATGATTGTTAAATAGAGATGCATTTAAAAAATAATAATTTCTTAAGCATAGTTTAAGTAGAGTTAAAAGCAAGAGCAACTCATAGGCATTTCAACAGGACTATGTGGGCATTTCAGCCCGCACGGCCATCAACAATGGCATAACCATGGCAATGCTGCAACACTCACAAGACTAGCTATAAAATTTGGCAGAAGCTGGACGCTGATCCTGCGTGAGACGTCGGATTACCGATGGAAAAATTAAAGCTGTGTTTGACCAAAAATTCCCATGGGAGCCAGCACCAGTGACTAATGCAGGTGCAAATTTGGTCAACATACCATTCAAACAGTGTTAGCAATTGTGAAATTGTTATACTGTTGCTAGGTGGATATCCTACTTGACAAGCAATGTTAGCATGTGTTGGCTAAGTTAGACTATGCCCGGCCAGTTAGCTTTCCTTCATGCTCTCTCCGGCAGCATCTCCCACATCCAGTAACAGTTCAGGACTGTGCACATCAACATCAGCACCGTTTTCAGTCCTAGATGTACATCTACAGAACGTGGCAATGGCATGCAGCAAAGCTAGTTCAAATAAAGCTGGAATTGGTATAACCTATAAGATGCTCGAATGCTAGCTAGCTAGCTCATTCCGAGAGGCAAACTCAAAGTCAGATCCAACAGAGAAACAAAAAGTGCATGAACCTCTTAGCCCATTTAAACCCCAAGCTGTTTATTCAGTTTTTATTGAGTTTTTGTCACTGTCCACTCTATTAGACACTCCTACCTTTCTGGTCCACCTTGTAGATGTCAAGTCAGAGACAGTAGTTCATCTGCTACTGCTACTGTTTTGGTCATCCTCTAGTCCTTCATCAGATGGTCACATGATGCTGCCCACAGGACGCTGCCCACAGGAGGCTGTTGCTCTGGATACGTTTGGTTGGGGGACGATTCTCAGTCCAGCAGTGACGCTGAGGTGTCCAGCCGCACTCCTGTGTCTGATCCACTCACATCAGCACAAAACACACTAACACACCGCCACCGCGTCAGTGTCACTGCAGTGCTGAGAATGATCCACCACCCACGTAATACCTGCTCTGTGCTGGTTCTGTGGGGGTCCTGACCATTGAGGAACTACAGAGTACTCCTATATGGTCAGTGGAGTTGATAAAATGGACAATGAGGTTAGATACAAGGAGGTGTACCTAATGAAGTGGGCAGTTGGTAGACAGTAAGTGAACAGTTGGTTCTTGTAGTTGGCAGGAGAAAGGGACACACATGAAGACCTGAGTCTGTAAGGCACTCATGGTCATCAGGGGTGAATGTGTACCGACACACAGCGGTCCAAGGAGAGATAAACCACAAACTGGCAACAAGGTGGTACCAGAAAGTAGATGGAGCGTAATGGTACATTCACAATACTAGGTCACAAAGCAACAAAATGTCCAGTCATTTCCTACGGGAGAATACGTTTTATAGCCGCAACGTAGCTTCAAGCGACAAACGTTAGCGCAACAAGTTGAGAAAATTTTTCTACCTAGCTGGCTCTATAAAATACATGAAAGACATTGTTTCCCTGACCAATTGCAGACACGAGGGGTCCAAGATCCCCAGCCTCGAGCAACTTCAGGGGAACACACAGTGATGCTGTGGGAAACCCTGGGTCCACCATTCACATGGACTTGAATTTGGCACGTGCCATCTAGCTAAGCACCAATACAGACCACATACACTGCCTTCAGGGCAGCAGGCTCGATACCTGTGGCCTCTTTCCACCGGATAATGCAGCGTGCCCTGCTGCACACGTTGTTTGGGAGTTGTTTAGGGAACATGGCAGAAGTCAGGGTATTGCCCAGGCCTCCAAATTCCCCAGATCTCAATCCAAACAAGCATTTGTGGGACAACAACTCCGATCTCCAGTGGCTCCTCCTTGCAACTTACAGGACTTAAAGGATCTGCTGCTAGCGTGTTGTGCCAAATACCATAAGCACCTCTTATAAAACCCATGCAGCACCCAGAGGACCACCAGCGTATTAGGCAGGTGGTCAAAATGTTTTGGCTCATTGGTGTACATGTGTTTTTCCCACTGGGCAATGCGGCATGCTCTGTAATTTTGTTGTAATTTCCACCCCCAAATGACATGTACCTGCAAGCACCTGTGTGGAATTTAGTTAACCTTCTCGTTAAGGTACGAAGCATGCTGTACCTGACATATAGGTGAAGCTAATGATGGTACAAATCACTGATAATAATTATTAAATACACTCATCATCAAAAGAATAGTTGCACCCAGAAGGAAGTGTGAGATTGCAGTACTATTGGGAAGGAAGATGAAGGTTACCAGGAACAATAAATGATGACAAATTTATTGCCCTGATATGATCAATATTTATTGAGCTACACATATAGAAGTAGTGTCTCAGTATGGCATCAGGCCACCATGTTTGCTAACACAACATGCCAGACACCTCGGCATGGAGTAGAGGTTCCTAATGGTGTCCTGTGATAATCCATCCCATGCAGCTTGAATATTCTCGCACATAGGGGTGGTAGGGGTGGAGCTGGAGTGACACCAGGCCTTCTGGACGTGTGATGCGTGACAACAAACCGTTGGTCTTGGCACTGACCACGGTGCCTCCACACATGGATTCATTGGTTGTCTCCACCAAGACAAAAGTGGGACTCATCACTGAAGATGACCCGCTGCCATTCAGAGTTACTCCATGACAGTCTGGCACAACACCATAGCAGTCTTCGGTGACGCTGATGTGGTGTTAAAGACAGTCGTTGTAATGGTCTGCTTGCATGTAGTCCTACGTTGTGCAGCCATGTGCCAATGGTGCTGGCACTAACAGGATGACTCATGGAGGGCATCACTGATCGCTGAATGTCTGCAATCGTGGCAGTTGGGTCAGTCAGGTACATCGATAAGGCCCGTCCTTGCTTATGTATGTCATCACGGTATATAAACAATTGCATGACTTTCAGATGATTAGATCTCTCTACTAATTGTCTTGATTGTCTGCTCTGGAGTGATCTTTGAGTTTGCTGCCCTCTCAGCCTGTGCGGTGGTGTTTTCTGAGACACAGGGCAATGTATTGAGAAAGGTTAGAGGTCATGCTGGACCCCTGTGTTCAGTTCATTGAGCTCTTGGCTGAGCTGGGTTTGGGGTCAGAGTTCGTGTGGGTACAGTAGGAGTGTCTGAAGCGCTCCATCACGCTCCCTCAGTGCGAGAAGAGGGAGGCTTTTCTTCTCGGCAAAAAAAAAAAAAAACAGTGACAGGGCCGCGTCCTCGCGACTCGCTCTAAAAGTCGGCCCCTATTCAGCCAGTTGCTATGAGACTTGCTGGCGAGAGGAGCGCATGCGGTTCCCCTGGGCAGTTGCAGGCTCGTTTGCATTGTCCCACGGTGTGTAAGTGGTAATCATTAGACACCGTTAAACAGCAGGAGCATTTAACAGCCTTTTTGGGTGGCTGAAAAGAGAGCATGCACTAAAGCCGGCCTCTGCAGGCCAGGAGAGAAAAGAACCTTGTGCTGGTGAAGGTGGAGAAGAGAATAAGGAAAGTTAGAAGAGAGCGAGGGGTGGGGGGAGGAGGGGTGGGGAGTGAAAGGTGAAAAACAACAGAGCGTAGCTGTAAAAGAAACGACTGGCCGGCCGCATATTGTCTGCCTCTCTTTTGTGTGACGGGGAAAGGGCGGAGCTTGTTTAAAATGATATAGGGTGAGAAAGGGACACGCTGTGGGGGGGAGAGAGGCACGGTCAATGTTGGCCCGTAAATCCTACAAATCCTTAACTTCATTACATGGCAATTATCGTCTGTAATTGGGATGACAAAAGCTTTGGCCTCGTTGCTGGGCTGGGTCTTGGCTCTGGAGAAGGCATGGAAGGGTCAAGCCTTTTGCATGATATTAAGTGAATGGACCTGCGCTTTCACTGGGAACAATGCCGATGTATCTGTTCGGTGATGGTTAACATTTAGGCTTTGTATTAGTGGTAGGAAGCGACCAATCTGTGGCTGTGACGACTGTGTGCTTGCAGGCAATATTGGCTCTGATGGATGGGAATGTAAGTTATGCTGAGCTCAGTTGATCATTGTTCACGGTTTATTGACTCCAGCTTCATGTTTATGTGTAGAACAGCTTTAGCGTATTGTTAACCATTCTTACTTCCCAACTTAGCAGATGAAAAAGGCTTGGCTACGGTGGCCGAGAAAGCCCAACGCACTGCAAGTTAAAAACGCGCTGCAAGATCTGAAAACACAAGCATCAAAATAAGACCGCTTGCAAACCATTAACCGAACGCGCTGCAAAGTCTCAAACGCGCTGCAAACACTGAAAACACATGCAACTTCCAAAACACATGCAGAAACGGATGTGTTTTCGAGGGACACTGAAAGTGGACGGACCCACTTTTCTTTCAGTCACTCGGTGTGCATTGTTTAAGGTGGAACGAAATATAAACTCAAGAACCTGGCCAATAACCCGACTGAATATTCATTAATAAACAGATAAAACTTACTTTTGCTGGAACTGGGGCTTTCTCGGCTCTACGTCCAGGTCCACGCAGCCCGCTCTTGAATGGGTCCGTCCACTTTCAGGGTCCCTCGGAAACACTTCCGTTGTGTTTTGAGGCTTTCTGCATGTGTTTTGTAAGTTGCATGTGTTTTTAGTGTTTGCTGCGCGTTTGAGACTTTGCAGCGCGTTCGGTTAATGGTTTGCAAGGGGTCTCATTTTGATGCTTGTGTTTTCAGATCTTGCAGCGCGTTTGGCTAATGTTGTGCAAGTCGTGCCATTTTGATGCTTGTGTTTTGAGACTTTGCAGCGCGTTTTTAACTTGCAGTGCGTTGGGCTTTCTCGGCCACCGTACTTGGCATTTGATACTGAAGCAAACAAAAAAGAGCATGCAATCTGTAACCCAATCCAACATCATTTCAATACATGGCATTACTTTTGGATTACTCGTCTGTTTAAAGTCATATAAGCTCCAAAATGAGTCACCTGTGAATGGACAGTGCCTAATAGCATGTAATACCTCCACAAGCCCCAATAACAGCTGTGATTGGATTTCGCATGGACTGGACAAGTTTCTGGATGTAGGCCACATCAATGTTCAGACACTCTTGCATCAAAGAATTGAGCAGTTGGGTCTGTTTACTGGTTGCTCCAGGTAGTCCCACAGATTTTCAAGAGGGTTCAAATCTGGGGATTCTGCAGTCCAGTCCAGATGTGTGAATGCTCCTGAATGTCACATTTGCAGCCCTGTAAAAGTGAGAATTGTCATTTTGGAATACAGGGATAGGAATGTTATGTTCCTCGATGAGATGATGAACAACAGGCAAAACCTGGTTGTTCTGCAGCTCAGTGTAGGCACTGTGTTGAAACTTACTGTCACCTTAACTAAAGAACCCATTTCCACGTAATTAAAATACCCCCCGGAACATCACAGAGGGGACTCATTTATTATCTGGGGAGCCTAGAGGGATAAAGACAAGTTTCAATTTCTCTAATTAACCAAACATTCTTAAGAAGAGATTTCTTCTTAAACTCCACTTACGCAGTTTTCATGAAGGTTCTAGCATTCACCAGCGTTTGCCTATTTGGGAATTGTTCTTAGGTGAGAACAAAATCTATGTACACTCAAGATCACAAAGGTGCAAAGGATTCTGGGGTATGAGAACAAGCCATGAATTTGACGTAGTGTTTCTCTTAGTACCAAATCTCAGAAAGATACTGGTAAATGATTCCCACTGCCTTATAAGCAAGGCAAACAGGAAAATTACGTTGTTTCGTGACGCAAAGTTATATATGTTATGCACACTGGATGCAATTTATTTGTTTATTTATTTATTTAGGATTGAGCTTCACTGTGTGCTCCATGAAAAAAGTGACAAATATACTCTTTGTCTTTCACAATGAAAGGTAAAGGATGCCTCTGGGTACGTTACTTTTCCTTTTCCCGCAAAGCAAAAGCAGCACAGGGAGTTTCACTCTTCGTTCAAGAGCTGAAACTGAGTGTTTTGGAGACTCTGATCTCTGCAACCCAGTCTGTAATGCTTTTAGATATGCACACCGCACACAGTCGGTTTGGTTATTGCTGTATGCCAGCCTCAGTGACAGCAGAGAATGGTGTGGTGAGTTCTGCCAAGGTTAGAAGGTTGAACAGGGTGGCAAAAAAAGTAAATGGGTTTGTGCAGGGACGCTGGGACTGAGGGCTGAGCCATCCCCTGATTTCAGGACTCAAACTGCTAGAAACAACAGCAATAATAATTGTTGTATAGAGGAGTTTGCCGTTTCTGTTTGTATTTATTTGGTTCAGGTGTCCGCAGTAGTATGATGTCATGGTTCATATTAACTATATGCTGCTCAAACATTTCAGCACCAGGTGACATTGTGGTATGATGGGTAGCGCAGTTTCCTCACAGCAAGAAGAGTTTGGGTTTAAGTCCTAGAAACGTCTCCCCGTGTCTGTGTGGGTTTCCTCTCACAGTCCAAAGACATGCAGTCAGGTGAATTGGAGATGCTAAATTCCCCCCTAGGTATGTGTGAATGTGTATGTCTGGGTGTCTGCCCTGTGATGGACTGGCAGCATATCCAGGGCGTTTCCTGCACCCCACCCCGTGACCCAGAACGATAAACAACTCAGATGAATGAACACACTGAGTTAAGATTCTCTCAACTTTATGCAAATCAGTTATGATGTGGTGAAGCAACATTGTAAACGATTGGCTCCAACTAACTCTTTGGTCCAATCATAGACACGGGGGTCCGAGATCCCCATCTCCTGCTGTGTTCCGTTTCAGTTCTCAGCAGTGTGGTGGTAAACATGGAAGAGAAGCTCATATCTGCTGTTCCTTCGTTTCCCAGTTTTATGATGCACATATACAGGAATAATTTAGAGAAAAATGAAGTGTGGAAGAAAGTAGCGGACATTGTTGTTGTCTCTGGGGAGTTAAGTCACTCGATAGCTAGCTAGGTTAGCTAGCATCCTAACCAGCCAAGACAGCTAGCCATGAATACAAGCAGTCAGGTTTCCATACAAATTTGTTTGTCACTAATAATATGTGCTTTTTAAAAACCAGTCTCCTGCTAGTGTGAACACAGGGTTGGAAGTTGGTTGGATTTTCTGCTTCCCATCAATCTAATAATCCCAACCACATTCAGTGCTATTGAGTTCTGGTCTCTGGCTGGGTGGTCAGTCCATTGTTCTGAGAACACCAGCAGCTTCTTAGTTTGATGTGTCATGTCTCCTTTTCTCAGTGAGGAGCTTCTTGAACATCTACACATCCTTTCAGACCACAATAGCATTGAGGTGTCTTCTCACAATGGAAGGAGGATGGACAGAGATACCTGTGGATGTTCTCAGATCTGAAGCAAGAGTGGAGCTCCTCTCTCTCTCAAAGATGAAAGCTTTAAGTGCTGTTTATCTGTTGGGGACAGTGTTGGTGGTCCACCAGGCCTCGCATGGTTGTTAGTCCTATTTTCTCTGTAGCTTGATCTCTTGTTTTCGTTTGACTTTCTCCTTCCTTATGCAAGCGGATTATCTTTTATCTGATCTCCTCCGAGGCGTCTCCTGAAAAATTAATAACTTTTTTCACCGTGTTGTGTAACAATGCCTTAGTGTACTGTAATATAATGCTCTGAAGATGACCAGACTTGAAAATTAGTATCAAGCATATCTGATATTTGGTGCATTGTGGTTTATTGTACACTCAGCCCATGCACGAATCATCAACCTTCCTCTACACCATTTACAACTGGTAACCATAGGACCACTGTTGTCCAGATAGTTTCGGACTGTGTGCACACGTGGCTGCATGTCTGACCTTACTTCTCATATAAGAGCGGAATCATGGTCCTGTAAATCTGAGCAGGTCTCATTTAGTCACTCTTTTAAGACCTAATCCAGCTCAAACACACCACGTTCAGAGAGATCCAGTTACTCACGACGTGTGCCAGCACTCTCATTCAGTACCGGATGCTTTTTTAAAAGCTGAGTCGGGTGGAGAGGAGGCACAATAACATTTCAATTGATTGAGACCTTCCTCTTCTCGAATTCAGCCCTCCGTAATAAGCGTTTTGGCCGAGGTCAACAGTGCTTGGCTGCCATCATCACCACCTTATTAACCGAGTGCTCTGCCGGGAGAGACGCAAACACATCACACAAGAGCGCCATTCATCTTCAGACTGCCTGGGAGTGGAGCCGGAGCGTCAGGACGTCGGATCGCTCTGGGGTCAAATATTTAATAAAGCTGCTTAAGCCATCACGCGACTCTGTGAAGGGACAGTTCAGAATGAAGGTGGAAGTTCTGTCTTCTAACATCTACAATTACTCCATCTACAACCACTTCATATACAACCACTCCACCTACAGTCACTCCATCTACAATAATTACATCTACAATCACTCCATCTACAATCACTCCATCTACAATCACTTCATTTACAATCACTCCATCTACAATCATTCCAGCTACAATCACTTCATTTACAATCACTCCATCTACAATCACTCCATCTACAATCATTCCATCTACAATCATTCCATCTACAATCACTTCATCTACAGTCACTCCATCTACAATCAATCCATCTACAATCATTCCAGCTACAATCACTTCATCTACAGTCACTTCATCTACAGTCACTCCATCTACAATCACTTCATTTACAATCACTCCATCTACAATCATTCCATCTACAATCATTCCATCAACAATCGCTCCACCTACAGTCACTTCACCTACAATCACTCCAGCTACAATCACTACATCTACAGTCACTCCATCTACAGTCACTCCATCTACAATCACTCCATCTATAATCACTCCATCTACAATCATTCCATCAACAATCACTCCACCTACAGTCACTTCACCTACAATCACTCCAGCTACAATCACTACATCTACAGTCACTCCATCTACAATCACTCCATCTACAATCACTCCATCTATAATCACTCCATCTACAATCATTCCATCAACAATCACTCCACCTACAGTCACTTCACCTACAATCACTCCAGCTACAATCACTACATCTACAGTCACTCCACCTACAGTCACTTCACCTACAATCACTCCAGCTGCAATCACTACATCTACAGTCACTCCATCTATAGTCACTCCATGTACATACACTCCACCTACATTTACTTCATCTACAATTATTCCATCTACAATCACTTTATCTAAAATTACTCCATCTACAATCACTTAATCTACAATTACTCCATCTACAACCACTTCATATACAACCACTCCACCTACAGTCACTCCATCTACAATAATTACATCTACAATCACTACATCTACAGTCACTCCATCTATAATCACTCCATCTACAATCACTTCATCTAAAATTACACCATTTCCAATCACTTTATCTACAATAAATCCATCTACAATCACTTAATCTACAATTACTCCATCTACAACCACTTCATATACAATCACTCCACCTACAGTCACTCCATCTACAATAATTACATCTACAATCACTCTATCTACAATCACTCCACCTACATTAATTTCATCTACAATTACTCCATCTACAATCACTTTATCTAAAATGACTCCATCTACAACCACTTCATCTACAATCACTCCAGCTACAGTCACTCCATCTACCATCACTCTATCTACAATCATTACATCTACAATCAGTCCATCTACAATCACTTAATCTACAATCACTCCAACTACAGTCACTCCATCTACAATCACTCCATCTACCATCACTCTATCTACAATCATTACATCTACAATCAGTCCATCTACAATCACTTCATCTACAATGACTCCACCTACAGTTACTCCATCTACAATCAGCCTTCAGATATTAACAATTTGCATTTAGTCCTAAAAACAAAATTATATAAACTCTTCTGGGAGATGAAAAAAGAGTATTTCCTAGAGGAAATGCCGTGATCACACAACTTTCTTAACATGTTGCTAGGTGGTTGCTATTCTATCCTAGGTGGTCGCAAAGGTGCTGTGAGTGTTACTCTGGTGTCCTAGGTTTGGCTAGCAGTTTTCTATGATATCCCTGATGGTTGAAATATCGTATATGGTAGCTGGGGCATTGTTAGCTGATTGCTAGGTATCCTTGATGGTTATTAAGTAGTTGCTGTGCTATCCCTGATGGTTGGTCTTACTAACTGGTTGCTACGGTGTGTTGCTAGATCCTAGGTCATTGCTGGGGTATTGCTAAATGGTTGCTGTGGTATCCCTAAAGGTTGTTGCTACTAACTGATTGATATGGTGTTGCTAGATGGTTGCTATGATATCCCAGATGGTTGTTAGGTAGTTGCTGTGGTATCCCTAATAGTTGGTGTTACTAGCTGGTTGCTAGGGTGTTGCTAGATGGTTGCTATGGTATCCCTGATGGTTGTTAGGTAGTTGCTGTGGTGTCCTTAATGTTTGGTGTTACTAACTGGTTGCTAGTGCATTAAGCACATTGTTAAGAATCTGTGGGTATGTGAAAGGCGCTAAGTCTAAGTTATTATTATTATTATTATTATTATTATTATCACTCTGTAATTCAATCATTCCTGATTAGTAGTATTCATTCAGCCTAAAAAGCAGGTAGTTTGTTTCAGTTGTTGATCCTGTATGAATAGCTGCACTTCTGGAAAGCTAAAAATTGACAAACTAATTCTGAATCTGAAGCAACACGAGGTGGGAGCTAATATTAAAAGAACAACATTTGCTGAGCTGTGGACAGGAAACTGAATGTGAAGAAGACTGCTTGATGTCGATATATATATATAATCTGCTGACTCCAAGTCGGAGACCACAATTCATTTCTTTATTTTCCCATTGAAAAAGCCCTTAAGTACAAGGTATTAATTTTTCGGGAGATATTTATGAGGAGAATGATGTACCTTAGACAATCCACTTCCACAAGGAAGAGATAAGTCAACTGACTACCTGGATCATGAAAAGCAGGACACACAATCAACTGCAAGACCGAACTTTGGAAAAATATGCCTGCAGAAAGCAAGACTACTGAAAAGGACAGAACCTGTAATAAAGGTAAATAGTA
Organism: Semaprochilodus insignis; assembly: GCA_034552555.1. Taxonomy (NCBI): domain Eukaryota; kingdom Metazoa; phylum Chordata; class Actinopteri; order Characiformes; family Prochilodontidae; genus Semaprochilodus; species Semaprochilodus insignis. Next base: position 29,477,319 of record CM067475.1, read on the forward strand.
GATATACTGAATACTGAAAAACCTTCACCTCCAAAATGCACATTATGAAAAAAGATTCTTATCTTTGAATGGAAGTTAATGGAACTTTCTATTGGTCCATTCATCATGTAGCATGCACTACATATAATGGAATGACTACCATTATTCAATTAACCACTGGCAAACACCCAGTCTCTCACTCATCTATTAAATTGCTTCATCCTTCTGGGCCGTGGGGGGTGCTGAACCCAATCCCAGCGCACATTGGGCGGAAGGTAGGAACCACCCTGCACAGGTCATCAATCCATCCCTGGGCCCATTGGCAAACATTTAAATGGAAATGCCAACTAATTACTTCAAGTTATCAGAACTCAAACCTTAAAGCAACACTATGTAAGAATTTGGTGATTTGGAGACCTCTCTGGTGGAACTATGTAAGTACATGCAAATGTGTAGAGGAACATTTTGTAACATTGGTTGTGGTTCAGACCTCCACAAGCAAAAGAATCAGACTTTTGTGAGTGTGTTGAACAAGTATTCGAGGAGAACTTAAAGGGCGTGTCTTCTGAGGATGTGTGTGAATGTGTGTCTTCTCTTGCCATCATATCTTCGTCAGTATAGTGTTGATTTTGCATTAGAGACCTAAACAGTGAGTTGAACCTGTTTTCTGAGCCTGTGGAAGTGAATTTAATATGTGTGACATGGTCCAAAAAAACTCTTTTTTTGACTTTTGTTTTAGGCTTTACAGGGTGACTTATAGCAGTGCACTCTCACAGTAATGAAATGTTTTTCAGTTTGAACCAAAAATATTACTTAGATGTACTTTAACATATGACCTTAGTTAAAGATTTCATTATTTAATGCTAAATATGTCCAAAAAAGTGATGGTATAATGATATAATACAAAATACTGGCACTGGAAATATATATATATATATTTATTATTATTATTTTTTTAAATGTACTAGAAATGTATTTTAATATGTACTTAAGTATATTTTAGTGAATCATAAGTGTATTTTTAATAGCACTAATGACTATATTTAGCTTATTAAGTATAGGCCTATAGTATATTGAAAACAGCACATTTTTACTACATTAATCATGAATGCAATGAGGTAAACTAAGTATACTTAGTATACTTAAACCCCTCCCACAGTCCAAAGACATGCTGGAGATGCTGAATTGCCCGCTAGGTGTGAGTGTGTGAGTGGATGTGTCTGTCTGTCTGTCTTGTGATATATTTGTGGCCTGTCCAGAGTATTTCCTGCCTTCCGCCCATTGAACACTGGGGTAGGCTCCAGCACCTCCCAAGACCCAGAAGGGTTAAGTGGTGAGTGAGCAAGTGACCAAGTGAGTTAGCTATTTTAAGACCATTAAGATTCACTTAAATATTAAAATACAGCACGTATTAAAATACATTTCTAGCACACTAAAGTAGACTTATTTTTTACCCTGGGAGTGCAAATTAGTATGCCTATGTTAAGTAGACTGAAGTACTACTGAGGTAAAATGTATTTCTAATAATTACATTTGTTTTATATATATATATTATTTGTACATTTCTAGTACATTAAAATATACCTAATGAGAGGCTTTGAGGAAGAGTGCATCCTTAACCGTGTTGTCCCTGATAGCTGATGAATTACACAAATAGGCTGGGATATACAAATACAAAATAAAATGCAAACACAACACTCTCCCTCCCTCTCCCCCTCTCTCTCTGAGCATTCTAGCAGGACAGAAATGCACAGATGTGCTTCCCATTTCTCAGTAAATGGCTCGTAGCATTGAACACTGTGGGGATCTGATAATCATCACTGGGATCAGAACGGATTCCCCACTCATCTTGAACCCTTTACCCCTAAAACCTGGAATCAATAACAAAGGAATATTCCAGCATAAACATCCTGAAGACCAGTCACTGGCAGTGGTCACCTTGCATGATTAGCATGCCAATAGGGACAGGTAAGATGGAATTAGATTTTGTTGGATTGAATTTTAGGAAAAGCTGTTATTTTAGGGCAGATAAGTAGCAGAACTGTTAACACTAGCAAACTTGGATCAGGATTTTTTTCCGTTGGCCGTCAGTCCAATACTGAAGCGTCCAGATTTATCAAGAGTTGTACCGACAGAACTTAATGGTACTCCGGGGCGTTATGCTCTCTCTTTGCCAGCATTGCCAACATTGCACATAAAGCCAGCAACAATGCTCATGGGAGGTGGTGGAGGAGATCTCTGAAAAAGAGACTCAAACATGAATTAAATGTTTTTGTTTGTTCGTTCTTATGTATGTGCTTTTCTGGCCTTATTGTGGAAGAACTGTACAACGAAGCCACAGCAGTGTCAGAAGTAGGATAGCAGCGCCCCCAGTCCCTCCCCCCACAGCAGTCAGAAGTGGAATGGTGCTTCAGATAGCCCAGCGGAAGGCCTTGATGGCAGGGACAGCGGTGCAAGGCTCCATGGGCAAGAAGGCATGACCATTCAGATCTCTGCTGCAGACAAGCATCTAAGCAAGGTCACCTTAAAAAGCTAACAGTGCGTCACTGTTTACTGACCTGTAGAGTTTAGCTTGAAAGTTGGACACTTGTTGCAAAGCTTTCATCAGTGATTAGTCAATGTCGAGCGGACTCTCAACACATATGGCAGTGAACTGAGAAAAGGTGGTAATTATTTTCGCCGCAGGGCGTTCTCACCTTTACCCATTACACTCTTCATTGCTTATTAGCAGCTCAACACCATTCTACAACTCCATTTTACAATGGTCACACCATTTTACAACTGGAGAACCAACAGTGAACTAGTTCTGATCTGATAACATTAGAGTAAGGCTATACATGCACTGAGAAATCTGATTACTAAGCCAAAATCCAGCTTTCTTTATTGGATCTCATAACTGGATTTCCAGCTATTAACCCAATCTAAGAAATCCGAGCATGCTGGGTCCATGCCATCCCTTGAATGATCCGATATCTGCAGAAATCTGATTATGATCAGATCATTTAGTTCTATGGAAAAATTGTTTGGTCTGCAGAAAAAGGTTAATATGGTGATTTTTCCGGGTTCCAGTCGTCAAACAGACAGAAAATGAACAAGAACTAGAACTGCTGGTTCCCTTTTGGGTCAGTTCTTGTTTTGGTGTAAAACCCCACTTAGCGTCAGTGTGCTTCCTGCTTCAGGCTGAGACTGTGCGCGTGAGCCAGGGCTAATTAATGAACAGTTAGTGTGTTCCTGGTGAGGGGACTCGTTATTGTGCGTCCCTGTGTATCTGACCCCCACTGTCACACACACACAGACATGCATTGCCCTCCTGACTACACGCACACACATGCGCACACACACACACTCTCTAATGAGCCTTGAGGGAATCATTATAGAGCAACACAGAATAAATACACACACCACCCATCATCTCTCACACGTGCTTAACACCCCCCCTCCTCTCTCTCTGATGATGTCACCTCGTCCTCTGAGCTGTCCAGATTGCCTGTGGCATGTGGTGGTGAAGTGTGTGTGTGTGTTTTCTGAAGAGGGATCCAAGTGGACGCTGAAAAGCTGTTCATTTTGCTTCAAACCAACCTGTAGGCTGAAATGAGATGGGAGTAAAGATGAGAGGAGAGAAAGAATAGGAAAACCGCTGACTGCAATTAAACGTGTGCCGCATCTCAGTTGTTTATTAAACACATACTGTCGCTGTTATTTTTTCAGGTTTATGGTTTTTGACCTAATTCGAAAAAGCAGCAGAGTGAAATGTCACGATGAATGGATCGAAATGCTCCAATAGAAATGACTAAATTACTAAGTCTATTAAAACATTGCCTTCCATTATAAAATGGCCACTTAAAAGGTGATTGTGCAGATTTGGTTTATGCGGTGGGATAAACCAATTTGCCAAGCCACTTCTATCTCTGTTAAATCAGGTCTAAAATCCTATTTACACACTCATCATCAAAAGAATAGCTGCAACCAGAAGGAAGTGTGTGATTGCAGTGCTATTGGGAAGGTTACAAGGAACAATAAATGATGATACATTTAGACTGATACAATATTTATTGAGCTGCACATACAGAAGTAGTGTCTCTCTGTATGGCGTTGAGCTGCCATGTTTGCTAATGCAACACGCCAGACGTCTCGGCATGGAGTTATATAGGTTTCTAATGGTGTCCTGTGATAATCACACAGTTCCTGCAGATTGTGCGGTAGGGGTGGAGGTGGAGTGACATCAGGCTTCTTGGATGTGTAACACGTGACAACAAACCGGTCATCTTGGCACTGACCATGGTGCCTCCACACACAAACCCGTTGGTCGTCTCCACCAAGACAAAAGCAGGACTCGATGACCTGTGCCATTCTGAGTCACTCAATGACAGTCTGACACCACACCATTGCAGTCTTTGGTGATGTTGACGTGGTGTTAAGTGCAGTCGTCGTAACAGTCTGTGTGCATGTAGTACTGCTAACATGATGACTCATGGAAGGCAATAATGAATGTCTGTAATCGTGGCTGTTGGGTCAGTCAGGTACGATGATAAGGCCTGCCCTTGCTTCCATCACATGCGTTACCGAACGTAAAATTTGAATCAGTAGCATGTCTCTCAATGTCAAACCTACCCACCAAGTTTCATTCCTGTGGGTTGATCTATTCTGGGTGCAGCTATTTAGGCAACTATCAATTTGATGATGAGTGTATACACAGCACCTTGGTCAAAGCAAGTTTGCCTTGATATATGCTGTGTCCTAATCTTAAATGGCAATTCCACCAGTTTCTCAGTATAATTAATTGGTTAAGATGACAAGAAAGTCATTTCAAGTCAATGTGAAATGCAGCATTCTTGGAAAGCTTTACTGAGCTAGAACTCTGGTGGAACCAGACGTCTCCAGTGCCTAAAGCCTCTGAAAGCTGCTTCACATTAAATTATTGCATAAATTGCTTACAATTAAGTACTTGAAGCCAATTAGCTGCACTAACAAGTGGTTTTCTTAAATCCACACAGCTGTTTAGCCCCAATCCTGTGAGATCTCATCGTGTGTAAATGTAGCTGTGAGTTCTGCTGGTGATTTTTACCATTCAGCTTCACCAAGTGTTTAAGTAATCTTAGATTACAATCATTCATGATTTTTTTCTGACCATATTCTTCTGCATGTTAATAATGCACTGGTCAGTTCTGAACCCAATTCCAGTAATTTCAGCTTCTCCTTAGTTGTTTTCTTTGCCTGATGCAGGACAATAATTTGACCCTTCTAAATCACGATTACATCTCTTCCACAATCACGGGATACATCTTCCCACATGGTAGTTTAAGAAAGGTGAAGCTACTCGTTGCATCAGTTAGGACCAAAAGAATTGTGGCCAGCTAAAACGTGTTAATCACTGCAGTAATTATCCAATCAAAGGTCTCTTGAGTATTCGCTCTACTACATGTTTATGCTAATTGCTGTTTGCACCACAGTTCTGGGATAGCTGGGATAGGCTCCCACACCGCCCCCCACCCATGACACAGAAGAATTGAGCGGTTAAGAAGAGTAAGTGAGAGCGAATTGAACTGAATTGAACTAAACTGAACTGAACTGAATATAACTGAATGGAATTGAACGGAATGGAATTGAATTGAATTGTGCCCTGCAGTGGACTGGTGGCCTGTCCAATGTGTTTCCTTCCTTCTGCCCATTAAATGCTGGGGTAGGCTCCAGCACCCCCTGCGACCCAGAAGAACTAAGCGGATTAGAAGATATGTGAGTGAATGTGAATTGAATTCATTGAAAAACAAGTATCCAATGAAAAACAAGTATCCAATGAAAAACAAGTATCCAATCAAAAACAAGCATCTCCAAAATGGGGACTTCACAAAAACCTCATTTAATTTCAGTGTAAGTCAATGGAACCAGACATCTTCCCTATTGATTTTGGGCCATTTCTGTTGGTCCATTCATCATGAATGTTCACACAGTGTAAACGGCAGCTGCTGTGTTAAAATAATGCAGTAAAAAAAGTAAAAATCGACAAAAATGGAGATACATGTTTTTATTTCTACTGCAACAATGTGAACCAACTCCATGTCAACACGTGTGGATGGTTTGCTATTTTTATAGCCGTTCCCCATGAATAAATACGTTTGTCTAAAACGAGCAAGAAGCAGCTCATTAAGAAGTCTATTTCCTTTGAGAATCAATTATGAAATCTGAATTTAAAATGCAGAGAAATGCTATAAATGCAGCTGAAAGCAGTGTTTCAAGTGTTTGGAAAGTTGGCAGAGCTCTGGACTTTGCAAAAGTGTTGCAGTTTAATGAGAGCAGACAGACTTTATGTGGGGAAGCATGATTAAATCGATCATTTGCACAACTTTTGTTTTGTAGGACAGAGTGCTGAAAAGGGTGGTGCGCCAGGGTTACCTTAACACCCCGCGTTCGTCGCATGATGACAGGGTGGGTCGTGCATGCGTGTGTGTGCGCGTGTGCACGCTGGGAGCGTCTCCACATTCGCCTCTCGACTCCCTAAACACACTAAACACACCGCCGCCTCGCTGTGGGTGCCTGCCAGTCTGCCAACCACTGCCCAACACACGGCTTTAGGCTCCTTTAGATCCCTGCTATTAGGCCCGAGAAAGACACAAGCTGAGCCTTTAATGCGGTTCAATAGCACGTCTCGCCCCAGCGCTCCTTTTTTGTTTGCGTTTAACACTAAAATGATCACCTGTTCAGGTATTTCCTCAAGTCTGAGCAGTCTGAGCACAGCCTCTGCGAAATTACTGTTTGATGTTCTTTACAATATTTTGACTGTTTCGCAGCATGGCGATCATTATTTCCACTCGGGGTATGCGGCTGCGCTTGATAACCATTCCTCTCCCGTCCTCAGACCCGTCATTAAAATGTTTCGGTTAATTACGTGTTCTGCCGAGATTAGAAAGAAAGAATTTCTGCCTTTCATTTTTGAGAGTCCTAAGCACCGGCTCTGGAGTCTGCTCACATAATAACGCACTGAATGTGGAGTGATTGTAGCGGAGTGTCCAGAACTCAACGGTGCTACTTACAGGTCAGGGCTTTCAGAATCAGCAGGTTAATCATGCGTGAAGACACTGATGGTGATGTTGGGACACTAAGCACTGTATCTGTGTATGTGTGTCGGGCTACATGCAACAATGATACTAATACATAAATGATAACATTCGCAACCCGTATTTGAGTCAGTGCTGACATTGGTAATGTGGTGGTTTGCATGTGTGTGTGTGTGTGTGTGTGGTGTGTGTGTGTGTGTGGGGGGGGTTGTTTTTGTACATTTTCAGGTCAGAAATCACCACTAAACTAAACTACAGGAACTACAGAACAGTCGTTTAAAGTGCTTTGTACAGATGTTCCAGGTTGCTTGTTTAAGACTTCAGTAAAAAGGGCAAAACTATTTCTTCCGGGTCACTGAGGTCAAGATTAGGGTTAAGTTTAGGGTTAGGCTTAGAAAATGATTACTACACATAGCATACATGTAATAGTATTATTACACATGGCACATAATACTCATATATATATTCCTTTGGCCCATTCACCATAAACAGAATTTTTTCCAAGCAGTTTTGAGGAATTTCTGTTGGTCCATTCATCATGACACATCTACCCAATGTAAAAATGTTCAAATGATGCATAATAGTAAAAATCAGCAAAGATGTTACGTTTTGGACAGTGACGATATTTGTAAGTGTGTGTGTATATGTTTAAGGTGGTAGGAACTTCAGATTCCTACAGATGGTGCTGCACAAGGATGTTGGGGCTATAAATACCTGTGGGGTGTGAGTGACGGGATCCATAGATTGAGAAGAGGTGGTACAGTGCAGTAAATGTCTCGTTCCATGTGTGGAAAATGACTCCAAAGCAGATGTTAATGATTGGCTAAAAGGAGTGGTTGCATTTGGGCGTGCCAAAGACCACAGTGTGAAGGAAGTAGCTGAATCTGCAGGTGTATGGAAGCGTACGGTCATACGGGTCTACCGGCAGTGGCTAAAATCCCAGTCTACAGGAAACTCTCCTCAGAATGGTGCCAGGGAAGGCATTCACCAAATCTGGCCCAACTGCACATTTCTTTGATGCAAGAGTGTCTGAACATTGATGTGGCCTACATCCAGAAACTTGTCCAGTCCATGCCAAATCCAATGACAGCTGTTAATTGTGCTTGTGGAGGTATTACACACTGTCACAGTTGACAAATATACAGTATATATGTGTATGTTTAGATTTCATAAGGAATGTACCAAAGGAAATGCTCCAAAATAACTCCTATTTATAGTAAATTACCATTTTGGAGATACAAGGTTTTGTCCCAACAGCGATGATATACATCATTACATATAGTATGGATTTAAACCCCCACATCCTGTTAAAGACACATGTGTGTGTGTGTGTGTGTGTGTGTGTGCGTGCTTCATGGTAGATGATGTCGTGATTGCTGAAAGTAATGACCTGTCACTTTGCTATCTCTGGTTGCAAAAACATTATGACTTCCAGAAGCTCCTAAGCACATTACTGCTGATTAATTGCTGAATGTGTCAGGTTCACTCAGGTTCGCGTGTCAGGCTGAACTGTGCCTGCATCACGTGCATAACAATTAATGTCACTGTCAGGGAGTCCAAATCAGTTCACATAAAACAGCGTGGAAATATGCATGGAAATGTGGAGCATTTTATTTAAATGTGAATATTTATAAAGCCCACCCCCATCCCAACCCTCCTGCTCTGCCAGCATTACACATACAAGAAAAAGATGATGAATGGCTAATGGTGGGGGTGAAGGGCAGGGTCAGTTCTCTGTGTTATTTCACCAATACGACCCATAGTTTCACACATTTCCCGCCCTTCCCCTCCAATCTCCGTCTTTCACTGCTTTGACTAACTTTATTTACTGACTGTGAATTGTGAACGTCTCTTGACCTGGTTTAACCCTGACTCTCCTCAGTGATATCTCCCGGCCTGTGATGGACAGCAGAAACGGAAGCATGACCATGCCGCCACACGTTTTAGACATACATCAGCAATGGTCAGGGACTGTGAGCCTCATTTACAATGGCAGCCCTGGACTGTAAAGGTAAAGGTTGGTCTCAGAGGACAAATGATGCAGGAAAGCAAACAGGTGCTTCTGGCTGCCCTGAGAGCAGCACTTCTCCATGTGTGCTCTGCGTGTGTGTGTGTGTGTGCGAGCGTGTCCTGTGGGGCAACAGCTCTCAGGCTGCCGCTAATGATCTGGAAACATCTCCATCTCTGCCAGAGCTAAAAGCCTCTAGGAGATTTCAGTGAACACCGGGCTGAGCTCAGTGCAGACTGCTGGATTATTCAGCGCTTATTTCTTTCTCTGATGCTGCAACTGTAGGCTTATCCACACTAACCCCTTCTGAAAAAAGCAAGGTTTTCCCATTTTCGGCTTGCCACATCTTTTTGAAAGCTGTCTGCTGAAGTGGATTGATTTGGAAAACGACGTGTGTTTTGTTTTTTTTTTCTTCACTTTGTAATGTGGAAGGGTGGGACCAGAGATTTTCTCGAAGGAAACTGGAGAAGACGCTGGCCTTTATTGTAATGCCAGTAATGATTTCCTTATGAGTAAAATGTATTATATCAGCATTCTCATAAGTAAGTTAATTAAAAGACAAAATCAAGCACTTGAATGAAGGCCCCTGATTATCACCCTACCCTGTCTCTTTAAAACGTCTCTTGTATTGGTTTTGACAAGACGTCTAGACTTTGCCTACCATATAATCAGTCATCGTCTTCAAAAGCAGATCTATCTCCTAAGAAGACAGTCAGGCTTTGTCACTTATCTCAGCTAAACTCAAGAACCCCTTGGTGGAAATGGCGTCAACTTCCTTAGGTGGTCAGGTAGTGTTGCCCTGCTTATTATAAGCTTTTCAATGAGGATATGAAACCTGAAACATGTTAAGAGTAATGTTAAAATGGGTCCGCAAAAATTGGACCCATCAGAGAGAAGTTCAACAGTCAAGTCAGGCCGAGTCTTGAGTCTGTAGTAGAGACTTTTAGCTCCGTCTTTTCCTTAGCAGCCCTGTCAGGTTCAACATGACTCCAAGAATCTTACATTATACAAAGTGTTTGGTCTGAAGAACAGAACTGAAGCATTACATGCAGTAAATCGGGTGTTTATAGGAACCCACGTAGGATGATACAACCTGTTGAATTCCTACTCCAAACAAACAACGGTAGACAAAGTATACAAACCAGGCAGTTGAGTTAAAGTAAAGATCCCCAAGGTAATATGCTCCTGCAGTAAAAGTTAGATCTCCACTGGAGTAAAAGTCCTAAAGTATTTACCTTCAAATGTACTTAAATATGGAGAGTAACAGTAGCATGATTTATTATGGCTCTAATGTCCTATTATCATTTCTGGAACAAGACTCTTAATCAGGTGAAGAAACTCCAGCTCTGTCTAGACATCCAAGCTCTGTCCAACAAGTCAAAACAAGCTGTGACGTGACAACAAACCGTTCCTCTTGGCGCTGACCACGGTGCCTCCACACATGGATTTGTGGGTCGTCTCCACCAAGGCAAAAGTGGGACTTGTCGCTGAAGATGACCCACTGCCATTCTGAGTCACTCCATGACAGTCTGGCACAATACCATTGCAGTCTGTGGTGACGGTGATGCAGTGTTAAGGGCAGTCGTAGTGGCCTGCGTGCATGTAGGCCTGCGTGCATGTAGTCCTGCATCGTGCAGTCATCTGCCAATGGTGCTGGTGCTAACAGGATGACTCATGGAGGGCATCACTGGTCGCTGAATGTCTGCAATCGTGGCTGCTGGCTCAGTCAGGTACAGTGATAAGGCCTGTCCTTGCTTATGTGACATGCACAGCCGAGCGTGAAACATGAATCATTCGAATGTCTCACAAAGTCAAACCTACCCACCAAGTTTCATTTCTGTCGGTTGATTTCTATTTGTTGATTTCTATTTTCTATTTTTGTTCTTTGGTGATGAGTATATATATATATATAAATTGGCATTACAAGAGTGTGATGTCATTCTGCAGCACTAATCTGTAGGCTATTAGTACAGAGAAGAAGGCTTATGAAGTGTTAGTGTGGAGAAGGCTTATGACTTGCATGATGGAGCACCAGAAAACAGAGTGATTTCAGACTGCTGTAAACACTGGGCTGATGTTTAATATGTGATCTTTCATAAGATCTGGCAGATGTCGTGGCCTCCAAAGTCAAACAGAGAATCTTTTGTTCTTTGCAGCAGCAAGAAAAACAGGCCTCTACTCCGACAAGGTATTCCAATATAAGCCTTTCACAGAAAGACACATAAAAATAGTTTAAAATAGGTTTATTTCTGAGGCAAAGCAGTTCTAGAGAGCATTTTTGCCCTGCAGTTACTGATGCACCCAGACCAGTTAAAGCTATGAATGATGGTTAAATCCATTCAATGTGTTTGTTCTTCTGAAAGAATCAGATAGGCCGGAGGACTCAATCTATTGCCTGCCCGTAAGGTGGATTGTAATGGCTGATGATTGTCTATAATGCATTATACATTATTCTGCCTCCCCAGTTCACCTCAAACCCCATACTTCAAATAAGCCCCCCACCCCCACGTCCCTGTCCCCATC